>OY757021.1:138952371-139304871 GCA_963580285.1 Lucinisca nassula
GAACGGTGAAATCGAGATTTGATCAAATGTTGAATATTCAATATCTTTTAATCGATACTCGACCCCTTATTTTCTGGAAACCTGAATGTTTATCAAATAGATAGATACCCTGGCTACATCGTTATAGGGGTGCGGTTGTGTCACATCCCCCGGTTATGGGCCATACTCAGCCCCTTATTTTCTGGAAACCTTTATATTTATCAAATAGATAGATGCCCTAGCTACATCGTTATATGGGTGCGGTTGTGTCACATCCCCCAGTTAGTGGCCAATAGGGAGCTGATTTGTCTTACGGGAACGGTGAAATCGAGATTTTATCACATGTTGAATTTTCAATATCTTTTCATCGATACTCAACCCCTTATTTTCTGAAAACCTTAATGTTTATCAAATAGATAGATACCCTGGCTACATCGTTGTAGGGGTGCGGTTGTGTCACATCCCCCGGTTAGGGGCCAATAGGGAGTTGATATGTCTTACGGGAACGGTGAAATCGAGATTTTATCACAAGTTGAATTTTCAATATCTTTTAATCGATACTCAGCCCCTTATTTTCTGGAAACCTTTATGTTTATCAAATAGATAGATACCCTGGCTACATCGTTATAGGGGTGAGGTTGTGTCACATCCCCCGGTTAGGGGCCAATAGGGAGCTAATATGTCTTACGGGAACGGTGAAATCGAAATTTGATCACATGCTGAATATTCAATATCTTTTAATCGATACTCGACCCCTTATTTTCTGGAAACCTGAATGTTTATCAAATAGATAGATGCCCTGGCTACATCGTTATAGGGGTGCGGTTGTGTCACATCCCCCGGTTATGGGCCAATAGGGAGTTGATATGTCTTACGGGAACGGTGAAATCGAAATTTTATCACATGTTGAATTTTCAATATCTTTTAATCGATACTCAGCCCCTTATTTTCTGGAAACCTTTATGTTTATCAAATAGATAGATGCCCTAGCTACATCGTTATAGGGTTGAGGTTGTGTCACATCCCCCGGTTAGGGGCCAGTAGGTAGTTGATATGTCTTACGGGAACGGTGAAATCGAGATTTGATCACATGTTGAATATTCAATATCTTTTAATTGATACTCGACCCCTTATTTTCTGGAAACCTGAATGTTTATCAAATAGATAGATACCCTGGCTACATCGTTATATGGGTGCGGTTGTGTCACATCCCCCAGTTAGGGGCCAATAGGGAGCTGATATGTCTTACTGGAACGGTGAAATCGAGATTTTATCACATGTTGAATTTTCAATATCTTTTCATCGATACTCAACCCCTTATTTTCTGAAAACCTTAATGTTTATCAAATAGATAGATACCCTGGCTACATCGTTGTAGGGGTGCGGTTGTGTCACATCCCCCGGTTAGGGGGCAATAGGGAGTTGATAGTAGTAAGGGTATTGGGCGAGTCTGGACCACCCCCCGAAAAAGAAAAAAAAACACACCCCTAAAAAAAAAAAAAACACACCCCTAAAAAAAAAAAAAAAAACACACCCCCTAAAAAAAAAAAAAAAGAGGAAGGGAGTACTGTGGCAAAGTGATGAAAGGGGGGTGAAAAAAAAAAAAAAAAGCACCTCTGGGTCCCCCTAAAAAAACACACCTCGAGAAAAAAAAAAATGCTTTTTCTCCTAACACAAAAAATAAAAAAAAGTGAAGGGAGTACAGTGCAAAAATGATGGAGGGGTGGGGTGAAAAAAAAGTGAAGGGAGTACAGTGCAAAAATGGCTGAGGGGGGGGGTGAGAAAAAAAAAAAAAAAAAATAACACAAAATAAAAAAAAAAAAAATGAAAAAAGATCTAAAACTCAGTAATCTGTAATTCTTGTTCGTAGAAACTACCTTTGATTTCTTCGCCTTTTAAATCATTTATTTTATATGTAACAGGATCTGTATTTAAAACTTCTTCAATTACAAATATTTCTCTTGTCCAACGAGTAGTATAACCCTTTTCAAATTTACCTTTCTTTTTTGCTATTCTTACTCTATCCCCAACTTTGAATTTAGGTTTTTTAATTTTTTCACTTTTTTCTGGATATAAATTTTCAAACACTGTTAATTCATTTTCTTTTTTACTCGCTTCAACAGGCGTCATTTTAATAGAAGAATGTACTGTATTATTATAATTTTCAACTAATTCATCTAATATATCATAATATTTAGTAGTTTCATTTGCAGTAAAATATTTATACATATGTTGTTTCATAGTGCCTATCCATCGTTCTACTACACTGGATTTTTCTTCATTCTCAGTTGAATATAACTTTATATTATTATCTTTTAACAATTCTTTTACTTGTCGATTATAAAATTCAGATCCTTTATCTGACCAGATGAACATTGGTTTCCTTTCTTTAAATAATGTTTTAAACGCTTCACTTACTGTTACTCCTGTTTTATTTTTCAATGGAATTAACCAACCATATTTACTAAAAACATCTATAACAGCTAATAAATATTTATAGTGTTTATTTTGCTTTGAATATTGTTGCATATCTGCCAAATCAACTGCCCATGTTTGATCTATTGAATCAACATAAACACGTCTTTTGGGAAAAGATTTTATAACTCTACGATGTAATTCATCTGCTAATGTATTTGTTATTTTTTCTTTGTCGGATATGAATCTATTTTTGTTGGATCCACACTCAGAACATTTACCTTTTAACATCTGTCTATTATTGGCTGTTGTTACTTGTTTCACTGAATCATTTTCAGTATGCTTTTTACAACGTAAACAATATATTTTTGGATGCTCCATTTTAATTATATTAAAAATTGATTCTTAAAAAATGAGTGAAGGAAAAGTTTGTAACAAATGTCATCAATTTAAGTTCTTAAATTTATTTGCAAAAGAGAAAACATGCCCAGATGGACATAGAGGAAAATGTAAAGATTGTGACAGAGAACGAAAACGATTACATTATCAAAATAATAAAGAAAAATATAAAATAGCATTTCAAAAATTTTTAATTAGAAATCCTAATTATGTAAATGAATATAAAAACGGGGTAATTAAAATTGTTCCTAAATAAATGGCAAGTAAAAAATCCAGAGTATTTAAAAATGTTATTAATGAGACTATTATTGATGACATAGAAGAAGATGATATAACTAAATATATTAATAAATTAAAAGATAAAATTAAAATACAATCATTTCCCATTAAAGTGAAGATAATAATTACTTCTGAATTTAGTACCCCATTAGCATTTGATATAATAGAAAGTCATTACTCTCATCCTGTTGAAGTTATTCAATCAAATAATAATATTAATAGTTTTTATAATAAATTAAAAGATAAATTTGAAGCATGGATTGATGAGTATCAAGAAAGAGGTTCTGGTTTTGTTTTTAGAAATATTAAAAGTGTACAAGTAAAGACATATAAATATAATGATCAGAGAGCTTCATCTTATATACCTTTAAAGTTTAAATCAAGTAATATTATAAATGTTAAAAATACAAAAGATAACAAATGTTTCTTGTGGTCAATATTAGCAAAACTATATCCTGCAGATAATCACAAAGATAGAGTAACAAAATATCATCCCTATGAAAATGAAATTAATATGAATAACATTGAATACCCTGTTTTAATAAAAGATATCCCAAAAGTAGAAAAACAAAATAATTTAACTATAAATGTTTTTGCATTAGAAAACCAAACAAACAAACAATCTTTATACCCAGTTTATATTTCAAATATGGAAAGTGAAAATATAATTGTTCTTTTATATATAGAAGAAAATGAAAACACACATTATTGTTTAATCAAAGATCTTGATAGTTTTCTATGTGATAAAAATAGGCATAAACAACACACATGTAGAAACTGTTTACAAAGTTTTCGAAGACTAGAAACATTAGAAAAACATAAAGAGATATGTCTAGATCATGATTATTGTAAAGTTAATATGCCAAAGAAAGATACTATTCTTAAGTTTAAAAATCATCATTTCAAAAATAGATTACCTTTTGTTATCTATTCTGATTTTGAATCTAATAATATCCCTTTATCAACTTCTCAACCTGACCCAAATAAATCATATGTTAATCCAATCAGAAAACAAACAGTTAATAGTTATGGTATTTATGTTCAGTCTGACTATCCAGAAATTTATAAACCACAATACTTTTCTTATGTTGGTGATGATGCAGCAAAGAAATATGTAGAAAAAATAATAAAAATTTTTAAGAAAATAAATTATAATATTCGTCTTAATGAAAAGAAAGAACCAATTTTAACTGAACAACAAGAAAAAGAATTTCAAGAGTCAACAGAATGTTATATATGTGGAAAAAAATTTGAAGATGAAAACAAAGTAAGAGAACATAATCATCTTTCTGGTAAATATAGAGGAGCAGCTTGTCAATCATGTAATACAAAAGAAGGTAAAACAACAAAGCTAATACCCGTTTTCTTTCATAATGGGTCAAACTATGATTTCCACTTTTTAATAGAGGAGCTAATGAAATATGAAGATGATTATAACAAAGTAAAACTTCTATCCAAAAATTCAGAAAACTATATTTCTATAGATTACGGTTCATATTATAAAAAACTAAGATTTTTAGATTCATATAGGTTTATGTTAAAAAGTTTATCAGATATTGCAAAATCAACAGATGACTTTCCTATTTTAAAACAAGAATTTAATGATAATATTTCTTTACTAAAACAAAAAGGCTTTTATCCTTATGAATATATAAATTCAATAGAAAGATTGAAAGAAAAACAATTACCTCCTATAGATAATTTCTATTCTACTCTAACACAAAAAAACAATTACAGATGAAGAATATGAACATGCACAAAAAGTATGGAAAGTTTATGAGTGTGAATCGTTTTTAGATTATCACAATCTTTATTTAAAAACAGATGTTTTAATACTAGCAGATGTCTTTGAGAACTATAGAAACTTTTTTTTAAAACATCATGAAATAGATCCGTGTTATTGTTACTCCGCACCTGGGTTAACTTGGCAATGTGGGTTAAAATGTACAGGAGTGGAATTAGAATTATTAACAGACTATGAAATGTTATTAATGGTAGAAAATGGAATAAGAGGAGGGTTTTCTGGTGTTCTTGGTCCTAGACATGTAAAAGCATTTAATAAATATACACCCAATTATCATGGTAATGGTAATAAGATATTAGATGAAAATGAAATGAAAGAATGTTTAGAAGCATTAAGAAGAGGAGAAGATTTAAATGATTTTCTAACAGAAAAATATTTATTATATCTAGATGCAAATAATTTATATGGTTGGGCAATGTCACAGAAACTACCAACTAGTGATTTCAAATGGGAAAGTAATTCAGATTATTATTTAAATATTCCAAAAGGAAGAGGATGTATAATAGAATGTGATTTAGAATATCCCAATAATTGTAAATTTAAAACAATGAAATATCCATTAGCTCCTGAGAAAATGAAAATAAATGAAAAAGATTTATCAAATTACCAGAGAAACTTATTAGGAGATAAGCCATTAGGTAAAGAAGAAAAATTATTATTAACACTAAATGATAAAAAGAAATATGTTATTCATTATAGTATTCTAAAAGAAAATATTAAACTTGGAATGAAAGTAAAAAAAGTTTATAGAACTATATCATTTGAAGAAGACGATTGGTTAAAGAAGTACATTGATTTTAATACTACACAAAGAAAAAACTCTAAATCTAATTTTGAAAAAGATTTATGGAAATTAATGAATAATAGTTTCTATGGAAAAACATTAGAAAACATAAGAGGAAGAAGTGAAATTAAATTAACAACTAGTAAAAAAGAAGTAAAGAAATATATTAGTAAACCTAATTTTAAAGATTCAATAATTTTCAATAAAAACTTTGTTGCAATTGTAAATAATGTTACTTCTGTTAAATTTGATAAACCTATTTATTTAGGACAATCTATACTAGATTATAGCAAGTTATTAATGTATCAATTTTATTATAATATAGTTAATGAAATATGGCCAACAAATGAATTAGTTGCATCAGACTCTGTTTCTGGTGATACTCCAATTATTTTAAGATATAAAAATAAAGTATTTATAGAAAAAATAGAAAACATTACTGATGAATATGAATACTCAAATAATAAATTTTATCATCAACTAAAAGATATTGATATTGAAGTTTGGACGATTAAAGGATTTGATAAAATAAAAACTATCATTAAACATGAAACAGAAAAAGAAATGTTTAGAGTTGTTACACCATTAGGATTTGTTGATGTAACAGAAGATCATTCTTTAATAAAAGATAATAATGAAATTATTAAACCTAAAGATTTATCGTTAAATACTAATCTTTTATTCAATGATAGTTATAAAAATACCAATTATAATCCTCCTTTAAAAGAAGACTTCCTAAAATTAGAACCATCAACTTTAGAAGAAAAAAGAGCTTTTATTGAAGGTTTCTTTTTAGCTGATGGAACTAGTGGAATTTATCAAACTAAAGGGGGAGTAAAATATTCTTGGAATCTAAATAACCAAGATCTGAATCTTTTAAGTAAATGTTTAGAATACTGTAAGGAGTTATATCCAACTGATTTTAAAATAATAGATTGTATGAATTCATCTAAAGTATATAGAATTATTCCAAAAGGAAATCATAAGTTAATGACGATTAAATTTGAAAAATTTTATACTGATAAAAAAGAGAAAAACATCCCTTATAGAATTCTTAATAAAGATTACAATTATAAATTATTCTTTTTCAGAGGATTTTATCAAGGAGATGGTTATAAAAAAGGAAAAAATTGTCAATTCTGTTTTTCACAAAAATCTAAAATTACATTCTCATGTTTACATTATCTTATAACTTCTCTAGGATATAACAGTAATATCAATACTAGAGTTGATAAACCAAATGTGTTTCAATTAAATATAACAAAAAAAGAACAATATGCTAACGTAAAAAAGATAATACCATTAGGTAAACAAAAAAGGGTGGTTTATGATTTATCTACAGCAACTGAAAATTTTAATTGTGGATTTCCTTTGATCGTCCATAATACTGATAGCATATTCTTATCAATTAAAACTAAAGACATCTACGAAGATATGAAAGAAATAAAAGACGTACTTGATACATCTGACTATCCAAAAGATCATGATCTTTATTCAATAGATAATAAAAAGAAAATAGGGAAGTTTAAAGATGAATTACAAGGTAAACTTATGAATGAAATAGTTTTTCTGAGGAGTAAAGCATATTCTTTTACATTAACTGATCTTAGTGAAGAAAAAAAATTAAAAGGTATTGGTAAAACAACAATTAAAAAAGATATAAAATTTAATGATTATAAAAATTGTTTATTTAACAATGAAACAAAAATGAATAAGATGTACACATTAAATTCTGACAAACATAAGATGTTTATAAATGAAATAAATAAAAATTCTTTATCCCCTTTTGATGATAAAAGATATATATGTGATAATGGAATAGATACAAAACCTTATGGTATTGAATCTTTATATTTTATTTAATTTCCATGCAACAAATCCAGTTAATGCCATACCACAAACAACAAATAAAATCTCTCTTTTTTGTGTGGATTCAGATGGGGTATAATAATCATTTAATGTATGTAGATTTTTACTAGTAACAGATTGATATAACTTCATTGATTGATCACCATCGTCGTACATCTGATAAACTTCTTGTTCCTCTTCCTTTTGTTTTTTAAGAAAATCTTGTCTTCCTGATCTTTTTTCATTCCATTCAATTTGTGCTTTGCTTAATTGTTCCATTGCTCTATCATGCCTTTCTTTCTCTTCTTCTGAATCATCTTTTCCAATATGTGAAAACAAATAATTACTACCCGAAAAAGAAAAGGCATTTACTACTGCTCCACCAATCATCATCGCAATTGCACTCGCCATTTTTTACTTCATAATATCAGCAGGAATAATATTGTGTTTAATCAACATATCTCTTGTTGCCATTGCAAGTAATATATCAATAGATAACATTCCAATATCTGCCATATTTAAATCTACTTTTGGTGGTGGTCTTTTCAATAGTTTTCTTCCTAATTCTGCGTATCCAACCGTTAATACTGTTTCCACTCCAGCATGATATAACATGTTTACTATTTGTTTTCCATCAATTTGTGTTGCCATTTTTATAAGAATTTTTTTGATTACTTAAACTCAAATGGATCTATTTCTTTCTTTTCCTTTCTCTTTGGAACAGGTTCTGGTGTAGTAACTTGTTTATTAGATTTAGCAGTATATATATATAATCCCAATCCAACAACCCCTACTACAAGACATAAAGGTATATAATTTTTGTATATATTTACACGTTGAACTTCATCATCTTTTGTTATTTTTAATTCATCATTATCATCTTTTGTTATTTTTAAATCATCTTTTGTTTTAGATTTTAATTGTATGTTTTCTTTTTTCATTGTTTCCATTTCTTTTCTTTTTAATTCAGCTTTTAATTTTTTTGCTTCTGCACCTTTTTTACCAGCAGATACTCTTTTTGGGTTTTTTATTTTAGGTTTTTCTTCAACAATTTCATTCATCTTTTTTTAAGTCAATATTTTCATTTTTTTTATCAGTGAAATCAATATGTCTCGCTGTTGTTAACATTGCAGTAAAAGGAGCAAGATACATTCCATATCTATAATACAATTCACAACAAGTACTTGTTAAAGCATGATTGATAAAAGGGTCTTCCTCTAAGTCTTGTATTAATTTAGGTGGGTTAGTAACATTGAGATACTTTGACACACCCATAACATACAAATTTATAAAAGAATTACCCAATGTCTTAGTCATACTTGCACCAAGTCTTGCTTCGTATCTACGGTATAGTTTTTCTATTTGTTCTGGTGTCATTGTATCAATGTCTGACATTTGTAAGTCTTTACCAAGATATTGTTTACTTCCTCCACCAGCAACAAGGGCTGATAATCTTTCACGTTTTTTGTCTTCATGGTCATCTTTTTGTTCTGGTAACTCAACATCTTTCAATAATTCTTCGGCGTTCATTTTATATAGTTTATTTTTTACTTTATGAAATTTATTTTTAAGTTTAAAATAATTAAATATTATATATCCAACTATTGATAAGACTGCAGTGTTTGTTATAATTGTTAGTGTTTCAAGAAGCATTGCTTTTTTATTGCTTATTTTTTAAGCATTACTAAAGCATTACTAAAGCATTACTTAAGCATTACTATAGCATTACTTAAGCATTACTTAATCAACCACCCAATAATCAGTAGGTTGGTCGGTTTTCAAAATTAATTTACGATGTTTCTTTTTTTTTAGTTCTTCCTTTATTCTTTGTCGGTCTTCCAGTGTAGGAATAACATCATTCTCTCTCAAACAATTTTCAAAACTATCTCTATCTTTTGTGTAGAAAATACATAACCATTTTGTTTGTTCTCTTAAATCTTTTAACACAGAATTGTATCTCTGCGATATAACCCATATCGATTGTTCTGCGTGTCTACCAGAAAATGCTAGTTCGGATAACATGTCTTTTTTCTTTGTTAGTTCTTTTGTGGCACTGCAGTCATCGATGATATACAGCGTTGGTTTACCTGCAAACTTATTAAAAAACAAACGTAACAGTTCTTGAAGCTTTTCTGTTCCATCTGGCATTACAGGGTTTACGATTATAATATTTTTTGTTTTTGGTTTTCTAACATCACCAATCCAATCACGATTTTTGTATGCCTTGTTCCATTGAATGGTTGGGCAAAGTATAACAATATAACTAAATATACCTTTATATTCATCTTCAAGTAAGTCTAAAACAAATTCAGTCTTTCCACAGCCAGTTTGGCCACAAATAATTGCACTGTGTGGATATTTAGGTAATTCCATTTTAATTGATTAATAATTGGTTTCTTTAAATCTACCATCTTCAAAATTAATTTGTGCATCCTGTATTACAAATAAATAAACATTTATTGGTGCATCTGTTCCTGCTTCTTTCGTTATTTGTATTGTTATACCTTCTGAGGCATTTTCAATTCTTCTTCCCGAACCGTGAAGTGTATTATCATCCGTTGAACGTAAATCTAACCATAATGCATAATTGGTCGTTAGATATTTCTCTAACGTTGTATCAGTTAAATATAAATCTTTAATGACCATACTTGTTTCTCTATTTCTTTTTGAATTTAACGCAAAGAATTTATTTATCTCATCCCACTGTTGATATGCTTTCATTCCTTGACTGTATAATTGATTTGGGATTCCTTCTATTGTCATTTCTACTTTTGTTATTTCTGGATTGTAATAGTGTTCTGTACTTGTCCTTTCAGGATCTTCGAATAGCATAAGAATTCCTTTCATACTTCTTGCAGGAACATTTAGATTGATATTCCATAGTGTATCAGATTTGTTTTTAGTTATTTTTCTGTGTCTTAGTATTCGGTCATACAAAATAACCATTTTACTATTAACTTGCTGTCTTATTTCTCCTGCTAAATCAGTATTAGAAACCATATCAAATTCCAAACAAATATTTTTGATTGTATAAGATGAAGTTGCATCGCCTGATTTAATTACTTTATTATAATCATTGAATGTAAGTTCATATTCAAGTCTATCGCCGAGTCCTGCTTGATAAAATGGCATATGGGTTTCCAATAATTCAAAATCAAGTGGAATACAAAACCTGTTTCCATATGCTTTTGCGATGGCTTGATCTTCTTTATCCGCTGACGCGTTTTCTGCGCCAACTCTATGTTTCAACATGTTTGCTTTGCCAATGCCTTGGTATGCCATATTTGCACGTTCTGATGGAGACTTCCAGAGATCAGTATAACAATGATAGATGTCACTATCATCAATTGACATAACTTCATTGCCAGAGATACGAATTGTTGTTTTCTTTATTATTGCTCTTCCTATATTCGGATATATAGTGGCATTTAAATCTCTAGAATCTAACTCAATTTCAAATGCTAATCTAACTGTTCCGGGAACAATAACATCATTACCACTTAGATTAGGAAATCTCACTAATAACTGTTGATTTTGGTCAATAGTTGATGGATTATTGGTTATCACTACACTTTGACGGATACCTCTCACACTGTGTTGTTCTCTTATTTTTCTGTAAGGGTTTAATTTATTTCCATAGGTCGACATTTTTTAAAGGAAAAATTTAATAATTAAAAATGGCGGAAGGATTTAATTTTGAGAATCCTACATTTGAAGATGATGATTATGGTGATGAAGATGAAGATGAAGATGATAATGATGAATTTAATAGAACTATGCAAAACCGAATTGATGCTATTAATACTGCCGGCAGTGATGTTGATACAAGAACAAAGATAAAAGTAGAACAGAAACAATATGCAGTTAAAGAATATTACAAGTTTATAAAGGAAAAGACAGGATTAGACTCAGAATATATTGATTATACAAACTTTGAACTTGGTGATGATTATAAAACACTATATTTAGTGGTTGGTGATCAAAAATTTCAACTTACTGCCAAAAGAGGCGGTGATAAGTTTATAAGCTTGAGTACTTTAGCGGGTAAAATTGGTACGGGTGGAACACGAGCAATTAGAGACTTATTATTCTTACCTGATTACAAAACTCTAAAACCATTATTAACACCACAGAATATTGCAAAATTACAAACTGTAGAAAATAACTTGCCCAATGTTGATACAATAGAAATGTCTGATTTAGCTAATGCAGCTGCAACTGCCGAGATAGAAATGGAAACACCATTAATTGATGAAGGTGGGGTACAAATGTCATTTATGCCAAAAAGAGAATATGATGGTCTTAAAGAAGCAATGACAACTGTTAAAGAAGAGCTCACGAATAACTTGGCAAAACTGAGTAACACTAACGAAGATATAGCAAAAGAAGAGAGAAAATTAGAACGAGCCAAATCAGACAACGATAAATATCAAATAAAAAGAATAGAGGGGAGATTAAGAGATTTAGAGATTGACAAAAGTTCAAGATTAGAAGTAATTACTATTAATAGAGATAAATTACGTACCCAAGTAAACAGAATAAAAGAAACTATAAATAAAGTTTTGAAAGAAGACACAACATTAGGCGAGAGAATTAAAACATTATTTAGAGAACAAGGGATTACAATTGTTAGTATTTTAACTGCTTTTGGAATGATTATTGGTGTTATTGTTGAGGCTGTTATTCCTACTGCTGGTGGTGGATCTATAACCCCTAAACCACCTTCATCACAGGGTGGAGTAAAAGAATGGGTAAAAAAACTTGCTAAACTATTAGCTAATCTAGCAGGTAAAGCAGCAGCAGCACTACCGGGTATTATTGGTGCCATTGTGTCTTGGCTGTTGTCTACTACTGGAAAAGTGGTTAACTGGTTTGGCGAACATCTCTGGGCATTGCTTCTCCTTGTTGTGGGGTTATTGTATGCAGCTGCAAGAGAGTATATTAGTAAATCTCATAGATAGTGAGTGCAACAATACCTATTACAATACTTCCTACTATTATTGCTGTTTTGTTGTCTTCGTGTTTCTTTCCCTTTGAGTGATGGTGATGTTTTGGTTTTGTATCTTGAGATTCTGGCATATTTTTTAATTTACTCATATTTGGTTCTGGCAGAGATTTCTTTGTTGGTGTACCATTTATGGTATTAGATGGTGTTGTAGGAACAACAGGCTTAACATTTACATCACTGTTGTAGCCAAGTTCAAATTTATATTTTGGGTCAGCAATTTTAATTTTATTATTATAATTGACGATAACGCCAATTTGTAATACCATATTACTAGGGGCCATATAGAAAGTAGAAGTAAAACAAAGATCAGGAATTGATACAATTAACTTACTCCATCCATAAAAGACACCAAAGGGAAAGAAATACAAACATTAAGCGACCAGACCATAATGGAAACCTAAACAAAGGAAGGCCATATGGACAGTTACTTTCCCACAAAATGGCCATATGGCCATCCAAAATTAAAAGACACAAGTGATACACACAGTAAGTAACAAACAACAACATAAATAAATCGCCACAGAAGAGCCGCCTTGGAACGGTCAGTGGAAGATATCCACTGGGGGGCTTAAATCGATTTTACGTGGCCACAATCCTCGCCCTTACTTCCGTCGCGATTTAGACAAAAAATTTGTTCAGTCCGCATGAAGGCCTCCTAACTCATCAGTGCAACATCTCCGTGAACACAGAAATCAAAGAACCACAGAGGTGAGACAACGGTGAGGACTCGACAGCAAGAAACCACTGAAATGCTGGAGCAAAAGAAAACCAACAGTTAGACTCCGATGAGCCCGACCAGAGACAGAGCATCAGGCACCAACCAACATTATCTCTTTAATTTTCAATAAGCCTTTACGTTGGAGCCGTCATAGAATCTGAGGCCTGACCCACCGGCGTGCAATTAAAGAGGGAAGCAAAGTTGCCAACCGTGATTGGGTTAACTACCATGCATGCAGTCTGTCGTATATTATCCATGTTGTACCCAATCTTTTTATGTCGAAGAATGATTTTACGAAATTGGGTGCTGAAGTCATTGCGGTTATATATTTTTCTGAATTTATATACTAAGTCACCATAAAATTCGGGTTCCGATAGACCTTGTTGCAGAAGAGATTTGAGTCCAATATTGAATTTTGAAATTAAATCAGAATGGCGTCTATAAAATTTTGAAAAGGCTTTGCGTAGTTTATGGTACCGATAACCCTGATTAAGGAGTTTAGCCGTTAATAATTTATTACGAGTGTTGAAGTCAGTTACATGACTACACACTCTAGCAAATCGAATTAATTGCGAAATATAAACGCCATTGCCATATACATAATCAACTTTACTGCTTGCGTGTTCTAACAGATCTTCATAATTTTTTACTTGGGTAGGTATATCTTCCGGAGCCTTAATAAATTTTTGAATATTATTTACGAATTGTTTTTGCGCATCTAATCCTTTTCCTAGGGTTGTTACGGATGCTCGAGTTTGAGATTGCGCTGCTAATAGAGCCCATACAAATACTCTGATACTTTCATTAATTCGTACAACCCCATGAGTTGTGAAACCTTCTGATTTGTCTAATATAAACATTGTCCATGCCTCACTTATATCTACTGTATGTTCTATTTTGTCGTTTATATTAAAGAATGGCCCATCACTTCGATGATCGTATCTATATTTTCCACTTGGCTTAAAGTATTGTGTGTATTCTCCGAGACCACTACATTTTGAACTACTTTCCAGTTTTTGCCTCCAATCCGTGCTAGGCGAAATACCGAATTCATGGCAGATATTTTGATAAGCTTTTTTATCGTATGGGTTTTGGTAATAACAGAATGTATTATCTGTTGGGAAAGGTGTTTTAAGTTCTTTCAAAATACGAGCAACACAATAATAAACATGAAATATGTATAATGTTCTAGTTTGTAGAGAATCAGCTTGTAAATGGTCGTTGTAACTTACACCACATCCTGTAGTAGCTAACCAAACAGCAAAATTTAATTGACATTGCCACCAGTCAAATGATGAATGAAGCCATGTATTCCACGGTTCATTGGTGTGTAATGTTGGATTTTGATATTTTTGAAATAAGTTGAGAAACGTTACTGGAAAATTATCCTTTTCATTAGCATAAATTTTTTGGTTTACAAGTAAAGGACCAGCAGCATGTTTGGTTTTATATTTAGTATTGGGATTATATGATAAATCCTTGTTTAACTTGAATTCTTTTGGTATCATTTTTATACATAAAAAAATGTATCACACAATTTCCGATATTAATAAAACAATATATTTACAACAATATATAGATAATAAATGTGGAAATAAGAGAATTGGATTGAAGAGTTTTACTTATACCATAGGTTGGTATAATTTAATTGATGAATACATCCAAAAAGGAACAGATAAAGCAATACGTTTACCTTCAGGATTTTACAGTTTCCAACAAATAGCAGGTATATTTCAAAATAATAATATTGTATTATCTGTGAATGAAACAAATGGCATAGTGTTTTTAACATCGACCGTTGATTTAAAAATAAGCAAAGAATTAAAAGAGATGTTAGGCTTCGGAAATAAAAGACGATTTAACGCAAATCAAACATATGAGGGAGAAAAACCGTTAAATTGTGCACCTTATAAACAACTATATATTCATCTTGAGCAGATAAATAGTGCTTGCAATTTCTTTGATGGTGCTCCTAGTAATATTCTTGGTGTTGTTTCTGTTGAAAATAAATCGTTTGGTGATATTGTTCATACACGATTTAGTAATCCGGAATATAAACAATTAGCACATGGTGATATTTCAGAATTAAGTATAAGCGTTTGTGATTCTCTTGGAGAAAAAATAAACAACAATGGATTGCCAATTAATTGTGTGTTAGAAATTATATAATTATTGTATAAAAATGAGTATATTTGGTGTTAAAAAGTTTACAACATTTGATTCTACATCGAATGATTTGACTTTACGTGTTAATGATTTGCATAGAAAATTTACAGATTTAAATAGTAGATTACAAAACATTCATATAAATGAAGACATTACAATAAGTGCTGAATCAAAAGGCCCTTTAATTAGAGGTGAGGTGTTTTCATTTGGAAATGCAGGTAGAGAGCCAAAAGTTGGTTATGTTATGATGAGACGGGGTTATATTACAGGTATTAGCCTGTCGAGTGAAAGGTCAAGTGGTGAAGTGCGAGTTGGTGTGTTGGTGGATGGGGTAGTTATAAGTGGGTGTGAGATTACTTTGCATACAACACCAAGAAAACATGATAATTTTGATAAACCATTTTTTGTTGAAGCTGGAAGTGTTATTAATTTTATAAGTCTGGGGGCTAATCAAAATGTAGTTAATAGTGTTGCCTCGTTATTAATTGAATTCAAAAAATATATATAAAAATGAAGCAACCTACAGCCCCGAATTTATATCCAGATTTACCTAATGAAGACGGACAAAATTATAGATTACAAAAGATATCAGAAATAGAAAAACAATTAATAAAAGAGAGAGATGTAAGAAAGGCATTATACAAAAAGTATAAACGTGGAATTAATGTTACTGATTGTGTTGATACTGCATTAATTTCATCAAGTGTTATTATGGCTGGTGTTGGTTTAACTGTTCCAATTATGTTGCCGTTGGAAATTGCTGCTGTTGTGTGTGGATCTCTTGGCGTTTGTGTTAAGTTAGTGAGACGTAAATTACATGCAAAAACACAAAAACATTATGAGATTAAAACTATTGCTGACAGTAAATTGAATAGTATAAAAGACTTGATTTCTAAGGCTTTGACAGATGGGGAAATATCAGAAAATGAATTTAAGTTGATTTTAGATGAATTAGATAAATATAATAAACTGAAAGATAGCATACATTCAAAACAAACAGGATTAAGTGAGACGGAAAGAAAAAAACTTATTGATGAAGGCAAGGCCCAGGCTTTAGCTGAGGTAAAAAAAAAAAATAGGAGAAGCTTGATTTCATTTAATAAAATTATAATAGTTAACGACCCCCCTCCCACCTATTTTTAACCCTCACATAAACTAAATATGCATTTGTTAAAAGCTACGCATACACGGTCCTTTCTGTACTTTGATTAACTTTCAGACCTTTCTGTACTTTGATTACGACTTTCAGACCTTTCTGTACTTTGATTAACTTTCAGACCTTTCTGTACTTTGATTACGATTTTCAGACCTTTCTGTACTTTGATTACGATTTTCAGACCTTTCTGTACTTTGATTACGATTTTCAGACCTTTCTGTACTTTGATTACGACTTTCAGACCTTTATTACCCGAAATATGAAAGAATGTACACCATACATTTTTTTTACGTGCAGACCCAGATCAGACGCCTTAAGTGTTTGTGATATGTACACATTCCTTTACTAAATACGACTTCAGTTGATGATACCTATTTAATTTCTTCATATGCAAAGGCAAGACTGATCGGACTGTAAGGGTCTGGTCAGGGTCTTCCCTATTCATAAATGCTAAAAGATACCTTTATCAATAGTTAACAGTCAGACTGGCTACATTCTGAATAGGGAATGACAGTAAGAAATAATGTGATTTTTAGCTATCGATTGACATTCACCGCATCAATATTTTATTTACTTATTATATATTTAATACTTAGTTTTATGAATGGGGTTTAGAAATTCCTCTGATAAACGGTACATTGACTTTGATATGATACGGGTATTGGGCCAGCGACTGAAAAAACCTATAAAGGTAAAACTTTACCACGTTCTGCGGCATCTGATATTGACCTGCACTGTTTGCCAACTACCCATTTTGGGGTTTGCGGTACTAAATGCTGTATTCTGTGGCGTCTGATCTGGGCCTGCACTGTTTGCCAAAAATCAGTCCACATGTTATTGATCCAAAATTGGGCCCTTTCACTTTTACCTTGCTTAGTTGCACACAGGCCTCTTAGATACGTAATGGAGACGGGTAAACAACTGCAACTGGATACAGTGATTCTTCGGTCAGCAAATGGATAAGTCTTTGTTAACCGATCTATATGGGGATATTTTAAAATTAAACGATCATTTAAAGACAAAACACACTGATGAATACTGTTTGTCGTGGATTAATAATTTCAATGAGAAATACTACACCAAATAAACAAAGACCGTCTTAAAGTTCCAAAACCCCGCACAAGAAGTGACACGAAAAGTGAGTTAAAGAAATTAATTTTAGAATCATACGGTAAAGGACAGGAAGATTCAACATTTGACATAGACACAAAAACAGAACAGGCATGTATAGAAAGTATGAAAAAATTAATTAATCTGACAGAAAAAAGAAAAGTAGAAACAGTATACTACACATATCAACTGGGAAAAATTATATTAGAGCTTAAAAAGAAAGCGCCTAAAGGATGTGAACTCGGCTGTTACCTTCATGTGCAAGGAATAAAATTTTCAGACTCATACTGTCGACAACTCATTTCAGTTCACAATTTAATTGATCGACATCAAAACTTACTTAAATGTTGTTTGAGTATCAGAACTCTTATTCAGCAAAAAAAGATTATAGAAGAAATCTGCAGTGAACTTGGCTGGTAAAAAATCTAGCACATATTGCTGTTCAAAACGTAAGTAAAAGTTTTCTACAATTTATTTTTAGAATGCCTGGTCGCGGTTCTTGTTTATCGAGTTGCTTAGCAATCTTTCTTAATTAAACCGATTACAGTGTTACCAGGATTTTTTTGTATTTTTTTTCTTTTTTCAACCTTTTTTATCGCTTAGCAACACTTTTTATTTAAACCGATGACGGCGTATAACATTTTACTTAATATTCCTTCATAAAAAGATCATGTCATTTCCGGGATTCGGACTCATGCCCCACCATTTGCAGTCCAAACCGTCTAGACCACTCGGCTATCACGGCTTGTACTTGAATAGCAAGAAATTATAAAATAAATGATTTAAAGGGCGAAGAAATCAAAGGTAGTTTTTACGAACAAGAATTACAGATTACTGTAGATATTTTTTTATTATATACACAAACCCTCATTTTTTTATTTTTGTGTTATTTTTTTTTTTCTCTTTCTCACCCCCTCAGCCATTTTTGCACTGTACTCCCTTAACTTTTTTTTCACCCCACCCCTCCATCATTTTTGCACTGTACTCCCTTCACTTTTTTTTTTATTTTTGTGTTAGGAGAAAAAGCATTTTTTTTTTCTCGAGGTGTGTTTTTTTAGGGGGACCCAGAGGTGCTTTTTTTTTTTTTTTTCACCCCCCTTTCATCACTTTGCCACAGTACTCCCTTCCTCTTTTTTTTTTTTTTTTAGGGGGTGTGTTTTTTTTTTTTTTTTAGGGGTGTGTTTTTTTTTTTTTAGGGGTGTCTTTTTTTTTCTTTTTCGGGGGGTGGTCCAGACTCGCCCAATACCCTTACTACTGTTGATATGTCTTACGGGAACGGTGAAATCGAGATTTTATCACAAGTTCAATTTTCAATATCTCTAATCGATACACAGCCCCTTATTTTCTTGAAACCTTTATGTTTATCAAATAGATAGATACCCTGGCTACATCGTTATAGGGGTGAGGTTGTGTCACATCCCCCGGTTAGGGGCCAATAGGGAGCTGATATGTCTTACGGGAACGGTGAAATCGAGATTTGATCACATGTTGAATATTCAATATCTTTTAATCGATACTCGACCCCTTATTTTCTGGAAACCTGAATGTTTATCAAATAGATAGATACCCTGGCTACATCGTTATAGGGGTGCGGTTGTGTCACACCCCCGGTTATGGGCCAATAGGGAGTTGATATGTCTTACGGGAACGGTGAAATCGAAATTTTATCACATGTTGAATTTTCAATATATTTTAATCGATACTCAGCCCCTTATTTTCTGGAAACCTTTATGTTTATCAAATAGATAGATGCCCTAGCTACATCGTTATAGGGTTGAGGTTGTGTCACATCCCCCAGTTAGGGGCCAGTAGGTAGTTGATATGTCTTACGGGAACGGTGAAATCGAGATTTGATCACATGTTGAATATTCAATATCTTTTAATCGATACTCGACCCCTTATTTTCTGGAAACCTGAATGTTTATCAAATAGATAGATACCCTGGCTACATCGTTATAGGGGTGCGGTTGTGTCACATCCCCGGTTATGGGCCAATAGGGAGTTGATATGTCTTACGGGAACGGTGAAATCGAAATTTTATCACATGTTGAATTTTCAATATATTTTAATCGATACTCAGCCCCTTATTTTCTGGAAACCTTTATGTTTATCAAATAGATAGATGCCCTAGCTACATCGTTATAGGGGTGAGGTTGTGTCACATCCCCCGGTTAGGGGCCAATAGGTAGTTGATATGTCTTACGGGAACGGTGAACTCGAGATTTGATCACATGTTGAATATTCAATATCTTTTAATCGATACTCGACCCCTTATTTTCTGGAAACCTGAATGTTTATCAAATAGATAGATACCCTGGCTACATCGTTATATGGGTGCGGTTGTGTCACATCCCCCAGTTAGGGGCCAATAGGGAGCTGATATGTCTTACGGGAACGGTGAAATAAATCGAGATTTTATCACATGTTGAATTTTCAATATCTTTTAATCGATACTCAACCCCTTATTTTCTGGAAACCTTAATGTTTATCAAATAGATAGATACCCTGGCTACATCGTTGTAGGGGTGCGATTGTGTCACATCCCCCGGTTAGGGGCCAATAGGGAGTTGATATGTCTTACGGGAACGGTGAAATCGAGATTTTATCACAAGTTGAATTTTCAATATCTTTTAATCGATACTCAGCCCCTTATTTTCTGGAAACCTTTATGTTTATCAAATAGATAGATACCCTGGCTGCATCGTTATAGGGGTGCGGTTATGTCACATCTCCTGGTTAGGGGCCAATATGGAGTTTATATGTCTTACGGAAACGGTGAAATCGAGATTTTATAACATGTTGAATTTTCAATATCTTTTAATCGATACTCAGCCCCTTATTTTCTGGAAACCTTTATGTTGATCAAATAGATAGATACCCTGTCTACATCGTTATATGGGTGCGGTTGTGTCACATCGCCCGGTTAGGAGCCAATAGGGAGCTGATATGTATAAGTTGTTGTTGAAGCTTTGTATTGGTCATTGTAAAAATGCCGTTGCATTTGTAGATATAAACAGTTATGCAAGAGTTATCGTTTAGAAATCACTGCATACAGTAAGGTGCAGACAGTAAGGACTGCATTGATACAAGCACAGGCACTTGGCCCGTAGATTTGTCCGAAAAAAAATGTCATGAGTAAAAAAAAAAAAAAAAAAAACAGATTTTTTTCATACTGGTATAGGAAGCTAGACAAGGTTCACAACAAACCAGCACATAAGAGATGTGATGTCAGTGAAATATACTAGTTAATCATCTTGATCAGCTTCCAAGACATTTCTTATCTACTACATGTGTACTTCGCAACCTTATAAACATTTAATATACAACTACTTATACAAGAAGAATAGGCTATAACAAGTGTTATTCAATTTAAAACTAAATTGGATCAGAATTGGATCAATAAGAGATGTGATGACAGTAAAATATACTAGTTAATCATCTTGATCACCTTACAAGACATTTCTTATCTACTACATGTGTATTTCGCAACCTTACAAACATTTACAACTACATATACAAGAAGAATAGGCTACACCGGGGACACCAATAATAGTTTAAAGAAGAATTACAGAGCGAGACGAAGAACCTTCGGGGTTCACCATTCTCGATGTCGGAAATGGTATTCGGAAATGGTAGCACCATTTTCTCGGTACACATTAAAAGACAATTGGCACAGGCACATTTTTTGTCACAGGAAGGTATATTTTGTATGAAGTTCAACCTATGGCATGCAGAATTTCAACAAAATAATGCAGAACACCTGGATCAAGCCCCATTGTGATCTACACGTCAAATTACCCCGGGTAGACTTTAGTAGGACAACTAACTGTCACACCAACTTCAGGGTTTTTCACAGTTTCCCTGCGATTTCCTGTTGAAATCCTATAATTTCAGCACAAAAGCCAATACACCTAGGAATATCAATGAATATGCTCTCACCTAATGCAAAAGTTTTCGCCAGTTAACCATTATTACCAACAATTTTCGCCTTTTTTGTGTGTTAGCATGCATTTCTTGTTGCAATGTTGTTTTCATTCTATATCTTGAAGCTGATAGAAACCGAGCGCTGATTGGTCGAAATCGTTGGAGTTCCCAAATTTCGACCAATCAGCTCGCAGATTACATCATCTTCAAGATACAGAATGAAAACAATATTCCAAAGAGAAATGCCTGCTCGCATGAAAAAAAGGTGGAAATTGCTGGTAATAACGGTTATCTGGAGAAAACGTTTGCATAAGGTGCGAGCATCTTCATTGATATTTATAAAAATGTTGGCTTTTGTGCTGACATTATCGAATTTCCACAGGAAATCGCAGGGAAACAGTGAAAAACCATTGAGTGGGTGTGACAGTTAGTTGTCCTACTAAGGTTTATCCGGGGTAATTTGACGTTTAGACTACGATGGGGCTTGAACCAGGAGTTCTGCATTATTTTGATGACATTCTGCATGTCTTAGGTTGAAGTTCATACAAAATGTACCTTCCTTTGTCAAGAAATATGCCTTTGCCAATTGTCATTTTATATGTACCGAGAAAATGGCACTGGTTTGTTAAGAACCTTGTCTAGCTTTCTATACCAGTATGAAAAAAATCTGATTTTTTTTTTTTTTTTTTTTTTTACTCATGACATTTTTGTTTTCGGACAAATCAACGGGCCAAGTGCCTGTGGATACAAGTATATAAAGAAATTGATATGTTTCCTGCGAATTCAGCTCCTTATTTTCTGGAAACTCTTGTGTTTATCGAGTAGATTGGTATCCTGACAACATCCCCTGGTAGGGGCCAATTGATGGTAAATATGTCATACGTGAACAGTTACATCGGGATTTTGTCGCATGTTGAATTTTCTGTATGTTTTCTCTGATACTCAGCCCCTTATTATCTGCAAACCTTTATGTATATCGAATAGACAGGTACCCTGGCTACATCGAAATAGGGATGTGGTTCTGTCACATCCCCTGATTAAGGGCCAATGTGGGGTTGGGTAAATATGTCTTACGGGAACGGTAAATTCAAGATTTTGTCACAAGATGAATTTTCAAATGTCTTCTCCGATACACAGCCCCTTATTTTCTGTAAACCATCATTTTTATCGAATAGATAGCAACCCTGGCTACATGGAAATAGGGGTATGGTTGTGTCACATCCCCTGGTTTTGGGGCAGATTGGGGGTTAATATGTCTTCCGGAACGTAATTATTGAATATAATGTTGAATATTCAAAATGTCTTCTGCGATACCCAGCCCCTTATTTTCTAGAAACCTTTATGTTTATCGAGTTGATAGAAACACTGACTAAATTGAAATAGGGTGTGGTTGTGTCACATCCCCTGGTTATGGGACAGTTGGGGGTTAATATGTCTTGCGGGAACGTGGAATCGAGATTTTGTCAAATGTTGAATTTTCAAATTATTTTCTTCGATACTCAGCCCCATATTTTCTGGAACCCTTTATGTTGATCGAAGAGCTAGATACCCTGGCTACATTGAAATAGGGGTGTGGTTCTGTCACATCCCTTAGTTAGGGGCCAGTAGGGGGTAATTATGTCTTGCGGGAACTGTAAAATCGAAAGTTTGCTCAATTTTTAATTTGTTTTCTCTGATACCCAGCCCCTTATTTTCTGCAAACCTTTACGTTTATCGAATAGATAGGTACCCTGGCTACATCGAATAGGGGATGTGGTTCTGTCACATCCTCTGGTTAGGGGCCAATAGGGGGTAAATATGTCTCACATGACCGTTAAAATCAAGGTTTTGTCACATGTTGAATTTTCAAAATGTCTTCTCCGATACCCAGTCCCTTATTTTCTGGAAACCTTTATGTTTATCGAGTAGATAGAAACCCTGGCTAATTTGAAATAGGGGTGTGGTTGTGTCATATCCCCTGGTTATAGGGCAGATTGGGGGTTAATATGTCTTGCAGGAACGTGAAATCGAGATTTTGTCAAATGTTGAATATTCTAAATATTTTCTCCGATACTCAGCCCCTTATTTTCTGGAATTCTTTATGTTGATCGAAGAGATAGATACCCTGGCTACATCGAAATAGGGGTGTTGTTTTGTCACATCCCCTAATTAGGGGCCAGTAGGGGGTAATTATGTCTTACGGGAACGGTAAAATCGAACGTTTGTCACATGCTCAATTTTTAATTTGTTTTCTCTGATACCAAGCCCCTTATTTTCTGCAAACCTTTACGATTATCGAATAGATAGGTACCATAGCTACACCGATTTGGGGATGCGGTTCTGTCACATCCCCTGGTTAGGGGCCAATAGGGGGTTTAATATGTCTCACATGACCGGTAAAATCAAGGTTTTGTCACATGTTGAATTTTCAAAATGTCTTCTCCGATACCCAGCCCCTTATTTGCTGGAAACCTTTATGTTTATCGAGTAGATAGAAACCCTTGCTAAATTGAAATAGGGGTGTGGTTGTGTCACAGCCCCTGGTAATGGGGCTGATTTGGGGTTAATATGTCTTGCGGGCACGTGAAATCGAGATTTTGTCAAATGTTGAATTTTCTAAATATTTTCTCCGATACTCAGCCCCTTATTTTCTGGAACCCTTTATGTTGATCGAAGAGAAAGATACTCTAGCTACATCGAAATAGGGGTGTGGTTCTGTCACATCCCCTAGTTAGGGGCCAGTAGGGGGTAATTATGTCTTACGGAAACTGTAAAATCGAAAGTTTGTCACATGCTCAATTTTTAATTTGTTTTCTCTGATACCCAGCCCCTTATTTTCTGCAAACCTTTACGTCTATCGAATAGATAGGTGCCCTGGCTACATCGAATAGGGGATGTGGTTCTGTCACATCCTCTGGTTAGGGGCCAATAGGGGGTAAATATGTCTCACATGACCGTTAAAATCAAGGTTTTGTCACATGTTGAATTGTCAAAATGTCTTCTCCGATACCCAGCCCCTTATTTTCTGGAAACTTTTATGTTTATCGAGTAGATAGAAACCCTGGCTTAATTGGAATAGGGGGGTGGTTGTGTCACATCCCCTGTTTATCGGGCAGATTGGGGGTTAATATGTTGAATTTTCTAAATATTTTCTCCGATACTCAGCCCCTTATTTTCTGGAATTCTTTATGTTGATCGAAGAGATAGATACCCTGGCTACATCGAAATAGGGGTGTGGTTCTGTCACATCCCCTTATTAGGGGCCAGTAGGGGGTAATTATGTCTTACGGGAACGGTAAAATCGAAAGTTTGTCACGTGCCCAATTTTAATTTGTTTTCTCTGATACCAAGCCCCTTATTTTCTGCAAACCTTTACGATTATCGAATAGATAGGTACCCTAGCTACATCCAATTGGGGATGTAGTTCTGTCACATCCCCTGGTTAAGGGCCAATAGGGAGTAAATATGTCTCACATGACCGTTAAAATCGAGGTTTTGTCACATGTTGAATTTTCAAAATGTCTTCTCCGATACCCAGCCCCTTATTTTCTGGAAACCTTTATGTTTATCGAGTACATAGAAACCCTTGCTAAATTGAAATAGGGGTATTGTTGTGTCACATCCCCTGGTTATGGGGCAGATTCGGGGTTAATATGTCTTGCGGGAACGTGAAATCGAGATTTTGTCAAATGTTGAATTTTCTAAATATTTTCTCCGATACTCAGCCCCTTATTTTCTGGAACCCTTTATGTTGATCGAAGAGAAAGATACCCTGGCTACATCGAAATAGGGGTGTGATTCTGTCACATCCCCTAGTTAGGGGCCAGTAGGGGTAATTATGTCTTATGGAAACTGTAAAATCGAAAGTTTGTCACATGCTCAAATTTTAATTTGTTTTCTCTGATACCCAGCCCCTTATTTTCTGCAAACCTTTACGTTTATCGAATAGATAGGTACCCTGGCTACATCGAAACGGGGATGTGGTTCTGTCACATCCCCTGATTAGGGGCCACTAGGGGGTAACTATGTCTCACAGGACCGTTAAAATCAAGGTTTTGTCACATGTTGAATTTTCAAAAATGTCTTCTCCGATACCCAGTCCCTTATTTTCTGGAAACCTTTATGTTTATCGAGTAGATAGAAACCCTGGCTAAATTGAAATAGGTGTGTGGTTGTGTCACATCCCCTGGTTATAGGGCAGATTGGGGGTTAATATGTCTTGCGGGCACGTGAAATCGAGATTTTGTCAAATGTTGAATTTTCTAAATATTTTCTCCGATACTCAGCCCCTTATTTTCTGGACATCTTTATGTTGATCGAAGAGATAGATACCCTGGCTACATCGAAATAGGGGTGTGGTTCTGTCACATCCCCTGGTTAGGGGCCAGTAGGGGGTAATTATGTCTTACGGAAACTGTAAAATCGAAAGTTTGTCACATGCTCAATTTTTAATTTGTTTTCTCTGATACCCAGCCCCTTATTTTCTGCAAACCTTTACGTCTATCGAATAGATAGGTACCCTGGCTACATCGAATAGGGGATGTGGTTCTGTCACATCCTCTGGTTAGGGGCCAATAGGGGGTAAATATGTCTCACATGACCGTTAAAATCAAGGTTTTGTCACATGTTGAATTTTCAAAAATGTCTTCTCTGATACTCAGCCCCTTATTTTCTGGAAACCTTTAGGTTTATCGAGTAGATAGAAACCTTGGCTAAATTGAAATAGGGGTGTGGTTGTGTCACATCCCCTGGTTATGGGGCAGATTGGGGGTTAATATGTCTTGCGGGAACGTGAAATCGAGATTTTGTCAAATGTTGAATTTTCTAAATATTTTCTCCGATACTCAGCCCCTTATTTTCTGGAATTCTTTATGTTGATCGAAGAGATGGATACGCTGGCTACATCGAAATAGGGGTGTGGTTCTGTCACATCCCCTAATTAGGGGCCAGTAGGGGGTAATTTTGTCTTACGGGAACGGTAAAATCGAAGTTTGTCACATGCTCAATTTTTAATTTGTTTTCTCTGATACCAAGCCCCTTATTTTCTGCAAACCTTTACGATTATCGAATAGATAGGTACCCTAGCTACATCGCATTGGGGATGTGGTTCTGTCACATCCCCTGGTTAGGGGCCAATAGGGGGTAGATATGCCTCACATGACCGTTAAAATCAAGGTTTTGTCACGTTGAATTTTCAAAATGTCTTCTCCGATACCCAGCCCCTTATTTTCTGGAAACCTTTATATTTATCGAGTAGATAGATACCCTTCTAAATTGAAATAGGGGTGTGGTTGTGTCACATCCCCTGGTTATGTGGCAGATTGGGGGTTAATATGTCTTGCGGGCACGTGAAATCGAGATTTTGTCAAATGTTGAATTTTCTAAATATTTTCTCCGATACTCAGCCCCTTATTTTCTGGAACCCTTTATGTTGATCGAAGAGATAGATGCTCTGGCTACATCGAAATAGGGGTGTGGTTCTGTCACATCCCCTAGTTAGGGGCCAGTAGGGGGTAATTATGTCTTACGGAAACTGTAAAATCGAAAGTTAGACACATGCTCAATTTTCAATTTGTTTTCTCTGATACCCAGCCCCTTATTTTCTGCAAAGCTTTACGTTTATCGAATAGATAGGTACCCTGGCTACATCGAATTGGGGATGTGGTTCTGTCACATCCCCTGGTTATGGGCCAATAGCGGGTAAATATGTCTCACATGACCGTTAAAATCAAGGTTTTGTCACATGTTGAATTTTCAAAATGTCTTCTCCGATACCCAGCCCCTTATTTTCTGGAAACCTTTATGTTTATCGAGTAGATAGAAACCCTGGCTAAATTGAAATAGGGGTGTGGTTGTGTCACATCCCCTGGTTATAGGGCAGATTGAGGGTTAATATGTCATGCGGGCACGTGAAATCGAGATTTTGTCAAATGTTGAATTTTCTAAATATTTTCTCCGATACTCAGCCCCTTATTTTCTGGAACTCTTTATGTTGATCGAAGAGATAGGTACCCTGGCTACATCGAAATAGGGGTGTGGTTCTGTCACATCCTCTGGTTAGGGGGCCAATAGGGGGTAAATATGTCTCACACGACCGTTAAAATCAAGGTTTTGTCACATGTTGAATTTTCAAAATGTCTTCTCCGATACCCAGCCCCTTATTTTCTGGAAACTTTTATGTTTATCGAGTAGATATAAACCCTGGCTTAATTGAAATAGGGGGATGGTTGTGTCACATCCCCTTGTTATGGGGCAGATTGGGGGTTAATATGTCTTGCAGGAACGTGAAATCGAGATTTTGTCAAATCAAATTTTGAATTTTCTAAATATTTTCTCCGATACTCAGCCCCTTATTTTCTGGAATTCTTTATGTTGATCGAAGAGATAGATACCCTGGCTACATCGAAATAGGGGTGTGGTTCTGTCACATCCCCTAGTTAGGGGCCAGTAGGGGGTAATTATGTCTTACGGGAACGGTAAAATCGAAAGTTTGTCACATGCTCAATTTTTAATTTGTTTTCTATGATACCAAGCCCCTTATTTTCTGCAAACCTTTACGATTATCGAATAGATAGGTACCCTTGATACATCGAATTGGGGATGCGGTTCTGTCACATCCCCTTGGTAGGGGCCAATAGGGGGTAAATATGTCTCACATGACCGTTAAAATCAAGGTTTTGTCACATGTTGAATTTTCAAAATGTCTTCTCCGATACCCAGTCCCTTATTTTCTGGAAACCTGTATGTTTATCGAGTAGATAGAAACCCTGGCTAAATTGAAATAGGGGTGTGGTTGTGTCACACCCCCTGGTTATGGGGCAAATTGGGGGTTAATATGTCTTGCGGGAACGTGAAGTCGAGATTTTGACAAATGTTGAATTTTCTAAATATTTTCTCCGATACTCAGCCCCTTATTATCTGGAACCCTTTATGTTGATCGAAGAGATAGATACTCTGGCTTCATCGAAATAGGGGTGTGGTTCTGTCACATCCCCTAGTTAGGGGCCATTAGGGGGTAATTATGTCTTACGGAAACATTAAAATCGAAAGTTTGTCACATGCTCAATTTTCAATTTGTTTTCTCTGATACCCAGCCCCTTATTTTTTGTAAACCTATACGTTTACCGAATAGATAGGTACCCTAGCTACATCGAATTGGGGATGTGGTTCTGTCACATCCCCTGGTTATGGGCCAATAGCGGGTAACTATGTCTCACATGACCATTAAAATCAAGGTTTTGTCACATGTTGAATTTTCTAAATATTTTCTCGGACACTCAGCCCCTTATTTTCTGGAACCCTTTATGTTGATCGAAGAGATAGATACCCTGGCTACATCGAAATAGGGGTGTGGTTCTGTCACATCCCTTAGTTAGGGGCCAGTAGGGGGTAATTATGTCTTGCGGGAACTGTAAAATCGAAAGTTTGTCACATGCTAAATTTTTAATTTGTTTTCTCTGATACCCAGCCCCTTATTTTCTGCAAACCTTTACGTTTATCGAATAGATAGGTACCCTGTCTACATCGAAACGGGGATGTGGTTCTGTCACATCCCCTGGATAAGGGCCAATAGGGGGTAAATATGTCTCACATGACTGTTAAAATGAAGGTTTTGCCGCATGTTGAATTTTCAAAATGTCTTCTCCGATACCCAGTCCCTTATTTTTTGGAAACCTGTATGTTTATCGAGTAGATAGGAACCCTGACTAAATTGAAATAGGGGTGTGGTTGTGTCACATCCCCTGGTTATGGGGCAGATTGGGGGTTAATATGTCTTGCGGAAACGTGAAATCGAGATTTTGTCAAATGTTGAATATTCTTAATATTTTCTCCGATACTCAGCCCCTTATTTTCTGGAACCCTTTATGTTGATCGAAGAGATAGATATCCTGGCTAAACCGAAATAGGGATGTGGTTCTGTCACATCCCCTATTTAGGGGCCAGTAGGGGGTAATTATTTCTTACGGGAACTTTAAAATCGAAAGTTTGTCACATGCTCAATTTTTAATTTGTTTTCTCTGATACCCAGCCCCTTATTTTCTGCAAACCTTTACGTTTATCGAATAGATAGGTACCCTGGCTACACCGAAACGGGGATGCGGTTCTGTCACATCCCCTGGTTAGGGGCCAATAGGGGGTAAATATGTCTCACATGACCGTTAAAATGAAGGTTTTGCCACATGTTGAATTTTCAAAATGTCTTCTTCGATACCCAGCCCCTTATTTTCTGGAAACCTTTATGTTTATCGAGTAGATAAAAACCCTGGCTAAATTGAAATTGGGGTGTGGTTGTGTCACATCCCCTTGTTATGGGGCAGATTGGGGGTTAATATGTCTTGCGGGAACTTGAAATCGAGATTTTGTCAAATGTTGAATTTTCTAAATATTTTCTCCCGATACTCAGCCCCTTATTTTCCGGAACCCTTTATGTTGATCGAAGAGATAGATACCCTGGCTACATCGAAATAGGGGTGTGGTTCTGTCACATTCCCTAGTTAGGGGCCAGTAGCGGGTAATTATATCTTACGGAAACTGTAAAATCGAAAGTTTGTCACATGCTCAATTTTTAATTTGTTTTCTCTGATACCCAGCCCCTTATTTTCTGCAAACCTTTACGTTTATCGAACAGATAGGTACCCTGGTTACATCGAATCGGGGATGTGGTTCTGTCACATCCCCTGGTTAGGGGCCAATAGGGGGTAAATATGTCTCACATGACCATTCAAATCAAGGTTTTGTCAAATGTTGAATTTTCAAAATGTCTTCTCCGATACCCAGCCCGTTATTTTCTGGAAACTTTTATGTTTATCGAGTAGATAGAAACCCTGGCTTAATTGAAAAAGGGGTGTGGTTGTGTCACATCCCCTGGTTATGGGGCAGATTGGGGGTTAATATGTCTTGCGGGAACGTGAAATCGAGATTTTGTCAAATGTTGAATTTTAAAAATATTTTCTCCGATACTCAGCCCCTTATTTTCTGGAACCCTTTATGTTGATCGAAGAGATAGATACCATGGCTACATCGAAATAGGGGAGTGGTTCTGTCGCATCCCCTATTTAGGGACAGTTGTGGGTATATTCGTCTTTCAACAGTTTAAATAGCTTTTGAGAAAGCTGATACTTGTAATAATATACGGGTGGGTCTTTAATTGCTTTTTATCTGTTTCTGTATTTAATTAAATATAATTCCAGTATGTTGATTATTTCAGAAAAAATAAATAAATAAAGCTTTAAATAACTTAAAATGTGACTAATATATCGGTATTCCGATTGATTTTTTATTGATTTTTGTTTGTGTATTCGTATGTAAGTACAATTCAAGGGAGCAACCATTTCCTAATATTCGCTATTTTTACTGTCTGGGCTACTGTTCGCTCGCTTGATTTTACCGATCAATCCATGGTTTTTCATGCATTAACATTTGCCGGGTCCCGTGGAAGCTGCTTGAACATGAGGCCGCTAGGCGGAATGTTCAAATATCTTCGGAGGGATCTGGCAAATGTTAATGCAATGAAATAACCATGGATGATCGTTGTTCTTGCACAACTTACGATTCCGACCGCAAATTTTTACGAAAACGCCCAAAAGGTCCATATTAACTCCATATAAACTCTTCAAATGCGACGGGCAAACCAACATGGCGGCCAGTTCAGAATGTTGTTTACAATGACGTTGCTATGCAGTAACCATCTGACATCATCATAGAACCCTAAAACGCTACGCTCAGGGCGATGACGTTACGTTGCTCAACGTAACGTAAACAAAGCAAGGCCCGTCTTGTGATATCAAAAGCTCAAAATCCATGTTCAAACAGCACGCGAATTTCATGATTTGAACACGGTTTTGCTGTTTGAGCACGGCTTTAGGTCCATTTGACAATGGCTTCAAACAGCCATGCGCAAAGGTATTTATGCAAGAACCAATCTTTGACAATTGCCTCAGGGAGCACAATCTTTGGCGCAATGGCCAGCACACTGGACTTTCAACCCAGCAGTCCAGATTCAAATCCAACAGTAGGCAAAGATTATTTCAGATTTGCTTCATTTCTTATTGGAAAGGTCCACCTTTCCACAGTGTTTATGTGAAATTTGAAGCATTTTCGCTCCAGTGCAGACTTCTCGCTATAATTTGCTATTTGCAATTATATTCAACGTGAAGAAACAATGTGAACCAGTCAAAAATATGCAGGGATACTTCAGTTTTCTATGCAGTGTGTCTATTTGGCGAAATGACCATAAATGAAAGTTACCATTTACAGTTACCATTTACAAGTATGAGGTTTCACAAAAAGCTTGCCTTACGCTAGCAAGCGGCACAACATATCTTTAATTGAATGTATCCTTATTCCAGCTTCCGCAAATTGTTGAACCGTCCGGCAACGTCCTTTTCGTATGCGTGACGCTGATTTACAATATATTTGAACTGACAAAAAGCGAAATAAATATAAAGATTAAGATAAAGGAGCTTTATTTAACGTCGCATATCCGAAACAAATAGCATAAGCTTTTATTGCGACAAACAAAGTATCCTTTAACAAATACTTACCTGCCTTCATTTATCTTCCTAGGACTACCCCTGATAATGTGAGCGTCAGCCAAGGGAGCTCGTATGACCATTTTACGCCTTTGGTATGGCGCGGCCGGGGATCGAACCCGCGACCTCCCGTTCCCGGAGCAGACGCTCTACCACTGAGCTATCGGGGCCGGTATATAATAATGAAGATGGCCAGAAAAGGTGACATCACAGAAAACATAATACCAATGGCACCAACAGGAAGGGCAAACCAAAAGTTTTGATATACAGTAAGGAAAGTAATCAGCTGCCTCTTCTCCAACGAGAAAAAGGTGTTTTATCAGCCTTTGGGAATCAGTTGCTGAGGCTGAAAGTCACTACAGTTTCTGTGTCAGTATAATCAGTTTTACTGGCATGACGTTGCATTGACGTTGGTACGGCGTTGCATAGACGTCATGTGCCCGCTTGGAATAATTAATCTTTCTTATGGGTGGCACGGATCCAATATACATATATATTGTTTCTTGTTAGCGTCGTTCAAACGTGTAACACGACCTACGTTTTATAAAAGAAATAAGAAAACTTATGTTATCCCTGTAATCCCAACTTTATTGCAGTTACATGTAACATATTGATATCGAGTAACTGAAAACAACTACTCGAAATAATAGTAACAAGTACTCTGCGCGGAAATAAATTTGATTGCCCAGCAGACTAAATTTGTTGTTAAATGCTCGTATCCAAGTTAATGAGGGCGCCAAGCATGGTATAATGTGTTGCACGTACGTGTACACGTTAGGCCACAGTCACATTTAGAGAACGGCATTTTATACGGGTCGAGGTCATCGGATGCGGGGATTGACGAGTTCTCCCAGGAACTTGGTGGTTCTACAAGCAGCACTTCTGCATTGCCAAGCCAGTAGGAGATGCTGAGGGCTTGTACCAACAGCTGGATCATTACACACTCATCCTGCCTGCTGGTTGGGAATAGGACTTGGAGCTGTAAATTGTATCGATTCCAGGTCATTGCCTCCATTTCTGTTTTGCGACAAGTCTTCTTCCTGGACCACTAGCCGCTTGTTTCTGTATGGAAACTTGCAAAGGCATGCTTCATTTGCAGCCTAAGTCCGATGGCCAAAATCGTGCGGCCCCAAAAGAGAACACCGTTGGCCTACTTTCTGCTCTCGAGCACAGTAGAGAAATCGCGATCTGCAACCGATTTGTCGCTGATTACTCAACATTTTTGTCTCAATTTAGACGCATTCAAAATTTCTAAAACTGGCAGTGCTTCACTTTACTCTGTAGGGCACAGGCAGTCAAACGCGATTAACTCTTGTTGGGCAGACTGCCGCGATTCGCATCCCAGAAGCACATAACTTACGTCTCGCTGTGGAGCTATGCAGTTCTGTCCGCTCGAACCTGGCAGACGTAAAATGCCTTAGCTTGAACGAATGAACGTAGCAGTGTCATCATCATTATTCTCTGTTCAACTCTTGCGCAGCTAGTCCAGATCGATATCACAACATGTCTGGATTTATGAAAGAGTATTTCCAGATCCACTTGTGGCTTTCTTGAAGTCATGCCGACTTCATGGGATTCCTGAGGTGACCACAGGCCTTCAGCACCAGAGTGTCACTGTCGTTTGGCGTTAGGATCTGCGCAGTCTAGATCCCAGCCAGAACCAAAAAGGTAGCACCAAGACTACGTCAAGCAGCACCACCAGCATTCCAGATTTCTGGCCTGGCCGAGGCAACATTTTCAGAAACTGAATGCAGGTACACATTGACAAGACCTTACCAGTGAGATTATCTAATGCTTGATTTCTTTATAAATAGCCTCACAGAGGCAATGCTCCACTAACTTGCACCGCCGTATAAATTTCAAACCGTTAGAGATATTTTATACACTTTTTCGGCAAACAGATATATATTGATAAGATATAGTCAACAATGGTGTTTAATGCCTGATTTCTTTATATAAATGGCATTGCCAAGGCAAAATATTCACAAACTGATTGCAGGTATATAAGTTTTATTTTGATTCGATTTGGCAAACAGATGTATATTGACAAGACCGTCTAATATGTTCTTGAAAGGGTTATCCTTTGGAAGCAAGGAATACACCACAGAACTGGAAAATATGGAATGTACATGTTTTCTGTGCCAGACTAGCTAGTTTCGGCCAAATAGGCCTCATCAGTGACCAATTAGGCCTCATCATAATGCCTGATTTCTCCTCTAGAAGCCTGGCCATGGCAACAGTAGAATTATTATTCCCACGCTTTTCAAAGAAAAAGTGGGGCTATTGTAATTGTATTCGTCGTCCGTTCGTCCGTCCGTCCGTCCGTCCGTCCGTCTGTCTGTCTGTCTGTCCGTCCGTCCGTCCGTCCGTCCGTCCGTCTGTCCGTCCGTCCGTCCGTCCGTCTTACCGGATTCTCACTCCCATACGGTTATAGATAGAAACTTGAAACTTTGGGAACTGATAGATCTTTGGTCTGGGAAATGCATGACAATTTCGGAATTCGGATCACACCCCTAGGGGTGGACCCAGGCGTTGGGGTACGCGGGGTTCAAAAATCAAAATTTCCAGAACATGGTGGTGTAACATATCAAAGCGAACGTCATGATGAGTAGATTATGTAGTGTCTTGGGATATGCGATGGCGTGCCATCGACTGCGCGATTCTAGTTTTGTTAAGTTTTGGCATGCAGAGAGATTGACAAGACCAAACAAATGAGTTTGTCTAAAGGCTGATATTTTTATAATTCGCCTCGCCGATGCAAAAATTTAACTAACTGACATAGACGTTAAAACTTTCAACCCGCAAGAAATATTTTGATAAGTTTTTGCAGGTAGATATATATTGACAAGGTCTAATTAATTATATTGTTTAATGCGATTTTTTTTATACTGATTTTTTTTTATATCTTCGGGGTAAAATAATAACAAACTGATTTTAGATATATTATCCGCAAGGTATATTTCAATAATATTGGCATGAAGATGTATATTGGCATGACCTAACCAATTTGTATAATGCAATATTTTTTTATATAAACAGCCTCGCCGAGGCAAATTTTTCACCAGCTGATGATGGACATATAATTTTCAAACCGCTAAGAATATTTTGATAATTTCCCCCGGCATGAGAAGAATGTTGAGCTGTATGTAGTTTTCGTCCTGTGTCTGTTTTTCTTCCATCTGTTTGTCCTTCTGTCTGTCTTGAAATGATTGTTAACTGGTTTCTATAGAATTATTGCGAAACGGTCACTTGCAGTTTTTTCCGTCATACATTCTATCAACTTAACGCTCATTTCATGAGAACAAATATATTTTTAAGTGACTGTCACACAAAAAAGTGACACATAACGATCTGTGTCATGTCTACGAAAAGTCACATATTGACTGTTTGGTGACAACGCGTGGGGGTCCGTCAACACTTAACTTTACAGTTTTGCTTTAGTTCTAATACCATGCTAATCACTTGTCTAATACATTTTTATTTGGTATTTGGTTGGTTGATTTGAAGTTTAACGTCCCCGTCAACACTGTAAAGGTCATTTTGGAGACATTGCTTCCAATTTTTTGGGACTTTATCGACATTGAGATGAAATGGCATCTCAAGCCCTGTCGCCCAATGAAACCAATAGGGTTTATTGGCATGGACGGTCCGCCTCGCACCGCGGTTCCTGGACAGGCTTAGATCCTCTAAGCGGTTTGCCAGTACAAGTGTGCGGGCCGGATTCAGCTCTGCGTGGAAGCATCATGCAGCCCATATATTTCTTCAAGCCCTTATGGGCGGGGGCCTTTTTATTTGGTATATCGTGTTTCTTTGGTTTGGTAACATGAGTCGATCACACTCCTGAGTCAAGTGCCCCGGTTTGGCTAGCGCCAGTAATTAGAATATGTAGCGATATTGGTAATTTCCAGATTTATTTTTTTTCCTTTAACTTTGCAGTGTGAACTTATAATGCCTAACGGGTTTTAGTTTTAAATAGACACATATAGAGTATTGTTCCAGTTATGTGGCTGCTGCTGCTGCTGCTGACAGACGGTCATGGTCGTATAAATTGAATGGTCATCGTATAGTTTTGGCATTCATCGTGTTGATTGGGGTTAGGTATGATATATTATAATCAACAGCAGATAATGTATAGTTACAGTCACGTGGCTGCTGCTCCAGCTGACACAGAAGGTAAAGGGAACAGTGACAGAACTTTGCGTAATATTCATGTTACTTGTTTATGTAAAACATTTGATCTCTATATTTTATGTTATTTGAAGTTGATATATGGTATTACTTGACAGCTTACAAAGTACAGTACAGTAACACTGATTTGACTTCTGCTGCCAAGATCGCACACTTTGAACTTTGATTGAAATAGTCATGTAAAAGTATTTGTATTGTTGTGGTTTCAACCTACGATTAGGGTTGATATTTAGACGCTTTTATGGGTGCAGAACAGATACTGCTGTCAACAGATCAAGGTCAAAAACTTACTATTTAGAAATTGAGATCAAGGTCTTAAATTTAAAAATTGTGCTTTGCAATACATTGTTGCACCTGCCGATGGTATCCATGACCCCGTGGCCACTTTCTCTATTTTTTTTCCTTGCCTTTCGCTGGCAAGACGTTTGGCAGCTATGGGTGTATTTGCCAATTCTACCACTGATTTGTTTTGAGGTCTCAGCTAAAACGAAGTTTAAAAACAGGAAATGCAAATAATACAACTTGAGAATTTCTCATCTTAGTTTTAAGTATGACTGCTATTGAAAAATAAAAGCGGTTCACCAAATGACAGTGGTATTTGATCATTCTTGATTTTAAGGTTCTAAAGCGAATAGTTAAGGGTTGATCATGTTTTCAAAACACAAATATTACGCACGTTTATTATTTTTATTATTATGTTTATTAGTATTATCATTATTATTGTGATAATGCTCTGTTCATTCTGCTGACTAGACAGCAGCAGACCTTTCCTTTGGATTCTTTTTAAAGAAGCCAACTTGTTATGACTTTCATGTCCTAAAAATACAAAAGTCATGGGCAGTGACTCTTTCGAAAAAGATATTGGGAACAATACAAGCCCCGCCTCGAGAAATCCTGTCTTCAGGATTTTTGACCAGTTTAGACAAAAACCAGCCTGCTCGGCTACAAAAGCAAGCAACAGTAACTAGAATTAAGAGAAATGAATACACCTTCAGGGTAGGCAACTCTGGCAAAAGTATTTTTGTCTCCCATGTCAATAGGGGTCAACTCTTAAAGGAAAGAATTTGCTCCTGAGGAGCAAATTCTTTCCTTTAAGAGTAGACCCCTTTTTCAGCGGGCCAGGGCTTATGGAAAAGCTAACGGGAAGTACTGAAAGTTGTCTCCCTTTGAAAAATGACAGAAATGGTCCCCATTCCCCTTAATGAACTACATGTATGTAAGCAGTGAACACGAAGATGCTGATACGCACCTGTGTTGTTTGCAAATGCCATAACACGTTTTCTCATGATAAGACTCATATATACTGGATGATAAACATGGAATTGATGGTACAATAAATGCTTTTTTTTGGGGCCCCCGCCCATAGGGGCTTGAAGAAATATATGGGCTGCATGATGCTTCCACGCAGAGCTGAATCCGGCCCTCCCACTAGTACTGGTAAACGGCTAAGAGGATCTAAGCCTGTCCAGGAACCGCTGTGTGAGGTGTCATTTCATCTCAATGTCGGGTAAAAGTCCCAGAAAATTGGAAGCAAAGTCTCCAAAATGACCTTTACAGTGTTGACAGGGACGTTAAACCCCAAATCAAACAAACAAATAAAATATGCTTTTTTCGGGTTCATTGCTTGTCGACTGACCCTAAACTACTAAGCACAGAAGCTTTACATTGCTGATGTGACTATCACTGTTTTGCATGAAAGCCTGGTAACAGTAATTTATAGCTGTGATATATTCTTGTCGTTGTGATGTCAGAGTGAAGCTTGTTGTAAAACAGTGACTCGGCTCATGAGCTGTAACACTGGCAAATAGTGTAGATCCAGTTCACATGCCACAGAATGTGGCATCTGATCAGAGTCTACACTGATTGCTTACCGTCAGGAATTTAAGGGTTAAACGAAACAGTCTTAGTTCCTATTCCGTACCATTCTCCTAGCCTACATTCTGAGACAATCAACCCACCACTGTGACCAGAGCCCAAGGTTATAAAACACTTGAGCAGGAAATTTGTCCTGCTTATAAATTTTAAAATGCCAACAACTGTTGGCATTTTAAAATTTATAAGCAGGACAAACAACATTCTTTGCTGATCTGAGCAGACAAACTGCCTCATTTGTTGGTATTTTAATAATGTAATTGTGAGAATTTCGAATTTCATGCTCAAGTGAGTTGAGCATTAAAAAAGTTTTATAATCTCGGGCCCAGTACTGTCAGTGCTTTGATTTGACATGGCATTACCTGTGACAACTAAAGTATGGCCACCACCACCAGTCACATATTTAACTGACAGGCACTGTGGAATTACCTCCCTTGGAAGAAGCTGATCCTCTTTATGCCCCAGAGAAAGCTGTCCATAGGAGTTGGCACCCTGAAAATATCAATCAGTAAGTAATTCCACTCATTTGTAACCCCGCCAATCTGGACTAGGAGAAAAAGAATGGGCTGCATGGTGATTCCACGCAGACCTGAAACCGACCGAACTTGAATATGGGTAAACCGTTGAAAAGATCTGAGTCTGCACAGGAAAAGAGGTGAAAGTCGAACCATTCCTTAAACCCTAGCAGTTTCTTTGGATGGTAGGGCTTGAGATGTCATTTCATCTCAGTGCCAGCTAAACGTCCCACAAAATTGGAAGCAAAGACTTTTGCTCGGTGGCAAACAGTGTAGACCGTTATAAGACTTCAGGAACAATGACCTGCCCCGTGGCAAAAAGTGTAGAGCCTGATCAGACTGCTCCTTCAGGAACAGTCTGATCTGGGTCTACACTGTTGTCTCAGACTTATTTTTATGACTATTTGGTGTCCGAAAATACACTATATCAAGGTAAGTAAACCATAACAAGAGGCCCTGTGATGGCCCTGCATTGCTCACTTGAGTATCATAGCACTTGAGGAGAATGTGACTTAAAAATCATCAAGAAAAACATTCTGACCAAGATTCACCTACATGTAGAAATCATCAAGACAAACATTTTGATCAAGATTCATTTTGTTAAATTGTTTGATTTGAGGTTTAACATCCCCGTCTTTATACCACTTTATAGGTCATTTTGGAGACGTTGCTTCCAATTTGTGGGATTTTTACCCGACATTGAGATGACATGACATCTCAAACCCTGTTGTCCAATGAAACCAATAGGGTTTATAAGCATGGACTGTCCGACTCACGCCGCTTTGCCTGGGCAGGCTTAGATCCTCTAAGTGGTTTACCAGTATTCCTGTGCTGTCGGTTTCAGCTCTGCATGGAAGCATCATGCCGCCCATCTTTTTCTCCAAGCCCCAGTGGATGGGGGCCGTGAACAAGATTTATAATGATAGCTTCAAAAATATGGCTTCTGGAGTGTGAACCGGGTTCTCCTTTGTTTTGACCTGGTGACCTAGTTTTTGACACCAAGCGACCAAGACAAACATTTTGAGCAAGATTTATAATGATTACTTCAAAAATGTGACATGTACTGTTAATAAAGTTTTCCTTTGATTTTGCCTGGTGACCTAGTTTTTGACCCCAAGTGACCCAGTTTCAAAGTCAACCTAGAGAACATCAAGACAGACATTTGAACATGATTCACAATTGCTTCAACAATGTGATCACTTGATTGTCAACAAGGTCTTCCTTTCATTTGGCCTTGTGACCTAGTTTTTGACCCCAAGTGACCCGGTTTCAAACTTGACCTAGAAATCATCAAGACAAACATCTTGAGCAAAATCATGCTGAATGCTTCAAAAATGTGGCCTCAAAAGTGTTCACAAAGAATTCCTTTCACTTGGCCTAGTTTTTGAAACCAAGCGACCCAGTTTCAAATTTGACCTAAAAATTGTCAAGACAAACATTTAGAGCAATATTCATGGTGATCACATAAAAAATGTGACCTCTAGAGTGTCAACAAGGTTTTCCTTTGATTTGGCCTGGTCACCTAAGTTTTGACCCCAAGTGACCCATTTCAAACCTGACCTAGAAATCATCAAGACAAACATATAGAGCAAGATTCATGACAGTTACTTAAAAAAGTTACCTACAGAGGGTGGAGAAGTCATTAGATTTCTTTGTTACCCGATTTGTGTCATTGATGAGTTAGAAAACCTTTGTGTGGACCAAACAAATACATGTTTGAACCACAGTGAAAATGAGGGTGAGGGTTGGGATCCCGAAAAGTATACTTAAACTCACCAGTAATTTTTACTGACCATTTCAAGTTGGTGCTTTAATTTGCTGTTAAATGTTTGTTATGTTGGTGATACTGATTATTTCCCCCATTATGCATATTTATCATATGACGTCGCGTGTGAGAGTGTAATAACGTCATGTATTATTTTCGATAATCCACTAGTGGATTAAATATGCAAAATAGCTAGATACGTCCCGTAACGTTACATGTACGACGTCCTTAACGATGTCGCGTTTATTAATGGTGGAATATTGATATTTTTGTAAACAATCGTGAATAAAATGCGTTTTAAACGTCATATGATAAAAAGAATCTTGCATTCTTGCTCATGTATTATTGAATTTATTAAACTCGTCGAGGAAAAGGGATAAAATGCTCGGCAAAGCCTCGCATTTTATCCCTTTTCCTCAACTCGTTTAATAAATTCAATAATACATAAACACTCATGTAAGATTCTCTATATATTGTTCCATTTCAGTCACATTTGGGTTATCTGAATCACCACCTGTTTGGAAAAAAGCTGTTGACTCGGTTTACCAATTGTCTATTTTATTTACTGTCTTGTGATATTGTGGTGGAGATTTGGAATCTGATTGTATCAGTTCCTGATTGTTTCCCTTTTCACTTTCCTTTGATTTAGCCCAGTGACCTGATATTTTCCCAAGCGACAGAGTTTCGTTGTCAATCTGAAGAACATCAAGACAAACATTAATTCTGAGCATGATTCATGATCCCAAGTGACCCAGTTTCAAACTTGATAAAGATATATTAAGACAAACATTTTCATCAAGATTCATGATGATTATTTCAAAAATGTGACCTCTAGTAGAGTGTTTACAAGGATTTCTTTTGATTTAGCCTGGTGACCTAGTTTTTTACCCAAAGTGACCCAGTTTCAAACCTGAACTGGAAATCATCAAGACAAACTAGGTCACCAGGTCAAATCAAAGGGAAATCTTAATATTTAACACTCTAGAGGTCACATTTTCGAAGGAAGTGTCAAGAAGATTACACCAAAAATGTAACCTCTGGAGTGTTAAAAGATTTTTCTTTGATTTGGCCCTGGTACCTAGTTTTTGAACCGAAGAGAACCAATTTCAACCATCAAGACAAATATTTTGAGCAAGATTTATAACAATTCCTTCAAAAATATGACCTTTAAAGTGCTAACAAGGTTTTCCTTTGATTTGGCCTGGTGACCTTGTTTTGACCCCAAGTGACCTAGTATCCATCTTTACCTAGAAACCATCAAGACAAACATTTTGATCAAGATTTATGACAATTCCTTCAAAAATGTGACCTTTAAAGTGCCAACAAGGTTTTCCTTTGATTTGGCCTGGTGACCTTGTTTTTGACCACAAGTGACCTAGTACCCACTTGACCTAGAAACCATCAAGACAAACATTTTGAGCAAAATTCATGACACTTCCTTCAAAAATGTGACCTCCAGAGTGTTACAAATTAAGATTTCCCATTGATTTGACCTGGTGTCCTAGTTTTTGATCTCAAGTGACCCAATTTCAACCTTAATCTGACCCTACCCTGTTTCCCAATCACCTCTTTGTGGTTTCCCATAAATGCTAAAAATAGGATCCTGATCCTATGGTTTATTTTTGTCTATATAGAGAATAAAATACCGTATTTGCCCTAATTACCGCACATGTTCCTATAAGCGCACACCAAACCTATTTTTGAAAAGGAAATCCATAAGCGCACACTTTACAGTAACCTCCCCTTGAAGCTCTCACAGTAAATCTAAAAAAAAAATTGCCGTTATTTCTTCAACAGTGAAGGCAATGCTTAAGTATCCTTTTCCATCCCATTAAATGTCAGTATGTATCATCTCGGAAGGTTTTTTTTTTTTGTATCATGTGTACGCTTATTAGGTAGATTTTTCACCATGATTTTTGAAAAAACTAAGGACACGGAGCGGTAATTAGAGCAAATACGGTATGCTTAAATGATCATTTTTATTGTTGGGTTAATGGCCCTCCCATCTGGGCTTGGAGAAATAGATTGGACAGCATGGTGCTTCCGCGCAGAGCTGAAACAGACCAAACATCTGAGAATTGGTAAACAAATAAGGTCTAAGCAAGCGGAGGCAAAAAGTGTGTAACAGACCATCCCTAGCAGTCAAATTTCTTTGGATTGTAGGGCATGAGATGTCATTTCATCTCAATGTCAGGTAAAAGTCCCACAAAATTGGAAGCATCAAAATGACCTTAATAGTGTTGACAAGGATGTAAAACCTCAACACAAAACAAAAATTGTTGAGGGCAGACAAAAATTTCGACCCTCAGGAGCTTGATAGCTCAGTGGTTATATAGTGCACATGCCTGCTATGTAAGAGACCCCCTGTTCAATCCGTCAGCAGTGATAAAATTTCAGTGTCTGGCATCATTTGCATTGATGAATGTCATTATGGCTGTCATTAAATGCACAGTCCCTCGGATCGGGACGATAACCCATTGCATGCGGGAAACCCAAAAAGGGGTACCTTGGCAAACAGTGCAGGCCCAGATCAGACACCGCAGAATGCTGCGTCTGATCAGTGACTGCACTATTTGCTGACAGAACTTTCCGTCAAAACGAAAAAACAGGCCTGACACCCCTTGTATGACTTATGAACTTGTCCATTATATAGCAATGGAAGAGTCCACTAGTATACAATGGGTTAAGTGGAAGGCCCCCTTGCAGGGAGAGTCATCCCTGTGCAGGTTTAAATACATAATTACTGTGCGCAAATCTGGAATGTATATAATGTACACCGGCTGATGTCCTCCTCGAAGGTGGAAGAAAGAAATTTCACGAAGCTTTCAAATTAAGAGTCGGAATGAGTCTGATTCTGAAGACACAAAGATAAAATGACATCTCAAGCCCTGCCGTCCAATGAAACCAATCGGGTTTATAAGCATGGATGGGCAGGCTTAGATCCTCTACGCGGTTTACCAGTACTCGTGTGTGGGTCAGTTTCAGCTCTGCGTGGAAGCATCATGCAGCCCATCTATTTCTTCAAGCTCCGATGAGCGGGGGCATAGGGAAAAGCTTTAAAAATCTTCTTGTCTGCAACCAGAAGGCTCAAGTGTTTGATATTTGGTATGAAGCTTCATCTTGTGGACCTCTATCAAGAGTGTTCAAACTATAGCCCTGGGGCCAAAAATGCCCCTACGCCAGGGCCCCTTGGTTTTACATTGACTTATATAGGAAGAATCTTAAAAAATCTTCTCCTCTGAAACTGCAAGGCTCAGGTCTTTGATATTTGCATGGTGTGTAGCTTCATCTATTGGACTTGTAATGAAGCTTCGACTTGTTGACCTCTATCAAGATTGTTCAAATTATAGCCCTGGGGGCCCCCGCCCTGGGCCCCTTTAGTTTTACATCGACTTATATAGGCAAAAACTTAAAAAATCTTCTCCTCTGAAACCACAAGGCCCATGTCTTTGATATTTGGTGTGTACCTTCATCTAGTGAACCTCTACCAAGATTGTTCAAATTGTAGCCCTTGTGCCAAAAATGCCTCTCCCCCCCCCCCCCCCCCCCCCGGCATGGGGCCCTTTAGTTTTACATCGACTTATATAGGAAATATCTTAAAAAATGTTCTTCTCTTAAACTGCAAGGCCCAGGTCTTTGATGTTTGGTATGTAGCTTCATCTAGTGGACCTCTACCAAGATTGTACAAATTATAGCCCTGGGGCCAAAAATGCCCCAACCCTGAAGCCATTTGGTTTTACATTGACTTATATAGGGAAAACCTTTAAAACAAGAGGCCCATGGGCCACTACGCTCACCAGAGGTCATGTGGATTATACCATATACAGGCATGGTGCCCATCTTGGCCATGTGACAACAAAAGGCCACCATGCAATCAGTAAAATCCACTGTCTTGCCTTTTTTCCATACAATTGTCTATGTGACCAAATTTGACAGTGACGTAAAAACAGGTCAAGGTCAACAAAAGGTCATCATTTGAACAAAATTGGTAGCGTCCGAACCCCTGATGCTGCATACCAAGTTTCAAGGTCATCGGCCATTTGGTTCATGAGAAGAAGATTTTTTAAGGTTTTTACCATATATGGGCATGGCAGCCATATTGGTCATATTTCATTCCCCTTTCCCATAAAAGCTCCACATGTAATACCTAGCAGTTTGAGTTGTGAAAAAGATTAAAATACTGAATCTGAGCCATCCAGGACAAAGGTCAGCAAATGACCTTGACCTTTGGAGTTGAAAAACTTCCATTCAGCTGATTGCAAATATCATTTCTGATGCCACAGGTTACCATGCAATCAGAAAAATCTACTGTTTTGCCCTTTTTCAATACATATGTCTAAGTGACCTTATTTGACCTTGACGTAAAATAGGTCGAGGTCAATAAAAGGTCATCATTTGAAAAAACTTGGTAGGGCCTGAGTCACTGATGCTGCATACCAAGTGTCAAGGTCATTGGCCATTTGGTTCCTGAAAAAAAGATTTTTAAAGATTTTTACCATATATGGGCAAGGTGGCCATATTGGTCATGTGACCCAGTCCTTACAACCAAACTTTTGTTCCCCTTTCCCATAGAGGCTCCACATGTAATTTGGTTTCAATCGACCCAGCAGTTTAAGTTAAGAAGAAGATTAACATACTGAATCTGAGCCTTCCCGGACAAAGGTCAGTAAATGACCTTGGCCTTCGGAACAGACAAAATTACATTCATCTGAGTGCAATTATCATTTCTGGTGCCCCTAGCTACCATGCAATCAGAAAAATCAACTGTTTTACCCTTTTTTTTCATACAAATGTCTAAGTGACCACATTTGACCTTGACGTAGAACAGGTCAAGGTCAACCAAAGGTCATCATTTGAATAAACTTGGTAGGGCCCAAGTCCCCGATGCTGCATACCAAGTTTCAAGAACATCGGCAATTCGGTTCTTGAGAAGTATATTTTTAAAGGTTTTTACCATATATGGGCATTTGCTCAATTTTTCTTTTATATCATATACAAATCCTAACCGCAAACAAACACATAATTATAATCTGTCAGTCACTTTGTTCATTCTTGAGTTTGTATATACATGTACATGTAAATATAGAGGGCCTCATAAAAGATTAAATATTACATAATATGATGTGCAAAAGAGAACGTAAAATCGCATGCTTTAACTTCATATAATAAATAAACATGCCTTAAGCTTGGTAGAAAAATTGGCAACATAAATAATACTGTCCATTCTAACTAGGAAATAGAATGATTCAATGATTGTTTTGAGTTTTACAACATGTCAACCTTTATGGTCTCCCAGAGAATGTAAGAAAAGAGTTAGAAGAGATAGTAGAGATGATGAAAGTGAGGGACAGTGAAGAATGAAGAAAATGAATGAAAGTGTAGAGACAGAAGAAATAGCACCATTCCCCCTGTGCCTTTTCCTGCTGCAAGAACAGCAAGCCTTGTCCAACTGTAAGCCAACTGTAAGTTGGACGCCCCATTTTACCCATTGAAATTATGTGTCGCAATTTTCTCAGGAACTTTATGGGCTTCAAACTTAGTACACAAATTGATCATGCCGTATACCAGAATCAGCCTGCTTGTGCTTATTAAAGTTACATTTGTTGCTATAGCAACCAAATCTTTCAAAATCTCCTGTATGGGGGCTACTTCAACTTGTTTTTTTTTTTTGTTTTTTTTTTTTTAGGAATGCTTATTCAATAGAAGGTCTTCAAATGTGGTTGAAACAATTCTTTATTAAAAAAGTACCCGATTGGCATGGATTTTTCAAATACTTATTATAAATACTGTTTTTGAATTCGTAATAAAGTTTATATTTCAAAACATTTTTCCTTTTCACATTGAACCACAAAATAGTTTCAATATTCATATTCCAATATCTCTTACGCCGTTTATCTTTTTTAAAGGTATTTCTTGTTCTCCCTCTCTCCGTCTCTACTTTCGGTTTACACGGCACGCATGTAAAAATGAGAGCTAAAAATAACGTCATTGATTATTTTTAGGAGTGCACCTTGATCGACTATCAAAACAACCAATTAAGACGTCGACTGGTCATTAATTGGATATAGGCACACAATCAATGATCACACGTGTTTCACACCTACCCATGCCCGGATTAACCTGTTTTTGTTTATTTCCAATGCCCTGCCCACTTTCTCCCGGATTGCTTCGCAAGCCATGCAAGCCGTCTGATGTTATTTGATAGGAAATTAGTGGGATCACGTGACACGCCTCATCTGTATTGATTGGGTTAATGAGCAGACAGGAGAATTATTTTGCTATTCCATTAATTGAAATCCTCCCCAACAATTTAGCGTATAACTTCATTTTCATTACAAAATGACTCCAGTGATTAATGCTATAATGAGCTTATAAGTTGTTACATATTAATTGTTAAAACTGAGAGCTTAATAGAATGTTTATGGCTAATAGATGCAATAGAATAAGACTGACCTACTTTCTTAACGACTAGATGAATATGCAAACTGTCCGCACCAATGGCGACGAGGTAGTGGTCTACATTAGGACATGATTCGTTGTACATTGGATGTAAATTTCCATAGCCAATCAAAGGAAAAAAGAACGATTTTGGTCCTATGTAAGTCAAAAGCATGTTTGTCTTAGTTCTGAGAGACTAATTTCTCATTGCAGTAATTTTACCGTTAATTTACCGTTGACTGAAAGAAAGACTATTGTGAGCATTGTCTGACGCGAATGTGTCTTTATGTGTTGATCTTTGCCCCATTTAAACTTCACTACACAGTTCTTGCGACGCTTCGTGTGATTTCACAAAATGTTACATTGTTATTTTTATTTAGTATTCATTTAATTTTTTGGTAAATCTTTATATATTTTTTTTCCTTGTTGAATTTTAAGGGGAATTCTTTAGATCTATTAGCCAATCAGATTGCAAGGAAATTAATTTATTTGGCAGAGAGGACTGGGCCAATATTGTTTATACTAATCATTAGCATTGTAAACTCATTTTAGAACATTTCAGAAAAAAAAAAACAAAAAAAACAAATGACAATTAAAAATGCTTTATCAAGCACACATAACAGGTAAATATAAATTTTGATTTTTTTTAATGAAAATAATAATAAAAAAAGTGATCCAATTAGTCTTAATTTTAAGCCTAATCAGGTAATAGGTTTGTTTGTTTTTGAGTTTAACAGCCCAGTCAACACTATTTTAATAGCTCATTTTTGAGCCGGTCAGTGTCCAAGTTGGAAAAACTGGAAAACAGTATTTTGGTTTCTCGTGGGCCTAATATGGAATATTTGGGCCTAATATGGAATATTAGGACACAGCAGGTTCATGGGACTTGTGAAAAAAATTGTAACATCATGATAGTGAGACAGGGCAATCTTTCATATCTCCAAAATGGTTATTTTTTAATAAAAGTTAAACTTTTCTTATACTCAAAATACTTGAAACAAAGATTGTGGGTGCTTATTAGAACACCCTCAAAGAGGCAGCTAGCCTGTAATGAAAAGTTGAGTATCCACAACCTGTCTTGGAAGAGAAACAAAGTAAACATTTTTTTTTTCATATAAAGTGGGGCTAACAGACACAAGTGACTACATAGACTTTTTAATGTGCTGATCCATCACTGAAGTATTAACTATATCCTGGTGTATGAATGTCATTTGACTTGTCACCAGTATTAAACAGTTCTGATTCTGACTCTGTGGAGCGGTGTGGTGCAGTGGTAAAGCATCAGATTTGAGATCGAGAGGTAGTTGGTTTGATCCCCGCTACTGCCAAGTGTTGTTTCCTTGAACAAGAGACTTTATCACTGGTTCCTACCCAGGAAAAGAGGGCCACATGGAAGATTAGTACTAGTACTAAATGTGTTACCCATTATAAATAAGGTTGATTATTATTCTTATTTATTATTATTGACTGATCCAGAATGTTGGACAAATCCATTTTTCATCAAAAGGGTGTCAAGTCTATTTTGTTTTTTTTAGGGTAGGAGGTTGGTTTTATGGCCATTTCAAGATTATTTCACTATTTTTAATCTGAGGTGGGCGAAAGCCGGAGTACCCGGAGAAAAACCACCTGTGATTTTATACTATTTTTGATACAAATTCTGTTTGCCAACAGTGTAAACCCTGATCGGATGTCACATTATGCAGCATCTGATCTTGATCTGCACTGTTGAGCATAAAAGTTGCAGTCTGAGCAGCAAAAGATTCCCATCCCACATTGTATTTTTGTGGTCTGACTCGACTCATCCATTGTTATATGTTGGACAAATCCATTTGTTATTTAAGGGTGTCAAGTCTATTTTTATAATCTATACTATTTTTGATGGAAAATCCTGTTAGCAAACACTGAAGACCCTGATCATGTGTCACATTATGTCAGTCTTAGCGGCAACTACTATATTACAAGGCTTAAAATTTGTTATTTTTTTGCTCCAGCATTTCAGTGGTTTCTTGTTGTCAAGTCCTCTTTGTGGTTGTTTGATTTTTGTGTTCACAGGGATGTTGCCCTGATGAGTTGGGAGGCCTTCATGCGGACTGAACAACTTATTTGTCTTAATCACGACAGAAGTAAGGGCGAGGATTGTGGCCACGTAAAATCGATTTAAGTCCCTGGTGGAGTTCGTTTCCGCTGACCGTTCCAGGGAGGTTCTTCTGTCGCGGTTAATTTTTGTTATGGTTTGTCTTTGGGTGTTTGTGTTATTTTATTTTGGATAGCCTGTTGGCCATTTTGTGGGAGAGTGGCTGTCCTTTTGGCTTTCCGCTGTTGGTGTTTCCATTAGGGTCTGTTGTTTCATGTTTGTGTTTCTTTCCCTTTGGTGTCTCTGATGGGAGCTGTGGGTTAATTAGATCTATTCCTGATCATTGCCTCAACTTCTATTTAACAGACAGATAGTTTTAATGTTTACCCTTTTGATGATTTTTTTCAGAAAGTCATGTATTCCCAAGACGGTACCAGTAAAGCTTGATATGGAATTGCAAGCCCAACCAACAATGACTATGGACAACACCCTGCAGGGCTTTCCCCAGGTTGCCCAGCAGGTGGCCCAACCAGTGATGATGCAGGGGGTTCAGGGTTTACCAATCCAGTTTCTACAGCAAGGGGCAGCACAGTTTCCTGTGCAGGGAGTACAGGGACAACAGGTAACGACTAACTCCATAAAGGAAGGGAATTTGTGTTGAGTGATTACTGAAAGTTCTTAAACTGCCAATCATATAAACATTTGAAGCTGTCTTGTTTATATTTTCTTCTTATTTTTCAGATTCACTCTAGGCAGACAATTCAGGTGTAATGCAGAATATATTGATGGGCCCTAAAATGGGCCAATGGCCCATCTCCCATTCATTTACATGAAAAAATCCAAATTTCATTCGCCTTTTTGAATTTTCATGAAAAATTGATGGGCCCAAGAATCCTTGCTGTTTAACCCTTGTCCTGCTGAATATTTATATATGCCACACCCACTACCGATTATCAACCAATCAGATTACTTGATGCAAATTATTGCAACAAATTCACAATCTGAATGGCAAACAATGTAGATCCTGATCAGATGGCTTCGTCAGAAGCCATCTGATCTGGATCTACATTGTTCCAAAGATAAGGCATATCCGGAATTAGCAGGACAAGGGTTAAGACTTGCATTGTTGAATTTGAACATGTCCATTTTTGTAAATAGGGGTTTTACCCGTAAAGGTGCATTATTGAGCTATCTGGAAAAAAGGCTTCCAAAAATAAACTACATATAGCCGGTATTTTTCTTTAAAACAATACAAATGAATGCATTTTATGCAAAAATGGGAACAATTATGATTACAGGTAAACAAGTTTGCGAGGGATTCCCTGACTAGGTATCAAACACTAGTTAGATCTATGTTTAGTTTGTGACAAAAATAGAAGACCCATATATGACATTATGCGACGTTCATTTTTGGCCTTGTTTGCTTAGGCCATGCCTGAATCAGAAAAAAAATATGACGCTGAATACCTTGCCATAAGTAACGACACTCAGAGACGATACTGTATGTATGTGAAATGTGACAGATTTATTTTTAGAACAGAAATTCCGAACACATGTTCAAAGCAAAGGGTAAACACGAATGAAAACGACCATTTTCACAAAGTTCTGAAGCTGTATTTGTCTCCAAAAGTGTACACATGACAAAGGAGTATGCATTGAAGATAAAAACCAGAAAAATTTTGAGACCCGGTAGTTCAATAATGCACCTTTAAGATGCCAAGAAAAAAACTGCATCTGAAAATGACATATGTTTATGTAGTCTGCTGCAACTTGCAAACACTTCAAACATATTTTTACATACAGGCAATAAGTGTGGACCCTGATCAGACTGCTCCTAGAGGGTCCACTTTGTTTGCCTGAATGTAAAAATATGTTTGCTAGAAGATGCAGCAGAGGTTTGCAGCAATGACTTTTAAAGTAACCTGCAGATGACAAAGCAGACAACAATTGTTGTGATTGACATTTTAAAGTTTATCCCATAAGATGCCAATCGCGACAATTTTCTTCTGCTGGTTACTTTAAAAGTATTTTTTTTTTGCAAATAGGGTGCACCCAGATCAGACTGCTCCTGTAGGAGCAATCTGATCCCGGTCCACACTGTTTGCCTGAATGCAAAAATATTTTTTAAAAAGTTTGATAGAAAATTCAGCTGACAACGTAAGTAGACAACATTTTCAGATGTAGTTTCTCGATGTTTTAAGATGGTATAGATCCTGAGGCAGCTCTGTTGGAACAGATACCTGCATTGACCTAAAGGGTATGAGGAGATATGATCTTTGTTAACAAGCGCCAAAAACCTGGTCATTGGAAAACATTCTGCATCGGATCTGGGTCTTCACTGTTTGCAGAAAGTTCAACTAATTTCTTCTGGATAAAGGGGTATAAATGCTTAAAGATGGAATGTCATGTGTTTGTTGAGTTGTTTCCCTTATTATATTACCATCGTTGTTTTTAGCTCACCAGAGCCGAAGGCTCCGGGGGAGCTTATAGGATAGGCAGTTGTCCGGCGTTGTCGTCGTCGTTGTCGTCGTCTGACGTCAACACTTTCAAACATCTTCTTCTCTGAAGCCACTGGACCAATTCAGCCCAAATTTTATCTGTAGCATCCTTGGGCTGGGGGATTGAAAGTTTGTGTTTTTTATGAAAATTGGCCCATTAGTTTGGTTGCTATAGCAACTTAGAGCTCCCATAGACTTATAATGGGGAAAATTGAAAAATGGCATTTACTGCCAAGCCACTGCAGATATTTTGACAAAACTTTCATAGAAATATTCCTTAGGCAATCTACTACCTGCCATATGATTTTAGGCCTACTGCTCATTTGTATTGGTTGCCATGGAAACCAAAATGAAAAAAAAGAAAAAAAAAATACTTAAAAAATCATCTCCTCAGAAACCGTATGCTCTATGAGGCTGAAAGTTTATGGAAATATTCACCATATTTGCCTTTACAGGTTTTGTGTTTTTTATGAAATTCGGCTCTTTAGTTTGGTTGCTATGGCAACTTAGATTTTCCATAGACTTATAATGGGGAAAATTGAAAAATGGCATTAACTACAAAGCCTTTGCAGATATTTTGACAAAACTTTCATAGAAATGTTCCTTTAGTAAACTTCTCTCAGCCATATGCTGTTATGTCAACCTGGGGGTCCAGTAGGTTGTGCCGGGGCCATGCCCCGCCCCCAGTACTTCATAAAATGACTTATATCTCAGAAACCTTACAGATCCCCACCCCTAAACCATATATATTCTTGTTCCTATTGATAAGACGCATTCAGTGACACCAACCTGGAGGTCCTCCGGGATGTGCCGAGGCCATGCCCCACCCCCTCCACTTCATAAAAGGCCCAATATCTCGGAAACCATTCAGATCCCCACCCCTGAACCCTATATACTCTTGTTCCTTATGATAAGACGCATTCAGTGACATCAAACTGGGGGTCCCCCGGGATGCGCCGGGGCCATGTCCCGCCCCTCCATTTCATAAAAGGCCAAATATCTCGGAAACCTTACAGATCCCCACCCCTAAACCATATATATTCTTGCTCCTTATGATAAGACGCATTCATTGACCCCAAATTGGGGGTCTTCCGGGGTGCGCCGGAGCCATGCCCCACCCCTTCACTTCACAAAAGGCCATATATCTCAGAAAATGTTCAGATCCCCACCCCTAAACCATATATGTTCTTGTTCATTATGATGAGACACATTCAGTGACACCAACCTGGGGGTCCCCAGGGATGTGCTGGGGCCATGCCCCACCCCCTCCATTTCATAATATCACAATATCTCGGAAACCTTACAGCTCCCCACCCCTAAACCATATATATTCTTGTACCTTATGATAAGACACTTTCATTGACACCAACCTGGGGGTCTCACTGGGCCTTGCCCCACCCCTGCACTTCACAAAAGGCCTTATATCTCAGAAACTGTTCAGAGGCCCACCCCTAAACCATATATATTCATCTTCCTTATGATAAGGCACATTCATTGACACCAGCTTGTGAGTCCCCGGGGCATGCCCGGGCCTTGCTCCACCGCTTGACTTCATTAAAAGCCACATATCTCAGAAATAGTTCAGATCCCCACCCCTAAACCATATATATTCTTGTTCCTTATGATAAGACTCATTCAGTCACACCAACTTGGGGGTCTCTTTGTGCTGAGGCAATGTGCCCCGCCCTTCCACTTCATAAAAGGCCATATATTTCAGAAACCATTAAATCCCCACCCCATATTCATATATGTTCTTGTTCCTTATTATTAGCACACCTACTGTAGGTGTGTCCGCAGGGGCCAGTCCTCTCCTTTCCACTTCATGAAAGGATATCTTGGAAACCGTTCAGATTCCCACCCCTAAACCATATATATACTTGGTCCTTATGATGAGACACATTTAGGGATAACAATCTTGGGCTTTCCTGGGAACGACAGGGCATGCTCCAACCCCTCCAGTTATATCTCCAGCCATGCAGATCCCCACTGCTAAACCATATATATTCTTGTTCTTTGTGATAAGACACATTTAGTGATACCAACCAGGGCTCCATTGGGTCCATGCCCCACCCCCTCTACTTCATAAAAGGCCTAATGTTTCATATACTGAGTCCACATGGATGCTCATTTGGATATGGGGGTTCATTTGGCAGATTAAAATGATATCATGTTAAAATACATGGCTGCAATTTGGCAGTGCCCACCTGAGCTCTGGTGAGCATAGTGGCCCATGGGCCTCTTGTTTAATTTTAGGAGAAAGCAATGTTGTAAGTTTTAGATCATGAGAGTTAATATCAGGTTGTCTCCCTTACATTGAACAACACTTTACTGAATCTTCATTTTTTTTAATGACAGATTCTATCTGTCATCTCTAGCTATCCTGCGTGTTGTAAAGTAGTTCCGGCTTTCTTACGACTTTCTTCCGGCTTTGACCGCCAAAGAAATATGAGTCCGCACAAAAATGTAGTCCGGTTAGGCGCAGTTATCAAAATTGTACATCCTATAATCGCAATACAAACTTTTGAAGCAGACGTCTTGACGATTTTATCTTACCTTTCAGAGAATTTATTCAGCACTTCATATGAATCAGCTGCATCATGTGAGACTGCATACTTAGATCAATGCGGCATCTGCTTAGACGTCTGCTCAGGTTTTACACTGTTTTCTAACAGTGCTGCCAATATTTAATCCTTAAAGACCAGCCGGTCAGCTGCAGACCAGAATATTAATGGTTTTCCGACATTCAAGGTCAAGTCTAGGTCAGTTACAACTAGGTGTATATCAGACTTTGCGAGAAAGGCTGTCCCTTTCAACCCTGGAATATGGTACAGATACCTATGCAAACAGTGTAGGTCCTGTGATATAATTCTAGGTGCCATATTTATCAGAATGGACGAGCCAAACTTCAGTGATGGAAGAGTACACTCCAGAAACTCAAGGCAGTGAATATATCAAAGCACTGACAACACTAATGCCGATTGTCTCTAATACAGGCTGGTCATGAACGAGGACTTGGACTGATCCGTTTAAACTTAACGGAAGTTTAGTAACTGATGCAAAAAATGTAGAACAAGATCAGCACCGTGTTCTGTGGCGTTTGATCTTAGTCTACATTGTTTGCCAGATCAACATTTTTTCAAGTGCAGATTTTACAGATAACACTTACATGTAACCAAGACTGACAAACGACCCGGCTATGTTTGGGTTGATTGTTTGGCATTCGACCCGAAGTTACTAATAAAAATAGCAATTCAGAGCTAACATCTACGTGACTATCACTGACTTCTCAGAATAACCTTTTTCTTGCAGAAAATAGCCGCAGTGAGATCAGGGTATTCCATAAGACTGAAGAGGGTCATCCTAGAATCATAGGGTGAGCTTGGCAAACAGTGTAGACCAAGTTCGGACGCTGCAGAATGCGCTTCTTATCAAAATCTTCACTATATGTTTGGAATTTCAGAGTTAAATTAAACAGTTTAATCTCAGCCCAGGACTTTTACCCCAACCTACATCCCACTAACACTTTCGGTGCTTTGATTTTGAAACCAAACGATTGCATGATTTCAACACGCTTAGGCACCATGCCCTTAAGCTAAAAAGGTTAAATCATTCAACCCTGACGTATGGTTACCAGTCCGGCCACGATCCTGTGTTTTGTATTGTTTGATTTGAGGTTTAACGTCCCCGTCAACAGTGTATAGGTCATTTTGGAGACGTTGCTTCAAATTTTGAAGGACTTTTACCCGACACTGAGATGAAATGACATCTCAAGCCCTGCCACCCAATCAAAACCAATAGGGTTTATATGCATGGACGGTCCGACTCGCACCTCTTTTCCTGGGCAGGTTTAGATCCTCTAAGCAGATTACCAGTACTCGTGTGTGGGTTTGTTTCAGCTCTGCGTTGAAGCATCATGCAGCCCATCTATTTCTTTAAGCCCCGATGGGTGGGGGCCAACGATCCAGTGTACCACCTTCACACCAGCACTGAAAGAAACCACATGTTCAGGATCAAACTTTTGATGTGTGATGTAAGGTCGTGCCTAGAAAAGAAGAAATTGTATTTTGTACTCAAAAAGCATCAAGTGAGAACGTATTGCAACATTTCATTGAACCCTGGACAGTTAGAGTGAGTGAGTGAGTGTTTGAGTTTTACGTCCCACCAACAGCTAAGGTCATACATCCGAACGTCTGGAGAAGTCTGGGATCGATCCTGCGATCCCTGGTTTACAAGGCGAGTAGCATAACCACTACACCACGGAGGCTTCTAATGGACAATTGGAAGCTGGTCGGAAAGCGGATGGCGTTGACTCTGATTTTGGGAGCCACATGTGAGTGATCTATTTGTCTGTTGGAGCGACATCTTACTATCAACAGAAAACGCTAGTGGACGTCGGCGTAGCGGAAGACCGACGTCAGTACGTCAAGATCAATTCCTGTAGATAAACAAAGGGTTTCAACTACCGACTAACAAGCACTGACACTGTTCGTCGCCCTTATGCGACACTTTTGAGAGCTAGATGTCCCTGTCGTGACCAAAATTAAGACGTCGACACAGTACGGAACACTTACGCTGGTGCATGAAATACGTACATGTATATTGGCGTCTAAGCGACTCGCGTGATATGCGTTTCAGTGACACATCGCACTTCAGCATGAATCACGCCGATTGTCATTTCTGGATGTTTCGACACATAGGGATAAGGTATGCCGAGGCGACGCGTGCGTAATAGAGCATGACATATTGGATGCAATAAGCGAAATGGTATGTCGAGCTATTGTAGCTAGCGACATTAAGAACATTCAAGATCATGGCTGAGACGTTAACTGAACAGCGAGACGTTACATCAATCAAGTGCGTCGGCCTCACGTGGTTCCATTTATTTGTTTACGCTCAGAATTCGGGATATCTTATCCAGCAGGATTACGCCCGTGTTTATAGTGGTGTTCTTACTCAAAATGTCTTCAAGCCAATGAAATTCATGTACTGGACTGACCAGCCTTTCTCCTCCGATTTCTTTGTGAAAAATAGAGTATCTTTTGTGGGGAGGTATCCACAACCGACCAGACAAAAAATTAGTAATTTCCAGTAGTATTGTTAAAACTTGAATTTTAATGTTTGGTTTTGAAAACGTAAATAGTTTCTTTCCAAAATTTGAAACATCGAATGGCATTTCATGATACAACTGATGTATAGACATCTGCAAACATATCCTACAATGGAATTTGCAGAACTACTTTTCTAAATTTTAAGATATTTTTAGAAAGGTTGTCTGTAAGTTTTCACAGTGTTTTGATTTTCTCATAGAATCTTTCATTTCAGTGCCTTTGGCGCTTTGATTTGTTCAGGCAAACTACATTATCTAACTTACATGTACCATTATGATCCTAAGTGTTGGGACAGATAGGCCTAGTAAAGTGTGCAGCCCCAAATCAGACTGCCCCAGAAGGAAGAGTCTGACCAGGGTCTACACTCTTTGCCATTCCATCTGCACGTTTTGGACTCCTTGCTGGATCATGAAGCAAATTAGTTAAAATTTTAGGAGAATTACAGCAAGTCCTTAGGTGTCTGAATTATCAGGATATTTATGGTAATCTTTATTTCAGCCTCAAGTCATCCAGGTGCCCCAGAATCAGCTCCTCCAGATGCCCACTGGGCAACAGATAATTGTACAGATGCCTACCCAGGCCCAACCAACAGTTAGTCTTCAGTCCATGCAGAACGGACAGCAGTTGCAGCCAGTATGTATACACTGTCATAGAAACAAGAAACTTGAGAAAAGTTGGGGGTATTTTGTGATACAGTAAAATTCCTCTATTAAGACCACCTTTGGGACTGTTCAAAAGTGGTCTTTAAGACCACTTTTGAACAATCCCAAAGGTGGTCCCTGACCAGAAGATATTTTGTGCAGAAAACATGAAGAAAGAATAACTGCACCCTTCTAAATAAGCTTTTTAAAGAAGAATATGTCTTAAATTTAAATGGTCTTAATAGCGGAATTTCACTGTTTGTTTGTTTGATTTGAGGTTTAACGTCCCCGTCAACACTGTAAAGGTCATTTTGGAGATGTTGCTTCCAATTTTGTGGGACTTTCACCTGACATTGAGATGAAATGACATCTCAAGCCCTGTCACCCAAGGAAACAAATAGGGTTTATAAGCATGGACGGTCCAACACTCACACCGCTTTGCCTGGACAGGCTTAGATCCTCTAAGCGGTTTACCAGTAATCGTGTGTGGGTCGGATTCAGCTCTGCGTGGAAGCATCATGCAACCCATATATTTCTTCAAGCCCCGATGGGCGAGGGGCGGCGGAATTTCACTGTAATTGAATGAAAATTTTTGTCAGTTAGAGTCAAGTTGACTATATTGAATATCAGTATAAAGAAGGTTGACTGTCAATCTTCTTTATACTGACATTCGATATAGTGACAAAACCTGTTATACTGACAGTTTCAATGGAACAAATCCTTGGCTCAAGTGAAATGGATTAATAGAGATATTCAAGACTATTATAATTATTTAATACTTCAAGAAACAAATGTGGATATTTGTTAGAATCGCCTCGGTGAAACATTAGTTTCTTGAATTTACTCATTTTGTACCAGAAACCCCAAAACGGGTACCCTGGTAAACAGCGCAGGCCCAGATCAGACACCGAAGAATGTGGCATCTGATCAGGGCCTACACTATAGGTAATGAAGGACTTTCTCACTTCACCCCAAGAGCATACTGACAATCAAACATGATGAACTTTTTAACCTATATAAAACAGCAACATACCCCTTTTTGTGAAAAACAAAAATTATTGTCTAATTGAAATAGACATAAATAAGAATGATCTGCCGGCCCCGGTAGCTCATTTAGATTCGCATCTGACTGGTGATCACTGATCAGGAGGACTTGGGTTTGATACCTGCTGGGGTCGGCAACACTCTTTCGTGGGATTGATCATGAAATCTTTTCAGTGGCTATTCTCTCCCTTCCGCTGATTCAACAAGGCCAGTTGTCAGTTTCTGGTGAAAAAATGTGCACTGTACTGGCTAACCACTACTTATAAGCCTGCCCAGGAAAAGTGTGGATAAGTAAACTGACCGGCTCAAAAATGACCTAAATAGTGTTCACTGGGCTGTTAAACTCCAATACAAACAAACAAATAAGAATAATCTACTGGCATTCCTTAGTTTTCTATCATTAACATACTGCAACATCTGATGACTGTCAAATATATACTTCCATATACCTGATCCTGCTGAACACAACAACCCCGACCTTTGCTAACAGTGTAGATCTGGATCTGCACTGTTTGCAAAGGTCAGGATCTGCACTGTTTGTCATTGCAGCTTGTGAATTGAACAAATACATTATATCAAGTTATTTGATTGGTTGATAATCAGAAATGAGAGTGGCTTAATTCATTCAGCAGGATAAGGGTTAAAGAACATTGGTGTGTCCATATAATAGCTTATTATATACCCAGAAAATGTCCCGTTTACTTTGTACAGAAGATACCGGTCAATATTTTTCCATATTGCCCGTAGTCAAGTTGATATTGCCCGGAGATAAGGAGTCTCGTGCATAATAGGACTACTTTCAAATTTCCTAGTTTTGAATCATGGCACTCGGCAGCCATCTTGTCGTGCGAATCGACTGAGAGAACGAAGAAATAAAACGAATGCAGGCTGTGACACAGAGCACAAAGCACATTTTATGGTAACAAATATGACCTACCTGCAATCTGTAAAGATTTACAAAACTTTCTTTCAGTAAATCAGGAGTACTTTGAAAGAAACTAAACGGAAACTCCGGAAAAAATGGCGTTCTGCGTTGGCAAACGTCGATGTTTTTAATGACGTCACATCAAACGACGTTAACGTCATATTGACTTTGGCGCCATTGGGCGTGGTTTTGCAATGTGTAGGAAGACATCAAACGAGCTGCATTATTTTCTATTTTAAGCTACTTAAAAGTATATATTATCATTTTACATTCAGATTTCTATGCCAGGCAGCCCTGAGTTTTAAAAGAGTTAAAGTTTTGGATATATAATAAAAAGGTTATTGACTTTATATTGTGAAATATTCGGCCCTCGTTCATATGGCGGAGACGCACTCGCAAGCTCGTGCGTCCTTCGCCATATGAACTTGGGCCGAATATTTCACAATATAAAGTCAATAACCTATAAATATGCAATAATTATGGCAATAATCCTAACTGTTGGGACAGATAGGCCTAAGTAAACAATGCAGATCTAGATCAGACTGCAGTCTGATCAAGATCTACACTGTTTGTGATTCCCTCTACACCTTGTGGACTCCTTGCTGGATTATGAAACATTTTCTAAAAAATTTAGGAGAATTACAGCAAGTCCTCACGGTGTCCATATTTTTTTGATTTTTTTCGGTACAGTAATTGACAATGTACATGAATTACAGTCGAACTTCGGGACCATGAAAATTTGTTCAAGACAGGGGTTGTTCGAGCCACTGAGATTACTTCCAGGAGGCATAACGAGATACTTTTGGACATCTTTTCGGTGCTCTATAATGAAAATGTATGCTGTGTGTACTCATTAGAATCGCCTCATCGAGGCGATTCTAATGAGTACACACAGCATACATTGGTAAGATAAAAGACTAAAATCTCCTTAATTATCCCCGACTAGTTCTTATGTAGAGGATTTCGCTAGGGACTCAAGAATGGGTTCGACTCATCCATGGTAAACGAGCCATCGGTGTTCGAGCCATTGAAGTTCTACTGTATATATATATATTTTACAGCTACAGTATGTGACATCCCCGACACAACCATTTCCAAACATAGCACAGCCTCAACAGGTAGGAAAATAGAAACTTTAGGTGAAGATACACCCTACTAGTAATTATTTTCTGTCATTCCATGTCATTTCTGCCTCCGTGGCCTTGTGGGTGAAAGTGCTGACTCTTAATCATAAGATCTCGCACAGCTGTAGGTTCGAGCCTCGCTTGGTTCTGCTATGTTTTTCTCTGTGTTTTCATCCACCTCTGGTTTATGATCAGCTCCAAATGATTAAAATAATCTTGAAAGGGCCATAAACGGAACCTGTCATCTCTTTGCTGATGTTTTTCTGTTAACAACAATACACCTCTGAAAAAGGCTAGTATTATCAGTGAAAGGAATTTACTCCTAAGAAGCAAGACCCAGAGGCTTTGCTTTGAGAGTACTGTTGGTAAGAAAGACCTAAACCATACAGAAAAGGGCAGCCAGAATTATTCTGGATAAGGGTATAGATACACACGTTGAAAAAGATCTTATCCAGAAGTCTGACCTTTTCAAATATTATAAAGCAGATATTAATGCCAATATACATGTACCAAAGCTGATGCTGTCCAACATATAGCAGTGGAAGAGTCCACCAGTATACGTAGAAAGAGTAAATAAATCCAGCAATCCTGAATTGATAATGTTTTCATTTGCAGCTTATTATACAGCAACCCCAGGGAGCACAAATTTTGGGCCAGATAGGGGCTGGGCAGATTGTTGCCCCTCAGAACTTGACTCCATTTGTTGGGCAACTGGGACAAATACTTCAGACTCCAGATGGTCAGACAATCATCTGTCAGCAGCCCCAGACTATCAACATCAACGGTGCTGATAACACCAATGCCGTCCAGGTCATACAGCCAAATCAGGTCCAAGGTAGGTGTCTGGACATCTCTTTGATGGAAATTTTGGTTTAACTCTTATCATGCTGTTCACGACAACCCCTATCTTCGGAAACAGTGTAGATCCAGATCAGATGGCTTCTGAAGAAGCCATCTGATCAGGATCTACACTGTTTGACATTCAGTTTATGAATTTGCAGGAATAAATTACATCAAGTAATTTGATTGGTTGACAGACAGAAATGGGTGTGGCTTAAATGAATATTCAGCAAGATAAGGGTTAAGGGCTAAATTGAAACAGGAAGACAATTGCTCACAGTTTCCCTATTAACCCTAGTCCTGCTGAATATTTAAATATGTCACACCCACTACTGATTATCAGCCAGTCAGATTACTTGATGCAAATTATTGCATGAAATTCATAAACTGAATGACAAACAATGAAGATCCTGATCAGATGGCTTCTTCAGAAGCCATCTGATCTGGATCTACATTGTTTCAAAGGGCTCAGCAGGACAAGGGTTAACATCAGAACAGTGTTGTTGGTGTAATAACACTGTCATTATCCAGTCATGATGTTTATTTTGACATTGTGTATTATTCAAGTTAACCCATTTTATGCGGGGGAAACCCCCTAAATGGGTACTTTGGCAAATAGTGCAGGCCCAGATCAGATGCGGCAGTTTGATCAGGGCCTGTGCTATTTGCTAACAGAATTTTCTGTCAAAAATAGAATATGAGGACTGTTCAAATATGAATGCAAGTAGGACGTTTTCTCATGCACTAATGCGAAAATCACCTGGAAATAAATATCACAGCATAGAAAAACATTTTACCTATACATTGATACCAAACCTGTTAAAGTTCGTCCACTTTAGCCATGTATATCGTTCGATAAACACTGTCTACTCTTGTATACTAATACAAAACATGGTTGCAAGAAGGTCAGAGTACGCCGTTGAAATACGGTCCTGTATTAAGAATCGTTGTATAAATGTTTGGATCAGAAGACTGAAAGTTTGTATATCTGTTAAAGGGGAATACTTTGAGGGGACAAAATAAATTTTTCATCGAAATCTATCACGGAATCATTTTTATGTGCTTAGTTGCATTCATATTTGAACAGTCCTCGTAAAAACAAAAAAATAGGCCTAAGAATGTCACAAGTTTGAAAACCTGAATCTGTTTTAGGGTTGACTGTTAGTCAGTCGACCTATAGTTACTAAGCAGAGAAGCTTTTTATTGTAGATACTTGAGACTATTACTGATTTATGGGAAAACTGGGTAACAGTTATTTATAGAAAAAAAAAAAGATCCACATTATTCTTATCGCTGTGAGGTCACAGTGTTGTCAGGCCTCATATTTTTCAGGCATTTGCAGGATTTCAGGCTTTAAGAGTTTTATTTTTTTTAGCTCACCTGTTGAGCTTTTGTGATCACTTTTCGTCCGTCGTCCGTCGTCAGTGCGACCGTGCGTGTGTGTGTGTGTGTGTGCGTGCATGCGTGCGTCCGTAAACTTTTTCTTCAAACGACCTCCTCCTAAACCACTGATAGGATTTTGACCAAACTTCACAGGAATGATCCTTAGGTGGTCCCCTTTCAAAGTTGTTCAAATGGTTTCGGTCCGTTGCACATCTGGGTCACAGGAGCCAAAAATAGATTTTTTTCACCGAAAACTTAAAAAACCTTCTTCTCTAAAACCGCAAAGCCCAGGTCTTTGATATTTGGTATGAAGCTTCATCTAGTGGACCCCTACCAAGATTGTTCAAATTATAGTGCTGGGTCCAAAAATGCCCCCGCCCTGGGGCCCTTCGGTTTTACATGGGCTTATATAGGGAAAATCTTGAAAAATCTTCTTCTCTGAAACTGCAAGGCCCAGGTCTTTGATATTTGGTATGAAGCTTCATCTAGTGGACCCCTACCAAGATTGTTCAAATTATAGTGCTGGGGCCAAAAATGCCCCCGCCCCGGGGCCCTTTGGTTTTACATAGGCTTATATATAGGGAAAATCTTGAAAAATCTTCTTCTCTGAAACTGCAAGGCCCAGGTCTTTGATATTTGGTATGAAGCTTCATCTTGTGGACCTCTACCAAGATTGTTCAAATTATAGCCCTGGGACCAAAAATGCCCCCAATCCGGGGCCCTTGGGTTTTACATAGACCCATAAACTTATATAGGGAATATCTTGAAAAATCTTCTTCTCTGAAACTACAAGGCCCCGGTCTTTGATATTTGGTATAAAGCTTCAGCTAGTGGACCTCTACCAAGATGTTCAAATTATAGCCCTGAGTCCAAAAATGCCCCCGCCTTGTGGCCCTTTGGTTTTACATAAACTTATATAGGGAAAATCTTTAAATATCTTCTTCTCTGAAACCGCAAGGCCTAGGTCTTTGATATTTGGTGTGTAGCTTCATCTAGTGGACCTTTGCCAAGATTGTTCAAATTTGGCCTTTGTTGATATTTGGTATGAACCTTTTTAGACCTCCCTCAACATTATGCACATTATAACTCTGGGGTCAATAATGGCCCTCCCCGGGGCCCACTTGTTACTCTATGGATCAGGTGAGCGATCCAGGGCCATCATGGCCCTCTTGTTTTATTTCTGGTTTTTCCTCCTTTATTCTGTTTAAAATGACTACTTAATCTTATCATGCTGAATTAATTTGTTTAGCAACTCCCATTTCTGACTATCAACCAAGCAAATTACTTGATATAAGGTATTAATTCTGTTCACAAACTGCATTACAAACAGTGTAGATCCTGATCAGATGGCTTCTTCAGAAGCCATCTGATCTGGATCTACACTGTTTGCAAAGGTAATGGTAATGGTTGTCATGTTCAGGAGGTTAAGGCTGCAAAATCAGGTGTTTCAGGCATGGAAGCGCTTGGCCAGTATGAGGCCTGTGTTGTGTAAGAGGGTTGTCTATAGAATCTAATCTGGAGTCATGTGTTGTGTTTGGCAAGCAGTGTTAACCCAGAACAGATGCTACATTTGGCAGCATCTGGTCAGGGCCTACACTGTTTGCCTCCAATACAGGAATTTAAGGGTTAAAAAACACACCCAGTCTACGGCGCCATTCAGGACCATATTTCCAGACAACACGTAGTTACAATCAACCCACACATGCTGTTAGTGTGTGTGTGTGTTTGAGTTTTACATCCCACCAACAGCTATGGTCATACTAAGACAGAACCTTGGTTTAAAGACTCATATGAAAGTCTGGAGAAGCCTGGGATCAAACCCATGACCCCTGGTTTATGAGGCGAGTAGCAAGTGCTGTTATTGCTTTGATTTTAGGTGCAGTTTATCGATAATTCTTCATTTGTACATGTATAATCAAAAAACCAAACTGGTATCAACACTAAAGAAGTTCTATGGGAGGCACCATGATCTTGTTGATCCGTAAAATGTGGCCATTTCCAGAATTATTTTTGAAATGTTTGCTAATGGAAAGCCATTGGAAGACTTCAAAAATATCTGACATACACTTCTCAGCATTTACACCTTTTCGTTCGGGTAATGCTTACTATCCGCGGACGCCTGATTACACTCTTCTGGAGTCCATGTCTGTTGATCTGAACATTGATATTTGACATTTTGTCTATGGACTAATGATTTTGGATTAACGCTTTGGTACTACGACCTAAACTACTTGTTATGTTTACATCAGTTTCTTATTTCCAGCTGCCCCAGTTCTGACTCCTACAAGTACTGTTCCAACATCACAAGTGCTACAGCTCCCTGCTGGACAGGTTATGGTAAGTCCACTAGTAGTGCGAGATCAGAAGAAATAACAGGGATTAGTACAGAATAATGTTCCTAATGTCTTGTTAACCCTTGTCCTGCTGATTATTTTAATCTGCCACACCCACTACCGATTATCAACCAATCAATTTATTTATTAAAAATTACTGCAACAAATTCACAATCTGAATGACAAACAATGTAGATCCTGATCAGATGGCTTCTGAAGAAGCCATCTGATCTGGATCTACATTTTTTGGAAGATAAGGTATATCCGGGCTCAGCAGGACAAGGGTTAAAGCATATGTTGTGAGTGCATGCATTTGTTTGAATTGCCTTGTTTTGGCAGTTTTAACAAGTACCCATATTATAATTATGTCTACATGGAGAAATTAAACATACATAGAAGCAAAATCTAAAACATTGTCATTGCTACCCATACAAATCTTTGCGTTTAGTATCAATATCTTTTATAAATGCAAATAACAAAAATAAAACTTTCAAGAGTCATCAAACATTCATGCTTTGTGATGTTGCAGACCCCTGTGAGACTATAACAATCTCATATGGGTGTGAGGGGACGATGGAAAAATCTGTCTCGAGGGACACTGTACGGCATCACGAGGCTTGCCGAGTGATGCCGGACAGTGATCCCGAGGACGGATTTTTCTATCCACCCCTCACACCCATATTGGATTCTTTTTCTTGCATACCTTCCATTTCTATTGCGAATTTTTAATGCTGCTGTCACTTCGGTTACCGACGTCTGTGCCATTTTGTGATGACACAACAGGAATGTTTAGTGACGTCACGCATGACGACGCCGCGCATGAGGTTGTAATCAACCAGTGCACTTATCAAACACGCGATTATATTCGATTTAGGGTCGGAACACTAGGGTCAGAACACAAATTTCTATCCCAGGGTAAAATCATGGATTTCTTTGCCTGGTGTGCAAGAAACCAAGTTCTGCAACAGAAGATCAGTTGGTTTTTCTCTATGTACCATACTCCTGTTTTTATCCCCCTTCAGGTTAACGATAGGCTTGAAAAATGTGAAATAATCATGAAAGTGCTGTAAAACCAAAACCAATAAAAAAGTTGTGTGTCACAATCATCCTGACAAACTGGACCCAATAAATAAACTGGACCCAGTTGTTCATAACTACCATATTCACACTAAATATTCAGACAGCTCAACTCCTTACCATACTTGTTCTAAAATTTGCACAATTTTACGAAATGAAAGCCGTAACAAAGGAAAGAAGCATAGTCTGAAAAAATCCTATGGTGGGATTTGAACCCAGGCCGCTCGGGTGGTAGTCCAGTGCTCTAACCGCTGAGCCAAAGAGTTGACTCCCTGACGCAGTTGTCAGAGAGTGGTTATAAACCTAGAACTATGCATATGATCTACCAAGGTAGATAATGGAAGGGAGGTAACAACAAGTACAGTTTACTATGTTATATGTTGAGTCTAAAATAGATGGATGAGTTGCAAACAGTGTAGACCCTGATGAGATGCCATATTCTGTGGCATCTGATGAGACGCCACATTCTATGGCATCTCATCTGGGTCTACACTGTTTATTCAGGCCTGTCTGTGCGAATACATAGGGTAAATATGGTAATGACATTTGGGCCCCGTCAAGTGATTTTGGTACTTATCGCCTATGAGAGCAGCGAAGGTTCAGGCGAGCCTGCGCAGTCTCGCCAGAACCTTCGCTGCTTGCTCATACAAGCAGTGAATCAAGAGGAACCTTCAGACAGAAAGCCATATCCCTGGCCCCTCTGAATGGCTGGGCATGCGTAGTTAAAATTTGTCATGACGGAATGCTCGAAGACACAAATTCGCTTTGCGGGGCTCATTTGACGTTAATTAACATATTGTTAAAACCATTACCATTTAATATAGCAAACATGCTAATGTTTTTCCTGAAAAAAATGTGAGTAGCTTTTGCATTTGGAAAAGCTACTAACATTTTTGCAGCAAAAATACCACCATATTGAAATTGTATTTGCTAGAACAGTTCTACTGAGCTCGTTAAGCTGGCATTGCTTTGCACAACTGGACTGAGATTTCTCTTTCCTTGTTCTTTTATACACAGCATAGCCAGCAGCCGTATTATACAGGTTAACCCTTGTCCTGGTGAATACATTAATTTTGTCACACCCATTCCTGACTATCAGCCAATCAAATTAATTTATGTAAATAACTAAAAAGAACTTTCCTTGTTACTCCTCCGTGGTGTACTTGGGTTTGATTACAGGCTTCTTCAGACTTTCAGAAGAGTCTTTAAATCAAGGTCCTGCCTCCATATGACCTTAGTTGTTGGTGGGACATAAAACTCAAACACACAAATTCTTGGCTGTGTATTACCTGGTATTTGTTTTGATTCAACATTTTTCAGATATGAAAAAGCCTATTGTAAAGAAATAAAGTATTTTTTCTCCCGTAGCAAGTTATGCCAGGTAACCTTAACAACCTTACACAGGCACAGAGAATGCAGTTGCCAGGGCAACAGGAGCCAACAGAGGAGGAACCACTGTATGTGAATGCTAAACAATATCATAGAATATTGAAGAGACGACAGGCCAGAGCAAAGTTAGAGGCAGAGGGAAAAATACCTAGAACAAGAAAGGTGAGACTTCCCCAAAGCTCCAGTTGTGCAAATTAAGGAGAATGGGAACACCTGGCAGATTTTTCCGCCATTTTTCAAAGGGAGACATCTTTCGGGACTTCCTGTTCGCTTTTCTATAAGCCCTGTACCACTGAAAAAGGGGTCTTCTCTTAAAGGAAAGAATTTGCTCCTCAGGAGCAAATTCTTTCCTTTAAGAGTTTACCCCTATTGACATGGCAGACAAAAATACTTTTGAAGGAGTTGCCATCCCTGAAGGTGTTTCCATTCCCCATAAATGAGTAAAGATACTGCAGGAACTGATTGAACCGGGCCCCAAAGTCTATCCCAAACATTTAAGGGAAAGATGGACAAACAACATCTTCACAAACAACTACAGGTAGATCACTGTTTAATTGCAGCACTTTCCCATTTACCTTTACTTAACTAAATAAAATGGACACACATGAAAGCATTTAAAAATTGAACAGCACTGAACATTATACCACAATGAACAACTGAAGGATACGTTTCTGTTTTTCCCCATTTAAACCTATGTTGTGTGTATTCATTTGGACTGCCTCAGTTCAAATGAATACCCAACAACATAGGTTTTAGAGGCAGTTCAAATGAATACCCACAACATAGATTTTAGAGGCAGTGCAAATGAATACCCACAACATAGATTTTAGAGGCAGTTCAAATGAATACCCCCAACATAGATTTTAGAGGCAGTTCAAATGAATACCCAAATATAGATTTTAGAGGCGGTTCAAATGAATACCCACAACAAAGATTTTAGAGGCAGTTTAAATGAATACCCACAACATAGATTTTAGAGGCAGTTCAATGAATACCTGCAACATAGATTTTAAAGGTAGTTCAAATGAATACCCACAACATAGATTTTAGAGGCAGTTCAAATGAATACCCACAACATAGATTTTAGAGGCAGTTCAAATGAATACCCACAACATAGATTTTAGAGGCAGTTCAAATGAATACCCACAACATAGATTTTAGAGGCAGTTCAAATGAATACCCACAACATAGATTTTAGAGGCAGTTCAAATGAATACCCACAACATAGATTTTAGAGGCAGTTCAAATGAATACCCACAACATAGATTTTAGAGGCAGTTCAATGAATACCCACAACATAGATTTTAAAGGTAGTTCAAATGAATACCCACAACATAGATTTTAGAGGCAGTTCAAATGAATACCCACAACATAGATTTTAGAGGCAGTTCAAATGAATATCTGCAATATAGATTTTAGAGGCAGTTCAAATGAATACCCACAACATAGATTTTAGAGGCAGTTCGAATGAGTACCCACAACACAGATTTAAGAGGCAGTTCAAATGAATACCCACAACATAGATTTTAGAGGCAGTTCAAATGAATACCCACAACATAGATTTTAGAGGCAGTTCAAATGAATATCTGCAATATAGATTTTAGAGGCAGTTCAAATGAATACCCACAACATAGATTTTAGAGGCAGTTCGAATGAGTACCCACAACACAGATTTAAGAGGCAGTTCAAATGAATACCCACAACATAGATTTAAGAGGCAGTTCAAATGAATACCCACAACATAGATTTTAGAGGCAGTTCAAATTAATATCTGCTTTAGAGGCAGTTCAAATGAATACCCACAACATAGATTTTAGAGGCAGTTCAAATGAATACCCACAACATAGATTTTAGAGGCAGTTCAAATGAATACCCACAACATAGATTTTAGAGGCAGTTCAAATGAATACCCACAACATAGATTTTAAAGGCAGTTCAAATGAATATCTGCAATATAGATTTTAGAGGGAGTTCAAATGAATACCCACAACATAGATTTTAGAGGGAGTTCAAATGAATACCCACAACATAGATTTTAGAGGCAGTTAAAATGAATACACGCAACATAGATTTTAGAGACAGTGCAAATGAATACCCACAACATAGATTTTAAAGGCAGTGCAAATGAATACCTGCAACATAGATTTTAGAGGCAGTGCAAATGAAGACCCACAGCAGATTTTAAAGGCAGTGCAAATGAATACCCACAACATAGATTTTAGAGGCAGTGCAAATGAATACCTGCAACATAGATTTTAGAGGCAGTGCAAATGAATACCCACAGCATGTTTTTATGGAGAATTGACAAATATTAATCACTTAGTTATCATTAAATACCAACTTTATTTGCCTGGATGAAACTTGATTGAAATATTGGCAACTTAACATTACATATTGTTGACAACTGGCCGGCCTAGGTAGCTCAGTCAGATGCGCGTCTTACTGGTGATCAGGAGGACGCAGGTTTGATACCTGCGGGTGTCAGTAGGGATGTAACGATAGTCAGAAAATGACTATTGCGATAGTATTGACATTGTAAGAAGAACCATTGCGATACTATTACTATTGCTGACTACTATTGCAATACTATTGCGATACTATTGCCGGATACATATTTTCTTATTTAAGATGGAAATAAAAACTATTCAAACCTTCAAACTGTTTTGCTGTATGTTTTATATACATAAAAGATATAAACAAGATAATTTACACAGAGGGATAACTGTTGTAAACTCCTGTTTGCTTTTCTGTCAGCCCTACAGGAAGAAAAAACTCCCCAGGAGCAACTTTTTTTCTTTAAGTTTAAACTCTCCTGGAAGAGCCGGGAAACTCATTTTATTAGAAGTAGCCAAGAAGATTCCAGCCAAGTACATTTATCATTTCACAATGAGAATGTACATGTAACATCAGTTTCTTAATCAAAATAAATGTAAGCTCTTCACGAAGGCAATGAAATCTTTGCTTGTCTTCAAAAACAACTTCAGACATGATAAAGTGACTAAATACACCTCAAGCTCGTTATATCACAGAACTTCGGGTCCAACCAACCGTGTTAATTAACCGAATCGTGTTATAAACGCCGACCGAATTTGTCACGGATCAGTCTGTTCTACTATTACACTAAAAACACAAGCCTCCGGCGCTATCGTTAAGCCTACAACGTTTCGCATGACAAGGTGTGAAAATAAGATCAGGTTATGTCTCTATCATAAAATTTAATCCACAATCAAATCGCTCCGGGCCTAAGAGGATTAGCTACATCTAACAGTAGATGTACGCATGTAAATATGAAACAGACTATTCTACTGTCTCGTGCATGGTTATGTTTTGTCGCCAAAATAGAAGACGCTTGGTGGGAAAAGTCGTACACTTAAATAATACATCCGAGGATAATCCAGGAATTGTGCAAAGTTCCGTTCTCTATCCACAACAGTTTAGCTATCACATTTTATGAAAGAAATAGGCCCCATTAAAAATGGTAGTAGATATCTGAGAAACTAGGTCGGCAATGCACACGATTCAGAATCAGAATTGTTTCCGGTGACACGTCAAATGACATTCATACACCAGGACCTGTGATACAGGAAGTTAGATTTGAATCTTCTGGCAGAAAATTTGATGAAATTTTAATATAAGTCTCAATGTTTCGGTAGACAATCGATCGCATGCGTTTGTTAAACGGAACACCATTGAAATCGGGGCTAACAAATTTTTAAATCCAAATCGGCCCCGGCCGACCGATGACGTCATCAGTACCATGCCGAACATGCCTTATAATGTCATCTCCGACATTATTGCATCTGCCAACTTATCTAATTGCCCATCATTTTTATTGTGAATTGATTTTCCAAAAATCATTTGTATATTTCTTTTGTTGTTTGGTCAAATCTTTTAGCAATACAAATAAACAGAAAATCGAACCACGTTTTTATTTTCTTTAATTGTTTTCTAGTGCTGTATTTTCCTGTGCATATTTTGAATGCACGATGTCCAAGATTTAAAATTAATTCCTCGGCTGTACAGACATTGTCTGGATGCCCAAATTATAAACGTTCTTTGCACGACGACAAGTATTTCATTTCCTTTGATGTCTGCTATTGACAAAAATAAGAATCCTCTAAAACATCAACCAGAACAATTTTTTCACCTTTTGAAGCGGTAATGACACATGCGGACTTTCCATGCTTCACGTGCTAATGCGGGCGGCACCCTTTGATAATAAATACCTTTGTGTAAACACGCATTATTTATCCCTTTTCATATCACTAGCTTACAGACAGCTTGCAGATTAGCGAATCAAAATATGTGGTCAATTATTTCGAACTCAATTAACATTAAAGTGTTAATTTACTGTTGAAATGCGATTCAGAAAGCTGTAAATTTACCAGTTCAATGAAGAAATAGTCAGGGTACTGACTCTATACCGACATTTGGTGTTAAGTGGATAATCCATAACAAATAGGATGCATAAACACCGTGTACCTGTAGGCTACCGCCAAATCATGATTTGGCAGTAATTTTATTACCCTTATCTCGCGACAAGCAGCCGTTAGCATACGTTGACTCCCACTGGCACAGGAGATTATTGGATTACAATTAAGACAATATACAGTTTGATGCTTGACCGGGTACAAGACACAGGTCGTAATAAAGAATATATTTAAGAATGAAAACAACTTTGAGAATTATCTGAAAAACTTGTGATATAGAAAACTATCGAAACTATCGATAGTTCAAAACACCATCGGCAATAGTCATCGATGTTTGACTTTACCATCGATGCAGTACTATCGGCCCAGTGCCTATCGCAATGCATCGATGGTCCGATGCATCGTTACACTCCTAGGTGTCAGCAACAATCTTTCATGGAGATTGATCATGAATCTTTTCTATGGTCATTCTCTCCTGCTGATTCAAGAAGGGCAGTTGTCAGTTTCTGGTGAAAGAATGTTCACTGGACTGGTTAACAGCTTAGGTATAAGTTTGCCCAGGAAAAGTGTGAATAGGTAAACTGACGGCTCAAAAATGACCTATAAATAGTTTTGACTGGGCCGTTAAACTCCAGTACAAACAAAATTGTTGACAACTGTGCATATCCTAATGATTCTAAGTATTGGGACAGATAGGCCTAAGCAAACACTGCAGACCCAGATCAGACTGCTCCTGAAGGAGCAGTCTGATCAGGGTCTACAGTTAGACTGGCTCCCGGTTGTATGTTCATATTTTTCTTATTTCTGTGAAGACATGTATTTATGTAAACTTGACAAGAAACACAATTCAAACATTCCTTTTTCTTCAAGGTCGTCTTTCAATCTCAACTCAGCTGGAATCGGTAAAACATCAGTGAAAACATATTATTTTTTTTTAAGTTTGACTAATTAATTAATATGATTGACGGCGGGAGGCAGTCTAGTTCTACACTATTTGGCATTCCGTTTGCACCTTCTGGAATCCTGGCTGGACCGTGAAACAAATTTGTTAAATATTTTGGAAGATTTTTATGGTAGGCACCATATGATGAAAAAATGTGCTTTTGCCATTTGCAAACAACACTGGCACAAATCATCCTGCAGAGTCTGATCAGCACCTTTATCATACATTAAGTATAAAATACTTAGTTTTTGAATATGCGATACAAACGTGACACCAATGCACGTATCACGCTTACACGTGCTGCCATATCGCATGGGCTTTATCATACCCCAAAAATCCATTTCACAACCCTTTATTGCACCCCTAAGCCTTTATCATACCTCTGACGTCACCCTATTCGGAACACACGGCGTTCTTCCTTTTGTGGCATTTCTCATTTGTTGTTCAGGACGCCATTTGCAATTTGCAATATTTTCGTCTGTTCGAACTGTTAGGCAAAAAAAAAAAAAAAAAATGGCACGCGCAGCGAATACGAGAGAAAAATGGGCGAAAGAACGACATAGCTAGGCCTAAGATAATGAGATTCTCATTGTAACTTTGGTATTAGGCAGATGCAATTAATACAATTTATTTTGAACAATTTTTTTTAAAAGTGAAATGTATGATAAATAGATTATGATATGGCATTTTTCATATCGTACCCCATGTCAGCCCTCAACCCATATCAGCCCGAGGGCCTTTGGCCCTCGGGCTGATATGGGTCGAGGGCTGATATGGGGTGAGTGAGTGAGTGTTTCAGTTTTACGTCCCACCAACAGCTAAGGTCATACGGAGACGGGACCTCGGTTTAAAGACTCAACTGAAAGTCTGGAGAAGCCCGGGATCGAACCTGCGACCCCTGGTTTACAAGGCGAGTAGCGTAACCACTCGACCACGGAGGCTTCTAGGCTGATATGGGGTATGATATGAAAAATGACATATGATAATCTCGATTTATCAAATTGTGTTTACTGCTTATACAGCATAATATCTTCAGTACTTATGATCTGTTTCTCTTGTTTATTTTAGCCTTATTTACATGAATCCAGACACCAGCATGCTATGAACAGAGTGAGGGGTGAGGGAGGACGATTCCACACAATAAAAGAGGAAGATGACAAAATTATTATCAAACAGGAACTAGATGTAAGCCCAGTCAAGTCCGCGCAGGACACCAGTAGAATTAGGGACAAGAGTCCGGAACAGCCTGAAAGTCCTGTGAGTGTTGAAATCTTGTTGGGTTCTCATTAACATCTCACACACTAGAGTTACTCCCCTTGAAGGCTCTTCTGTAAGATATGCACTGAGAATTCTTGAAGTTTTCATGACTAACACTACACGGTGATTGCTTTCACAATAATTTTTGGTGGGTCTTACACTGATGGGCCAAAAACATTTTTGGTGGGTCTTACATTGATGGGCGGCCGGCCTTGGTAGCTCAGTCGGATGCGCGTCTGACTGGTGATCAGGAGGGCGCGGGTTTGATACCTGCCGGGGTTGGCAACATTCTTTCATGAAGATTGATCATGAAATCATTTCTACTGTCATTCTCTCCCTTCCGCTGATTCAAGAAGGGTAGTTGTCAGTTTCTGGCGAAAGAATGTGCATTGCACTGGTTAACCGCTTAGGTATAAGCCTGCCCAGGAAAAGTGTGGATAGGTAAACTGACCAACACAAAAATTACCTAGAATAGTGTTGACTGGGCCATTAAATCCAATACAAACATTGATGGGCATTCCATATTCACTACTCACAAACATCTAGCAATGTTTTCATTAACCCTTTCACCTCAGGTTTTCTGAAATGGACTCTTCTAGCTTATCCATTCTTGGTTTTTGTTTGGTCAAGTCCTGTCAACACTTTGTAGGTCATTTAGGAGACGTTGCTTCCAATTTTGTGGGACTTTTACCCAACATTTACATGAAATGACATTTCAAGCCCTACTGCCCAAACAAATGGCTAGGGTTTATGTTCACGGATGGTCTGACTCAAACCGCTTTGCCTGGGCAGGCTTAGACTTGTAAGCAGTATACCAGTACTCATGTTTGGTAGGTTTTAGCTCTGCATGGAAGCACCACACACATTCTTATAGATAAGGGATTTTTTCAGCATCTTTTGCAGGATAGCAAACACCATAGATATTGCTGAAACATCTCATTATTAGCTGTTTTATCTAGATCTACACTTCCTGCATAGCTGTCTGTATCAATCTTCATGACTGAAAGGGTTAATGGATTAACCTGACTTTAACCCTTGACCTGCTGAATATTTTAATCTGCCACACAAACTTTTGATTATCAACCAATCAGATTGCTTGATTCACATTATTGCAACAAATTCACAATCCGAATGACAAACAATGTAGATCCTGATCAGATGACTTCTTCAGTTTGTTTGTTTGTTTTGGAGTTTAACGGCCCAGTCAACACTATTTAGGTCATTTTTGAGCCGGTCAGTTTACCTATCCACACTTTCCTGGGCATGCTTATACGTAAGCGGTTAACCAGTACAGTGCACATTCTTTCGCCAGAAACTGACAACTGCCCTTCTTGAATCAGCGGAAGGGAGAGAATGACCGTAGAAAAGATTTCATGATCAATCTCCACGAAAGAATGTTGCCGACCCCGGCGGGAGTCGAACCCGCGTCCTCCTGATCACCAGTCAGACGCGCATCCGACTGAGCCACCGAGGCCGGCTGACTTCTTCAGAAGCCATCTGATCTGGATCTTCATTGTTTGGGAAATAAGGCATATCCGGGATCAGCAGGACAAGGGTTAATATTTATTTTCTGACATCTTTTTACATGGAGGACTACTGAGAATTCTTATTTCCTTCGAGTGAACAGAGTGGTCTGCTCATAAAGGAAGAATTAGAGGAGCCAATTCTTTCCTTTTACCCATTGAGTACTAGTGGACTCTACCATTGCTAATTGTTGGACAAGTCCATTTGTCATATAAGGGGTGCCAGGCCTATTTTTTTCATTTTATTCTATTTTCGACGTAAAATTCTGATAGCAAATAGTGCAGGCCCTGATCAGACGTCGGGTTCTGCGGCGTCTGATCTGGGCCTGCACTGTTTGCCAAGGTACCCCTTTAGGGGTTTCCCACCTGCAATGGGTTAGCCCTTGTCCTGCTGGACCTTGCCACACCTATTTCTGACTATCAACCAATCAAATCACTTGATATTTTGTATTAACTCAATTATAAACTGTTAAGATCCTGATCAGGTGGCTTCTGAAGCCATCTGATCAGGATATACACTGTCACAAAGATGGAGCATATCGTGGTTCAGCGGAAAAAGGGTTAGGAAAAGATCCCTTATGATAAAAGATGCAAAATATTTTTGAAAGTTTTGCCTCCCCAGAAAGTATATCATATTTTTGTTATACCTGCTTTAACCCATTTTGTACTGAATGCAATCTTCCACCTTACGCATACCAGGAGTCCATTTCGAAATTTGGTGGTACCTGGTTCAGTTGATTTTGTTTGTTTGATTTGAGGCTTAAAGTCCCCATCAACATTGTATAGGTCATTTTGGAGACATTGCTTCCAATTTTGTGGGACTTTTACCCGACATTGAGATCAAATGACATCTCACGCCCTGTCGCTCAATTTAACACATAGGGTTTATAAGCATGGACGAGCCAACTCGCACCACTTTGCCTCGGCAGGCTTAAATCCTCTAAGCAGGTTATCAGTACTCGTGTGCGGTCAGTTTCAGCTCTGCGTGGAAGCATCATGCAGCCCATTTATTTCTTCAAGCCTCGATGGGCGGGGGCAGCAAAACAGTGTAGACATAGAACAGATGCTGTGTTCTGCTGTGTTTGATCTCGGTCTGCTGTGTTTGCCAATTTCCAGTTTGAGTTTCCTGTACAAAATGTGTGAAACATGGATTGATCTAAGAATCAAGTTTTCCTTCTGCTTGTATATCCATTTGTCTGTCCATTCATCTGTCACTCAATCAGTCAATATTTATTGTAACTCAGTCAAGAACTACTATCACAGGTGTGATATAGCCTTCCGCTATTAACCCATTGTATGCTAGTGGACTCTTCCATTGCTATATGTTTGACAAGTCCATTTGTCATGTAAGGGGTGTCAGACCTATTTTTTTTCTATTTTTGACGGAAAATTCTGTTAGCAAATAGTGCAGGTCCTGATCAGACACCGCATTCTGCGCCGTCTGATCTGGATCTGGACTGTTTGCCAAGGTACCCATTTAGGGGTTCCCTGCATGTAATGGGTTAAGACCCCTAAAATTAAGTCTAAATCTGCTTTAAAAAGCTTATTTAGTAGATTGCAGTTATTCTTTCTTTATTTTTTTCTGCATACAGTGTCCCCTGGTCATAGACCACCTTTGGCCTATTTTTATGTTTTTATGTTCAAAAGTGGTCTTAATATAGGAATTTTACTGTATTTCTTGTTGCAAATGACACAGTAAATGATTATGTTACATATTGAAAATTTTGAATGACATGACACTGCATGTGACCTTATAATAAAAATTAGTTGCTTAGAGGTCTGAATATTTTACTTATCATTACTTATCGCAATTCTGATGATGTGGCCTGAACAGAACAAATGGTGAGGTTGCAATACATCATTGCACAAGGCTTGGAAATGAAAAAAATGGTGAGGTTGCTGCAACACCTCACTACTCAAGGCTTGAAACTTAATGAAGAATGTTGTATTATCATTTTGTATATCTCGGAAGTGCATAGCTTGATGAATGAAGTAGGTGCCCAGTTTTAGTGCTGGGTGTTAAACTTAGTTGAGCAAGATATTAGTAATGCTCAGGGTTAACCCTTATCTTGCTGTTCACGACAGCCCCTATCTTTGCAAACAGTCTAGATCCAGATCAGATGGCTTCTGAAGAAGCCATCTGATCAGGATCTACGCTGTTTGGTATTTAGTTTATGAATTTGTAGCAATAAATTACATCAAGTAATTAGATTGGTTGATAGACAGAAATGGGTGTGGCTTAAATGAATATTCAGCAAGATAAGGGTTAATACTTTTACTTTTATTTTCACAGGAGGACCCTGAAGTGGCCAGATTTATGTCAATAGCCAGGAATGAACTACAGATGGCTACGGAGGGTGGTAATATAAGACATTTTGAGCACAAAGTGAACAGAGCTATAGCACCTAGCAATGGCCATAGATGATAGTGGGCCCAAGGGTGTAGTGATATTGTTGTAGTGAAAGTAGGCGGAGTGGATACACATGATGGAATTTCTGCCATTTTTCAAGGGAGATAACTTCAAGAGTTTCTCATTGCTGAATAGCTACAAAATTGAGCCAGCCTCATCCAAAATTAGGTCTGCTCTTGAAGGAAAGACTTTGCTCCTGTGGAGAGGACCGCTGTTGAGATGGGAAACAAAAATGTTTATGAAAGATTTGCTTCCCTTGAAAATAAATTCATAATCCTAAAGTGTATTTATTTAAAAAATTGTGCTTCAATAGAAAGGAGTTAGAATTCACAGATTCGTGTGGAACTTTTGAGATGTAGATAAAATTACATCATCAATCCGCAGGAAGAATGTTGCGACCCGGGCAGGTATCGAACCAGTGATCTCCTGATTGAAAGTCAGAGGCACATCTAACTGAGCTACAGAGGCCTGCATTTATAAGACTACTGTGAGTTCAGAAAGCTCCAAAGATTCTATACCCTATGAACTTACAGCTTTTTACAATATGGATAAAATTTGTATATAACAGAGGTGACAAATTTTCATGTGAAACTTAGTTGTACTTTATTCATTACACCACCTTATCTCGTCCTACTTGATGAGATAAAGAGGAATAGCAAGAATAATTTTTTGGATAAATTTTCTTATTTTCCTATTAATCCTTTTTGTACTAAATTGAATCTTCCTCTTTATATATAGCTGGAGTTCATTTCAAAATTTAGGGGTGTCAGGTTGCATTTTCTTCAAAATTTATTAGGAAAATGGTCGAACTTTTTGCAAACAGTGGAGGCCCTGATCAGACGCCGCATCCTGCGGCGTCTGATCTGGGCCTGCACTGTTTGCCAAGGTACCTCTTTAGGGGTTTCTGGTACTGAATGGGTTAAAGCATATGTTTTGGGTACTTTTTAGAATACCATACACTTTAACCTTAATAGGACTTGAGTTGTCATTTCATCTCAATGTCAGGTAAAAATCCTACCAAGTCAGAAGCAGTGTCTCCCAAATTACCTTAACCCATTGTATAGTAGTGGACTCTTCCATTGCTATATGTTGGACAAGTCCTTTCCTCATATAAGGGGTATCAGACCTATTTTTTTGTTTATATTCTATTTTTGAAGGAAAATTCTGTTAGCCACGTCTGATCTGGGCCTGCACTGTTTGCCAAGGTACCCCTGCAAGCGTTTTTGCATACAATGGGTTAATAGTGTTGATGGGGATGTAAAAACATCTAAAACAAACAAACAAAATTTTTTTGGAATCACCTGAATAAGGCTGTTGAAATAAGTACCCACAACAGAATGATGTTTCCGACAAGAAATATAGAAAGCAATCCCTTAAGCCTTATCCCTCTGAACATAAAAAACCCTACCTTTGAAAACAGTGTAGATCCAGATCAGGATCTACACTGTTTGACGTTCAATTTGTGAATTTGCAGGAATAAATTACATCAAGGAATCTGATTGGTTCAGAGTCAGAGATGTGTGTGGCTAAATTAATTATCCAGTAGGTTAAGGGTTAAATATCTTTATTACACCTCCTTATCTGAAACTATTTTATAAGATAATCTTGAAGTACCACGAAGACTCCTAATAGTCTATACCCTGTAAACTTACTGCCTTTGATAGTATGGAAAAATTTCCATGTAACAGAGGTGAAAACTTTAGATATACAGTCAAACTTCAATGGCTTGAACACCTTTGGGACCACGAAAATCTGTTTGAGGCAGGGGTAGTTCGAGCCACTGATGGTTACTGCCAGGAGCCATAAAGAGATACTTTTAGACATCTTTTCGGCGTTCTATAATGAAAATTTATGCTGTGTGTACTCATTAGAATCGCCTCATCGAGGCGATTCTAATGAGTACACACAGCATACATTTGCAAGATAAAAGACTAAAATCTCCTTAATTATCCCCCACTTTTTCTTATGTAGAGGATTTCGCTAGGGGCTCAAGAATGGGTTCGACACATCCGTGGTAAACGAGCCACTGGTGTTCGAGCCATCAAAGTTCTACTGTACGTGTAATTGCCTTTGTTGTATGTACAAACAGAAATAGATATGGTGGATATGTGGTGATAATTAAAGGTCTTCATAAAAATCTGTCCTTCATAAAAACCTATGTTGCGTGTATCCATCTGAACTGCCTCAGCAACATAAGTTTATACGAAGGAATGAGAAAAAATGTCCTTAAAGTCACCAACTTCCCACTTTATTTGGAGTTCTGTATAAATTTTGTTTGCTTATTGACTGAAAATTTCCTCCTGTAGGCAAGGCAAGCTGCAGTCGGGCTCAGTGGATGAATTTTGTGCTATTTTTTCAGTGATTGTTAGAGGATAAAGCGAGAGAGAATTATGTTACTTAAGCCTTTTGTTCCTATGTTTCTGCGAAGGGCCCTTTCAGCTTTTAATTTTAGCCGGTCCATTCTTGTAAATAAGTGGCTAGTCTGGGCCAGGAAACATACACAATCCATATTTTTCAGTTCTGTGGTGTTGCTTCCAAAGGATAACCCTTTTTAGCTCACCTGACCGAAGGTCATGGTGAGCTTTTGTGACAGTAAGATGTCCGGCGTCGTCGTGCGTCGTGCGTCGTCCGTCGTCCGTCGTGCGTCGTCCGTGCGTAAACTTTTTCTTGTGAACACACTAGAGGCCACAGTTTTGGTCCAATTATCATCAAACTTGCTCAGAATGATAATCATGACAATATCTCGGTCAAGTTCGAATTTGGGTCATGTCGGGTAAAAAAGTAGGTCAGTAGGTCAAATCATAGAAAAACCTTGTGAACACTCGAGAGGCCACAATTTTGGTCCAATCATCATCAAACTTGCTCAGAATGATCATTGTGACAATATTTTAGTGAAGTTTGAATATGGATCATGTCGGCTTAAAAAGTAGGTCAGCGGGTCAAATCATAGAAAAACCTTGTGAACACCCTAGAGGCCACAATTTTGGTCCAATCATAATCAAACTTGCTCAGAATGATCATCATGACAATATCTTGGTCAAGTTCGAATATGGGTCATGTCCGGTCAAAAAGTAGGTCAGTAGGTCAAATCATAGAAAAACCTTGTGAACACTCTGAAGGCCACTGTTTTGGTCCAATTATCATGAAACTTGCTCAGAATGACCATTGTGACAATATTTCAGTCCAGTTCGAATATGGGTCATATCGGGTTAAAAAGTAGGTCAGCGGGTCAAATCATATAAAAACCTTGTGAACACCCTAGGGGCCACAATTTTGGTCCAATCATAATCAAACTTGCTCAGAATGATCATCATGACAATATCTCGGTCAAGTTTGAATATGGGTCATGTCCGGTTGAAAAGTAGGTCAGTAGGTCAAATCATAGAAAAACCTTGTGAATACTCAGGAGGCCACAAGTTTGGTTAAATCATTAATCTTGCTCAGAATGGTCATTGTGACAATATCTTGGCTAAGTTTGAATAAAGGTCTTTTCGGGTCAAAAAGTAGGTCAGTAGGTCAAATTAAAGAAAAAACTTGTGAACACTCTAGTTTTACATAGACTTATATAGGGAAAATATTTAAAAATCCTTTTCTCTGAAACCACAAGGCCTAGGTCTTTTATATTTGGTATGAAGCTTCATCTAAAAGACCCCTAACAAGATTATTCAAATGATAGTGCTGAGGCCAAAAATGTCCCCGCCCCCGGGCCCTTTGGTTTTACATAGGCTTATATAGGGAAAATCTTTAAAAATCTTCTGCTCTGAAGCTGCAAGGCCCAGGACTTTGATATTTGGTATTAAGCTTTATCTAGTGGACCCCTACCAAGATTGTTCAAATTATAGTGCTGGGGCAAAAAATGCCCCCGTTCCGGGGCCCTTTGGTTTTACATGGCCTTATATAGGGAAAATCTTTAAAAAGCTTCTTCTCTGAAACCGCAAGGTCCAGGACTTTGATATTTAGAATGAAGCTTCATCCATTGGACCTCTACCAAGATTGTTCAAATTATCGCCCTTGGGCCAAAAATGCCCCCGCTCAGGGGCCCTTTGTTTTTACATAGACTTATATAGGGAAAATCTTTAAAAATCCTTTTCTCTGAAACCACAAGGCCTAGGTCTTTTATATTTGGTATGAAGCTTCATCTAAAAGACCCCTAACAAGATTATTCAAATGATAGTGCTGAGGCCAAAAATGTCCCCACCCCCGGGCTCTTTGGTTTTACATAGGCTTATATAGGGAAAATCTTTAAAAATCTTCTGCTCTGAAACTGCAAGGCCCAGGACTTTGATATTTGGTATTAAGCTTTATCTAGTGGACCCCTACCAAGATTGTTCAAATTATAGTGCTGGGGCAAAAAAAGCCTCCACCTGGGGCCCTTTGGTTTTACATAGGCTTATATAGGGAAAATCTTTAAAAATCTTCTTCTCTGAAACCGCAAGGCCCAGGACTTTGATATTTTGTATGAAGCTTCATCTAGTGGACCCCTACCAAGATTGTTCAAATTATAGCCCTTGGGCCAAAAATCCCCCTGCTCAGGGGCCCTTTGGTTTTACATAGACTTATATAGGGAAAATCTTTAAAAATCTTCTTCTCTGAAACCGCATGGTCCAGGACTTTGATATTTAGAATGAAGCTTCATCCAATGGACCTCTACCAAGATTGTTCAAACTATCGCCCTTGGGCCAAAAATGCCCCCGCTCAGGGGCCCTTTGTTTTTACATAGACTTATATAGGGAAAATCTTTAAAAATCCTTTTCTCTGAAACCACAAGGCCTAGGTCTTTTATATTTGGTATGAAGCTTCATCTAAAAGACCCCTAACAAGATTATTCAAATGATAGTGCTGAGGCCAAAAATGTCCCCGCCGCCGGGCCCTTTGGTTTTACATAGGCTTATATAGGGAAAATCTTTAAAAATCTTCTGCTCTGAAACTGCAAGGCCCAGGACTTTGATATTTGGAATTAAGCTTTATCTAGTGGACCCCTACCAAGATTGTTCAAATTATAGTGCTGGGGCAAAAAAAGCCTCCGACTGGGACCCTTTGGTTTTACATGGCCTTATATAGGGAAAATCTTTAAAAATCTTCTTCTCTGAAACCGCAAGGCCCAGGACTTTGATATTTTGTATGAAGCTTCATCTAGTGGACCCCTACCAAGATTGTTCAAATTATAGCCCTTGGGCCAAAAATGCCCCCGCTCAGGGGCCCTTTGGTTTTACATAGACTTATATAGGGAAAATCTTTAAAAATCTTCTTCTCTGAAACCACAAGGCCTAGGTCTTTTATATTTGGTATGAAGCTTCTTCTAAAGGACCCCTACCAAGATGATTCAAATTATAGTGCTGGGGCCAAAAGTGGCCCCGTCCCGGGGCCCTTTGGTTTTACATAGACTTATATAGGGATAATCTTTAAAAATCTTCTCTGAAACCACAAGGCCCAGGACTTTGAAATTTGGTATGAAGTTGCATCTAATGGACCTCTACCAAGATTGTTAAAATTATAGCCCTGGGGCCAAAAATGCCCCCACTCTGGGGCCCTATGGTTTTACATAGACTTACATGGGGAAAATCTTCAAAAATCTTCTTCTCTGAAACCACAAGGCCTGGGTCTTTGATATTTGGTATGAAGCTGCATCTAGTGGACCTCTATCAAAATTATTCAAATTATAGCCCTGGTACCAAAAATGTCCCCGCTCCGGGGCCCTTTGGTTTTGCATAGACTTATATAGGGAAATCTTTAAAAATCTTCTCTGAAACTGCAAGGCCAAGGCCTTTGATATTTAGTATGGAGCTTTATCTAGTGGACCTCTACCAAGATTGTTCAAATTATAGCCCTGGGGCCACAAATGCCCCCACCCCGGGCCGGGGCCCTTTGTTTTTACATAGATTTATATAGCCCTGGGGCCATTTGGTTTTGCATAGGCTTATGTAGGGAATATCTTTAAAAAAAATCTTCTTCTCTGAAACTGCAAGGCCCAGGTCTTTGAAATTTGATGTGTAGCTTTATCTAGTGGACCTTTGCCAAGATTGTTCTAATTATAGCCTTTGTTGATGTTTGGTATGAAGCTTCACCTTTAAGACCTCCCTCAACATTATGCACATTAAAACCCTGGGGCCAATAATGGCCCTCTCTGGGGCCCACTTGTTACACTATGGATCAGGTGAGCGATCCAGGGCCATCATGGCCCTCTTGTTTAGAACATATTGTCAATAATCATTAACAGAGTGACAAACAGTGTAGATCCTGATGAAAAAGTTCTTAATGAGTTCATCTAGATTGACACTGTTTACATGCCTGTTTGGTTTTAAATCTTAAATTCAAGACAAAATATAAATATTTAACAAGAATTTCTTACAAATACATGTATGTATGAATTATTAGCAGTGGTATAATGAATACCAACAGTTTATAGATCATCAAATAACCTTCCATTGGCTTCGGCCCTGATGTTAATGCAAGTTACATGTATTTCCAAAAAAGTGCCATATATTGTTATTGTGGAGCATTACTGATAGTTTTTGTTTTGCTTTTATCATTAACAAATACCTGCAGATAAGGAGACATAAAGAGGATAATTAAGAGATCATTTTCCTTGTCTCTTGTTCGAAAACATACGTTGTGGGGACTTGTTAGAATTGCCCAATTCTAACAAGTCCCCACAACATGTGTTTTATGGAGTAATGAGAAAAAAATATTCCAAAATAATTCGCATTACGCCTCCTTGTCTGCAGCTATGATTAACATATGGTAAAAACATGTTTGTCAATACTCATTACTGTCGATTTGTGTACTTCCGTTCTTCTCTCTCCAAAAGTACAGAAAAGTACAGGGAGATGTGTAAATGTTGTGCTGCGCCCAGTAGTGGCCGTCACTGTCTAATTGTTTAAGCATACAACAAAATCTTCTTGTATAGGTAGTATGTTTGAGAGGTTCCATGACATAGAAGTAAGACCACTGCTGAAGGTAACTGGTTTGAGCCAAGCTCTGGCTAGTTACTGGAAAACTCTTGCTGTATGTGTGTGTGTGTGTGAATTCGGGTTTAACGTCGCTTTCAACAATTTTCAGTCATATCACAACGGTGTCTGGTTGCGACAGGGTTGCTGTATGTGTACCTGATTAATTTTGTGGAAGGCTAAAGGCAGCAAAATGAAAAAGAATGGGCCTCAGCTGTCACATGCTCTAACCCTTTAATGTTCTGCATGCTGGGTACGTTTTTCAGCAGACAACATTTTTCTTCTTTTTTTCCCCCAAATCCCATTTTTGGGGAAAAATATCAACACTTTGTCGTCTGCTGAATTTAACAAGTTGAGAAAAACTACAGTCTGTTCATGTCTGCTGCATTTTCTTGCAAATTTCTTTTAAATATTTTTGTCGCACCTGCTTATAGCAGGGTGCGACATAGGCGTCCGATTTTCCGTCCGTTCGTCTGTTAACATTTACGTCGAAGTTCGACATTTACGTCAAAGATTTTATTTTACAAACCTCAGCTACCATCAAACCTTACAAGAAACATCTCATAGACCTTCTCACTTTGTAAGCACCTTGATCTGGTGATTTTGACCTATATTTTGCGCTCCAGTGACTTTGACCATTACGTCGAAGTTCGACATTTACTTCAAAGTTTTTATTTACAGACCTCAGCTACATGTACCATCAAACCTTACATGAAACATCTCATAGACCTTCTCACTTTGTAAACACCTTGACCTGGTGACTTTGACCTATATTTTGCGCTCCAGTGACTTTGACCATTACGTCGAAGTTCGACATTTACGTCAAAGTTCGACATTTACGTCAAAGTTTTTATTTTACAAACCTCAGCTACCATTAAACCTTACATGAAACATCTCATAGACCTTCTCACTTTGTAAGCACCTTGACCTGGTGAATTTGACCTATATTTTGTGCTCCAGTTACTTTTACCATTACGTGGAAGTTCGACATTTACGTCGTAGTTTGTATTGTAATCAACTATAAGACTAAACAACAATCAAACCTTTCATGAAACATCACCCTGAGCTCCTGACTAGGCAAGCACCTTGACCCGGTGACTTTGACTTATATTTTAAAAATTTACGCTTCAGTGAGTTTGACACAAATTATGTCAATGTTCCAGATCTTCTCAAATAAAAGGCCTACACCAATAAAATCTTGAATAGTGTTTCTCCTAGATGTATTGACTCTGCAGGTACCTTGACATGGTGACCTTGACCTATATTTTACGCTCCACTGACTTTGACACATTTGAAGTCAAAGTTCCAGATCTCCTCAAATAAAAGGCCCACAGCCATCTAATCTTGCATAGTGCTTCTCCTAGATGTACTGACTCTGCAGGTACCTTGACCAGGTGACCTTGACCTATATTTTACGCTCCAGCGACTTTGACACATTTTATGTCGAAGTTACAGATCTCTGCAAATAAAAGGCCTACAACCATCAAAGCTTGCATAATGCTGCTCCTGGATGTACTGATTCTGCAGGTACCTTGACCTGGTGACCTTGACCTATATTTTACGCTCCATTGACTTTTGACACAATTTGCGTCAATGTTCCAGGTCTTCTCAAATAAAAAGCCTGCAACCACCAAATCTTGCATAGTGGTTCTCCTAGATGTACTGACTATGCAGGTACCTTGACTTTGTGACCTTGACTTATTTTTTGCACTCCATTGACTTTACCACATTTTCGGTCGACATTCCATATCTTCTTAACTATAAGGCCAACAACCACCAAACTTTGCATAGTGCTTCTCCTACATTTGCTTACTCTGTGGGTACCTTGACCTGGTGACCTTAACCTATATTATGCACTCCAGCGACTTTTTCGTCAATGTTCAATATGTCCTAAAATAAATGGCCTACAGCCACCAAACTTTGCATAGTACTTCTCATACCTGCCAACTTTCACCCATTAGGAGTGAGTTTCACGATTTTTCCATGCATTTTGACCTCACGACCGTGTTGCCAAAATACGGCAAAAATCACAATTTTTCCACCTCCTCACGCTTGGTATTTTTATTAGCCTTATTGTTTGTGGATAGTCATTTCGAATATCTTGGATTTCTTCACTATCTATTTTGGAGAGAGAAAAACCGTGAGTATATTTTTAGCTGTATTGACTATTTTTAACCCAATGATAGACCAGTACCCACAAACAAATGGAAGTTGCCAACAGTTCATGAACAGGGATGCTCTTTGCTGACCTTTTCATGTAGAATGTTTGAACAATTATTTAATCTCTCCCAGATGTAATGAAAGTATATATTTACCTATGAATGAGCAATGTCACGTATTTTCATGGTTTTTATCCCTCAAACAAAGAATTGTATTGTTATTTGGTAATTAATGAGTGTTTTAACACTTCAGAAACAATTTCTTTGCAAAATAAAGGCTGTTATAGTCAGACATTAAGCACTCCTTGCAACTGCATGAAAACTGTTTCTGAGTAAAAGAACCTAATTTCAGACAGATCATATATTCAGACAATCTTTAGCTATTGCAAATACTGTTTATTATTGAAGCTTAAGTATTATACCAGTGATTTATTGGATAATACATAAATGTAAACATGCAATTTTTCTGATTGTACTATATATAGCTAGTGGACTGGAGTGTGTCTACTTGTTTGAAAAAAAATCTCCCCCATGGAAATTTTGGGGAAAATATTCACCGCGCTTTATTCCATCGAAAAATGCCGTGACACGTAGAATCTCCCCCATGAAAAATTTGAAAAGTTGGCAGGTATGACTTCTTCTCATTGTACTGATTTGGCACATACCTTGACCTGGTGACCATGGCCTATATTTTTGGTCCAGTTACTTTGACACATTTTACATCAACTATCAACTGCTATGAAATTTACTTAATTAATAACAACATTCTGATTGTGGCTTCTATGACTTTTGCTCCCAGCAGGTGCGACACCGCCTTCTGCGGAATTCTTGTTTTTAAACAGTGTGGACCTTGATCAGACTGCTCCAAGAGGAGCAGTCTGATCTGTGTCTACACTGTTTGTAACAATGATTTTAAAATAACCAGTACAAAATAAAGCAGATGACAATTGTTGTGATATGAGAGAGATCTGTAGCCCGTGGCCAGTAGGATAACAGACAGCTTTACTTTTTACCTTTCACCAAACCTACAAGAAAAGGTATTACAATGATCAAAACTCAGATCAGCCTCTCCTACCATACATGCTTATCACTCTGGATAAATCAGAGGCTACAGAAGGCTCATGCAAATAGGGAAGACTATGATCAGACCATGCTAATGTGCAGGCTTATTTAGGTCTTTCTTGGTCGCTTGGAATATTTGGTTAGGGAAGTAATCCTTACTGTGACAAGTTATAAGTTCATCAATATTTACTTCCCCTGTATTAGGAAGTGTTTAGCTAGAATTTTGTGTTACCATTGGGGTTTAACAGCCCAATCAACACTATTTTAGGGCATTTATGAGCTGGTCAGTTAACTTATCCACACTTTTCCTGGGCAGGCTTCTACATAAGCGGTTAACAACTGCCCTTTTTTGAATAAGCGGAAGTGAGAGAATGACTGTAGAAAAGATTTCATGATCAATCTCCACGAAAGAATATTGCCAACCTGGGCAGGTATCGAACTTGCGTTCTCCTGATCACCAGTCAGATGTGCATCCGACTGAGCTAACGACACCGATCATTAATCAGAAGTGTGCGAAAACCGTAATACCCAGAAAAAAAACACCTGGCCTTGATTTAGAGTCAGCACACCTATCCACTATGCCATGGAGGCCCGTTAGATTTGTTGTATGTGATTTTACTATTTTGTTAACGATTTTTGTCATAACCTTGTCAAACTTGGTGCAGCTATCAGTTTTACCTGTGAGGTAACACCGCATACTTGTTTTCTTGTTTTAGTTTGTTTAGCCTGTATAAAATGCCATATTTATAAAGCAGTCATTTTTTTGTACATACATGATCAGATGTAGATAAATCATCTTCCTTTTTAAGTTAACTCATTGCTTTAACATTTATCTGGTCACTCTTTTTATCCATTTTTTTCTTTTTGTTAGAGAAAGTCTGTCTTATTACATTTCAGCAATCTTTTGTATATACACGTAATTGAAAGAGGGGCAGATAAATCCATATTGACTCCTACTTGATTTAAATTCCCTTTTTATCCCCCAGCTGAATGGGTTCGGGGGATATAGCAATCAGCCTGGCATCCATCTGTATGTCCTCCAATATGTCCATTTGTCTGCCCATAGATACAATATTTTGTGCGCTGTAACTCCAATACCTTCTGAGATCTGTTAATGGCACTTGCTATTGTTGTACATGAAGACATGTTATGAGCAAGAACCACAACTCTGGGTGCCATGGAATTTAAATTATCTCCCCTGACAATATGCGATCATCATAACTTCCAATACCTGATACCTGATCCCCGCCCAATAGGGTTTGATATATACGGGCTTCTTGATGCTTCCACACAGAGCTGAAACCGACCACACACGAATACTGATAAACTGCTTAGAGGATCTAAGCCTGCCCAGGCAAAACGGTGTGAGCCAGACAGCCCATGCTTATAAACCCTATTGGTTTCATTGGGCGACAGGGCTTGAGATGTCATTTCATCTCAATGTGGGGTAAAAGTCCCACATACATGTAATTGGAAGTAATGTCTCCAAAATGACCTATAGAGTGTTGACGGGGATGTTAAACCTCAAACAAATAACTTCCAATACCCTTTGAGATATATTGCTTGCACTTGGTATAATTTTACACAAGGTTAAGGTGTGTCATGAGCAAGAACCAGGACTGGGTGCCATAGTATTTTAGTTATCTCCCCTAACAATATAAACTTTTGATCACTGCAACTCCAAATACCCTTTGAGATATATTGATGGGACTTGGTACAGTTCTACACTAAGTTAAGAAGGTGTGTCATGAGAAAGAACCATGACTGGGTAGGTGCCCTGGTATTTTAGTTATCTCCCCTGACAATATAAACTTGCAATCACCGTAACTCCTAATACCCTTATGTTGAAAGTTCAACCACCAAAAATTGAAAATCTTCAGCTAAAAAATTCTTATAATTTTCATATTACTGCTAAAAAAATAAGATTGCGGGAACAATAGAATCACCTCGACCAGGCAGTTCTAATGAGTATCCATTTTGTGGGAACTTTTTAGAACTGTCTGAGCGAGGCAGTTCAGTTCTAACTAGTACCGAACAATCTATGCTTTTGAGCAAAAATAAACGAATAACGTATACTCCTGCAAACCCCAGTTTTACAATATAAAAGTAGGATTTAAGGGGATCAAAATTATATAAGCATGTTTTCGTGATGTAAGGGCAGGACCTCTCACATTTTTTTAACAAGAATGGGTGTATCTGGGGCCAGTTGTTCAAAACTAATGATATTGTTTGACAACGTCTCAAAAAAAACTTTGGTCATTAAATATGGCAAATATCAAGTTAATTTTTTTGCAGATTACAAAAGCTGCTCATGTTTTTTTCAACAAAAATACTCCTGTATTACATATTTAACTTTAGATACAACGCGTAGGACAGTTAACATATTGACCACTAACAAGCTTGTGAAACTAAGAATGTTTTAAAGAAATTGATCCGTTGTTGAAAGTATCATAAGCTTAACCCTTATCTTGCTGAATATTCATTTAAGCCAGACCCATTTCTGTCTATCAACCAATCAAATTACTTGATGTAATTTATTGCTACAAATTCATAAACTGAATGCCAAACAGTGTAGATCCTGATCAGATGGCTTCATCTGATCTGGATTTACACTGTTTGCAAAGATAGGGGTTGTCGTGAACAGCAAGATAAGGGTTAACAAGGTAGTGAATGGTGAAAATGTTAACTGTTCTAGCAAGTATAATAGCTAAATACATAGAAACCTCTTTATAACACTATTAATGGGGTCCAAAGCAGAAACGGTGTTAGTTAAACAACCATCTTATATCCAAACAAAATGAATAGATTATATAGAAAAATGACCATTTATGGTCATTTTTCTATATATTCTATACATTTTTGGGGTCCATCTTGAAACCGTGTTATATCCAGAACCGTGTTATAATGAACTGTGTTATAATGAGGTTATGCTGTGCTGGTTTTGCAAATGCAAAAGCTACTCACATTTTTTACAGCAAAAATGTATTTTAATTTTGCTATATTAAATGTTCAAACTTAACAATTTGTTTACTAAAGATGTCGGCCCCGCCCATCTGGGCTTGAAGAAATATATGGGCTGCACAATGCTTCCACGCGGAGCTGAATCCGACCAACACACGAGTACTGGTAAAGCGCTTAGAGGATCTAAGCCTGCCCAGGCAAAGCGGTGTGAGTATCGAACCGTCCATGCTTATAAACCCTATTGGTTTCATTGGGCGACAGGGCTTGAGATGTCATTTCATCTCAATGTCGGGTAAAAGTCCCACAAAATTGGAAGCAGCGTCTCCAAAATGACCTTTACAGTGTTGGCAGGGACATTAAACCTCAAATCAAACAAAACAAAAACTAAAGATGTTGTTACTTTTGAAAATTGGACCGTTGATGTCAATTTAGCAAGGGAGACAACAACAGTAAACTTGTTTGCTTTCTTGTAAACTGAGTTACCTCCACACTGCTGAATGTTTTAATTTTGCTACACCCATATCTTACTATTAGCCAATCAAATTACTTGATATACAAAACTCATTTAAATTTGCAAACTGAATGACAAACAGTGCAGATCCTGATTTAGAAGCCATCTGATCTGGATCTACACGGTTTGCAAAGGTAGGGGTTGTCGTGGATCAAAGTTGGGAAGTGAACACCAGTTCTATTGACAGGATCTAGCAGACAAACTATTTTTGATGGAGTTGTCTCATCTTTATGTACAGCTGTTCACCTTGACCCTTTCAACCCGGTAGTTTGTTTGAGTTGAGGTTTAACATCTCCGTCAACATTACTTAGGTCATTTTGGAGACGTTGCTTCCAATTTTGTGGCACTTTTATCCAACATTGAGATGGCATGAAGTCTCCAGCCCTGCCACCCAACCCGGTAGATGCATTCATCTACCCATGCCAAAGAGTAGATGCCGATGTAATGGATCGTAATGAGCCAGCTCATCAGGATTTACACTGTTTGCTGTCCGGTTCGTGATTATTGACTGAACCCCCAATTAACAATAATGGACCTGTCCAAATTCAAAGATGGAAGATGTCCATTTCATAAACTGAGGGGTGAACATGTTAACATCTAATTTACCCATTATATACTGGTGGACTCTTCCATTGCTTTATGTTGGACAAGTCCATTTGTCATATAAGGAGTGTCAGGCCCATTTTCTTCATTTTTGTTCCATTTTGATGGAAAATTCTGTTAGCAAATAGTGCAGGCCCTGATCAGACGCCGCATTCTTCGTCGTCTGATCTGGGCCTGCACTGTTTGCCAAAGTACCCTTTTAAGGGTTTCCCCACATACAATGGGTTAAGGAAGCTCTTATTTAGAGTTTCAGTCAAGTTTTATGAAAAAAGGAAGCCAAAACAAAAGGCTGATGTTACATTAAACTGTTAAAAGTTCTTCCTTTTTGCAATCTGTAGAAGTCAGAATTCTGCATAAAAATATAAAATCAGAGAAAAGCTCTTTTGTTGTTTCTTTGTTATCTGATGGGTTTACCCATTTCGTACCAGATACCCTAAAACGGGTAATTTGCAAACAGTGCAGGCCCAGATCAGACTCTGCAGAATGTGACGTCTGATCAGGACCTTCAAAAAGTTCAGCCATTATCCAAGTGAATTTTAAAGAACACACAATTTGGCACCCCAAAATTTTGAAATGGACTCCTACTGTATATAAGATGGAAGATTCCATTTGGTACAAAATGGGTTAAAACCCCTAAAGCACCAATTACAGATGACATTTTTTAACCCTTTTTGTACCAAATGGAATCTTATTTCATCTCAATGTCGGGTAAAAGTCCCACAAAACTGGAAGCAACGTCTCCAAAATGACCTTTACAGTGTTGACAGGGACGTTAAACCTCAAATCAAACAAACAAATCCTCCTTAGGTATAGCAGGAGTCTGTTCCAAACTTTAGGGGTGTCAGATTGTGTTTTCATCAAAATTTATTTGGAAAATGACTGAACTTTTAGCAAACAGTGGAGGCCCTGGTCAGATGCCATGTTATGCAGTGTCTGATCTGGGCCTGCACTGTTTGCCAAGGTACCCGTTTTGGGGTTTCTGGTACAAAATAGGTTGAAGAAGTTTTCACCTGCTTTCAGCATGGTGCAAATAGAGACCAGTGGTTAGTTGTCCAAAGCCTCATCAGCTGGTTAATGGACATATTCTTTTACTGTTCTTGCAAATAATTATAATATCTACAATTTTGGTATTTTTGCTGAAAAAAAATGTGAGTTGCATTTGCAAAAGCTGCTCACATTTTTCCAGCAAAAATATTAATATATTTGCCATATTAAATGATCAAAGTTTTAATGATAAGTTAAATAATGACATCATTAGTTTTGACCAACTGACCCCTGGTTTTCTTATGGTGTGTTTGTTTGTCCAGCTGTCAGCATTCACATCAATCCTAATGGCAATCCAAGTGTTCAAGTCCATTTCTGAAGAAATGCAAGTGAGATTTAGCCCCCCGCATAGCCTGATTTGTGACATAGCTTTTCATAGAATTACACCACAACCTCTTTATAACACTGTTAATGGGGTCTAGAGCAGAAACAATGTTAGTTAAACAATCATGTTATATCCAAACAAAAATGTATAGATTATATAGAAAATAACCATTTATGGTCATTTTTCTATATAATCTATACATTTTTTAGATCCATCTTGAAACTGTGTTATACCCAAAACCTGTATTATATCGACCAGTGTTATAAAAAGGATGTTGTGTGTTGTCTTATTTTTCAGAGAAAATGATGCTTGGCATTACGATGAAACAAATAAACATTATTAGCTCGCCTGTACGAAGTACATGGAGAGCTATTGTTGTCACCCCGGATGGCGTGCGCGTGTGCATTTGCGTTCCCGTCACACTGCGTTAAAGTTTTTCAAATGCTTATATCTCAACAGTCACTCATCACAGACCACTCATATTTGGAACTTAAGTACCTGGGAGGGTCCTCTGATGTTCAAAGAGAACAGACCCCTGGGTTCATGCCCCGGGGTGGGGCTAGGGGTCAAAATCTAGAACACCTTTGTAATTCTGTGTTAAAGTTTTTGAAATGCTTATATCTCAACAGTCACTCATCACAAAGCATTCATATTTACAACTTGGATACCTGGGAGTGTCTTCTGAGATTCCAAGACAACACACCCCTAGGTTCATGCCTGGGAGTGGGGATGGGGTGGGGCTAGGGGTCAAAATCCAGGACACCTTTGTAATTTGCTGTATACCTTTCCATTATACTTACAAGTTATAGACACAATTGGTTATACATCAGCAGCCAATCAAGTGACATTGGTTCAAGTGTGAAAGGGTGAAGGTCATGGTGACCTACATTTCATGGTCCAGTGATTTTGCCTTATATCTTGAAGTCTATTTGTTGGAGAAATGTCATACCTGGGATATTAGTTCCATGTGACTCCACGATTGACCTCATAATATATCTAGGTCACTGTGACCTATATTTCATGGTTCAGCGATTTTGCCTATTATCTCAAATACTATTTGATGGAGAAATGTCATACTTGGATTATTAGTTCCATGTGACCCAATAACTGACCACAAAATATATCTATGTCATGGTGACCTACATTTCACGGTCCAGTGATTTTGTCTATTATCTTGAATACTATTTGATGGAGAAATGTTATACATGGGTTATTAGTTGCATGTGACCCCATTATTGACCTCAAAATATATCTAGGTCACCATGACCTATATTTCATGCCTATTATCTCGAATAATATTTGATGGAGAAATGTCATACCTGGATTATTAGTTCCATGTGACCCAATAATTGACCGCAAAATATATCTAGGTCATGGTGACCTACATTTCACGGTCCAGTGATTTTGTCTATTTTCTTGAATACTATTTGATGGAGAAATCTTATACCTGGGTTATTAGTTGCATGTGACCCCATTATTGACCTCAAAATATATCTAGGTCAGTATGACCTATATTTCATGGTTCAGTGATTTTGCCTATTATCTTGAATACTATTTGATAGAGAAACGTCATACCTGGATTATTAGTTCCATGTGACCCGATAATTGACCGCAAAATATATCTAGGTCAGTGTGACCTATATTTCATGGTTCAGTGATTCTACCTATTATCTTGAACACTATTTGATGGAGAAATGTCATACCTGGATTATTTATTCCATGTGACCCCATGATTGAGCTTGGATTATATCTAGGTCAGTGTGTCCTATATTTCATGGTTCAGTGATTTTTTCCTATTATCTTGAATACTATTTGATGGAGAAATGTCTCACCTGGATTATTAGTTCCATGTGACCCGATGTTTGACATAGAAATATATCTAGGTCCTTGTGACCTATTTTCATGGTTCAATGATTTTGCGTTATAATTCAGACACAATTTGATTCTGAAATGTAATATCTGGAATATATGTTCCATGTGACCTGATTATTGAGTTCAAATATATCAAGGTGAGTGTGACCTATATTTCATGGTTCATAGATTTTACCTTATATCTTGAAGTCGCAAAACAGGCGAGCTATGCTGTCATGCGACAACTCTTGTTTTCTACTAGCAAGCAGTGTAAATGAAATGTCAAACCTTTTTTTCTCAGAAAAGTAATTTTAAAAACTAAACTATTGTCAGCTGTTGAATTTTCTTCGGTACTTTAAGAGTTAATGTTCAGGGGGCTTTTAACCCTTGACCTGCTGAATATTTAAATATGCCACACCCACTTCCAATTATCAACCAATCAGATTAAATGATGCAAATTATTGCAACAAATTCACAATCTGAAAGACAAACAATGTAGATCCTGATCAGATGGCGTGATCTGGATCTACATTGTTTGAAAGCTAAGACATATCCGGGTTCAGCAGGACAAGGGTCAAGGTAAGTTTATAGAATGGCAGTCTCAGCCGAGGCATTTCTACATGTACCAATGGCCCTGTAAGTTTCTGTGGCCCAGTCAGCACTGTTTAGGTTATGTGAAGCCAGACAATTTACAACCACATTTTTCATGGGCAGGCGAATACAGGCGATGGGCAGGCGAATATGGGGTTATCCAGTTCAGTGCACATTCTTTCACGAGAACTTGACAACTGACCTTGAATCAGAGACGTTGAAAATAATTCCTGATCAGTCTCCACACAAAAATGTTGCTGGTCGTAGTGGGGATTGAACCTGCTACCCCTGATCACCAGTCAGTGGTGTCGTTCTCAACACAGTATAAGCATATTTTATTGCAGCTTTACATAGAAATATACATGTGTGCAATGGGGTTGGGCCATAAGTCCTCTCAACATTAGTTCTGGTCTTCCCCCTACAAATAAACACACACATGCAAGAGGGGGTCTTGTCAAATTTTCTGTTCATGATGTTACAAATTGCTAAAATCATGTTCCTCAGTATACTTACTATTAGGTATTTTCTGCAAAAGTTTTCTCTTGAAACAAAATAAAAAAATAAAAAATGAAAATGTTTCAGCTTTACTGTTTATCAATTATTGTGTATTAATTAAACTTTAAAAGCACAGCGCAGAAATGAAGAATCAAAGCACTGAGAGTACTGGTGGGTCGATTGTTTCTTGAGTGTATGTTGGGAAAATTATCCTGGACTCAGAATTAAACTGTTTCATTTAACTCTTAAATTCCTGTACATTAAACAATGTAGACCCTGGGTCTACAATGTTTGTTTAACCTGTCAGTCCAGAGTCTATAGAAAACCCTATTAGCAACACGCTGACCTCAAAGTGAGGCTATTTTCTATAAATAACCATTACCTGGATTTCCTTCAAATCACTGATAGTCACGTGGACTTAACCACAGAACAGTTCTATGCTTAGTAACCCAAACGTAACTTTGAGTTGATTGACAATCGACCCCCCCCCGCTTCCCTCACCCCCCCCCCCCCCCCCCCCCCCAAAAAAAAAAAAAAAAGCTCAATGACTCAAACACTGATGGCTATTTTACCATGGCTGAGTCGAGTTTGTGTTTGAGACCCCTGAGATTTTGCCCTTTGCTCCAGATGTTGAATTAATGATTTTTCTTTCTTATTTGATCTTGAAATGTTTGTTGTGTATACTCAGCGTGGTGATTCTAATGCGTACTTCACAACATATCTTTTTATATGGAATATCAAAACGTATCCCTAAGTCATCCCCATTTTGCACCCGCCCCCGCACACACACACACACAGTGTACTGAATTGACGCTATAATTAATAACCCTCCTTAGTTCGAACTATCCCTATCTTAAATACATTTTAATTGCAGTTTCATGTTCGAATCATCAAATGGCCTAATTAGTGTTGGCGGGGACGTTAAAGCCTCAATTCAAATATACAATATTCGAGACATTCATTACGAAAAGACGCCTATAGAAATACATTGTAAACTTTACCGCCATAAATTTTAAGATGAAAAATTGTGATATTTTTCTTATTTCTGCTCCAAAATATAGGTTGTGGTTACTCGTTAGAACCGCCTCATCGAGGCGCTTCTAACGAGTACCCACAATCAATATTTTGGAGCAGAAATGAGAAAATTTTTTTACAATATAAAAGTGGGGTTCAAGGGGTCAAAATTATAAAGGCGTGTTTTCGTGATGCAAGTAAACAAATGTTATATGAATACATCAGATTACAATAATGTACAGTAAAATTCCTATAAGACCACCTTTGGGACTGTTCAAAAGTGGTCTTTAAGACCACTTTTGAACAATCCCAAAGGTGGTCCCTGACCAGAGGACATTATGTGCAGAAAACACGAAGAAAGAATAACTGCACCCTTATAAATAAGCTGTTTAAAGCATAATTAGTCTTAATTTTAGGTGGTCTTAATAGCGGAAATTCCGGTAATGCTTGCCAACGTCAATATCGCGAACGGCATATGGGTTATTGGACGCACAAAAGTGGACAGAAGGACGAGCAAAGACGGTAGAGAACCGAGTGCCTGCACTACACCTGGTTTGTTTTGGAGTTTAACTGCCCGGTCAACACTATTTTAAGTGTTTCAGTTCACCTATCCACACTTAACCTGGGCAGGCTTATACCTAAGCGGTTAACCAGTACAGTGCACATTCTTTCGCTAGAAACTGACAACTGCCCTTACAACTGGATAAATCATATTTGACAAAGTAAAATTCAGAAAAAAAGAGAGAAAGAACTGGGTTGTGTTTGCGTTGTGTTTAAATCCTACTGAATGGAATAAAATGTGAGATATTTTAATTTCTCCGGACTAACGAAAGGTCTACCTTTCTTCATTTACTGAGTCGGTCATATCAAGTTGGCCATTACCTCAGGTCGGCTCTGTTAAGAAAAACTTCTTAAAAGGACCGAGCCGTTTCCCATCCCGGAGCGCTGTGGTGCAGTGGTAAAGCATCGGATTTGAGATCGAGAGGTAGCCGGTTCGATCCCCGCAAGCGCCAACTGTTGTTTCCGTGAGCAAGAAACTTTATCCACATTGCTTAGTACTGGCTCCTACCCAGGAAAGGAGGGCCACATGGAAGATTAGTACTAAATGTGTTACCCTCTATAAATAAGGTCGATTATTATTATTAAAAAGACAATGAATGAGCACAAATGTGTTCCATTATACCGGGAAAGGTTGTAATTACGTACATGCAAAAAGAAAGGCCGCATTGTTGAAGAGGTTCAGTTTCTTGCGTTTCATGCTGAAACCAGGGGTTGTGGATTCGATTCCGGGCTTCTCTAGACTTTCAGGGGAGTCTTTAAACCCAGATTCCGTCTTCATATGTCCTTAGCTGTTTATGCGACGTAAACACACACATACACACGCAAAAGGAGCACGGTATTTATGCATACGCAAGTCTCTCTCTATAATATGCATACGCGTCTCTCTCTCTCTCTCTCTCTCTCTCTCTATAATATGCATACGCGTCTCTCCTCTCTCTCTCTCTCTCTCTCTCTCTCTCTCTCTCTCTCTCTCTCGTTAACCCCGAAAGATTGCATGATGATGAATTATGATCACAGGAAAGCGGCGTCTGGTTACTTTACGAATCAATAATGCTAAAAAGCTACTTGGAGAAAAATCTATCAGAATGCGAAGTTGAGCAGCTGGCACGCGCATCTAATTTGCATATTCGCAGAAACCAGATGGCTCCTGTCGCGTGCCTGCGGAAGAATCGTTTAAACAAGTCGAGATCCGTCGTGGTGTGTTAAAATCAATAAAGTCATTGTTCATATCCCTTATCAAACTGGATGTAAAACTCTTTGATCCGAGATTAATCATTCATGAAACCCCCCAATTTTGTTTCACCCTCTTTTATCAATTTACCGTTAGACGAGAGAATAAATATGAACATAGTTTTAAGTGGGTCCTTATTTCGACCATGTCGCGTCGCACCTGTCCCTGGCTCCATTCAGAGATAACGGAAGTGTGGGAAAAGACAAAAGGTATCCTAACGGTTTGCAGCAGGCTGATGTGAATATTCGCAGACGACAGATGACAAAGGTGTTTTCATGGACACAAAAGGAACAGCAGATGTAAACAAGAAAAGTATAACATGTTTTCTAACATGTTATAATGGGCGGTATCTTGAATGATGTGGGATTTGAAAGAAATAAGAACACTCTGTAAAGTCGCACTTATTGAATGCATCTGATGTATATGTTATGTAACGTTCAGTTTGAAGTACATTTAAGAAATGAATTTTTGCTGTTCATGAATGTATGAACGCAGTGTGTCGCGTGCAAAGTAAATGAACCCCCTTCGGGGTTCATGTAAACTTTGCTAGAAATCCGCTGTCGTTCATACTTTCATGAAAAGCAGAAAAGAAATAAGTACATGTATATTTTTATACATATTTGCGAAAAACTGTTTACCGGGCAAAAAATGAAAAACATTTACACTTTGTTTGTCACCAACACCCGTAGAGCACCATGGTTTAGACTGACGTCACTGAAAATCATGTAACGCGATGCGTTCATCGAAGTGTAAGGGGAAGTGGACGAGCCTTCAAAATATGTAACGGGAAGCGGCTAGCTTTTTTTTTTACTGTTGAGTAATGACAGTACGCCGAACAAGCTGCTGTGCTAGCGTATAAGTAGAAGTAAAACAAAGATCAAAGACACCAAAGGGAAAGAAACACAAACATGAAGCGACCAGACCATAATGGAAACCTAAACAAAGGAAGGCCATAAAGACAGTTACTTTCCCACAAAATGGCCATATGGCCATCCTAAATAAAAAGACACAAGTGATACACACAGTAAGTAACAAAAAACAACATAAATAAACCGCCACAGAAGAACCACCTTGGAACGGTCAGTGGAAAGATTTCCACTGGGGTGTGTGTGGGGGGGGGGGGGGGGTTGGGGGGGAGGAGGGGGGGGGGGGGGCTTAAATCGATTTTACGTGGCCACAATCCTGGCCCTTACTTCCGTCGCAATTTAGACAAATAATTTGTTCAGTCCGCATGAAGGCCTCCTAACTCATCAGTGCAACATCTCCGTGAACACAAATAATCAAAGAACCACAGATGTGAGACAACGGTGAGGACTCGACAGCAAGAAACCACTGAAAAGAAAACCAACAGTTATACTCCGATGGGCCCGGCCAGAGACAGAGCATCAGGCACCAACCAACATTACCTTGAATTAGATCTCTCTAATTCTCAATAAGCCTTTACGTTGGAACCGTCATAGAATCTGAGGCCTGACCCACCGGCGTGCAATTAAAGAGGGAAGCAAAGTTGCCAACCGTGATTGGGTTACAACCATGCATGCAGTCTGTCGTATAGCATCCATGTTGTACCCAATCTTTTTATATCGAAGAATGATTTTACGAAATTGGGTGCTGAAGTCATTGCGGTTGTATATTTTTCTGAATTTATATACGAAGTAACCATAAAATTCGGGTTCCAATAGACCTTGTTGCAGAAGAGATTTAAGTCCAATATTGAATTTTGAAATTAAATCAAAATGGCCCTGTCTAACATAAGCTGTCGCAATCTCTCCCGTTATGAAAATCAAATAACAATATCTGCTCCGAATCCGCCTGGGCCGTCGGTGTTTACCTACAGTCACTCTTACCCGCATATGCGAGTTAAGAAAACTGTAGAGTCTAGAGAAGTATAGATAAGATTTCTATCCCTCTGAACAGTCGTAGACTTAAGGACGGCGTGAACATTTCAGTTGTACTTATATTAACCACAGTTCAGTTTGTCAGTCTTAGGTGAGTCACATGATATTGTGACGAGTGGGAAATACGCAGTGCTGGTGAGCCAAACACGGCTGCAATTAGATCTAAGAAAATCTTGGAACCTTGCTGAACACAGTACAGATTTGACATGAACTTTACAATAATGAGGTGAAAACCTTGCATCTGTCTGCACTAACATTTGCTTGCAAATGAGCAATGGACATACAAACAAATATGCAGACTGATCAATTATAAATGAAATTGTCTTAGAATTTCCGATAAAAACAGGTTCAGTCATACATCCACTGTTCAGCTACTCAACAAGGGAAGCAACCCCAGTAAGTTTTCTTTACAAGTACAGCTTTCATAAAATGTTTTCATATTGCTCTCAAGCCCTCATAGATGAACTACGTTGTTTTTTTATTGGTTTACTTTAGACTTTACACTGGAAATGTAGGGGAGACCGGGGCTAGTCCGGTCCCGGGGCATGTTCGACATATGGTTAAATTTAGCATGTCAGTCAGGATAAAGAGCTGGAAATCATATTGTGAAGTCACTTATGACGATTCCATCTACGTCAGTACAGAATGACCGCCTCGAAGAATATGGCATAGATTTTGGAACCGAAATCTCGTTTTCTTGCATGATGAGTAAATTTTCCAAAGTGATTTCAGTTATTACATTTCTTTAGATGTGTTAAGAACCCCATTTAATTTCTATACATTTATAACGGTAGGATAATGCGCTTTAATCTGATACATTATTATATCTTTTCCTGAATCCTATAAGCATATGTCACGTGATGTTTCTGCAAAGTCCGTCAGGGGCTAGTTCGGCCTTTTAAGTCGGGGCAAGTTCCGCCATCATGACCCGATCTCTTTTACTAAAAATAGCCTTAATCGGAAATAGGCGTATACCGGCCTTACTTGCACATGAGTTTTCGGAGACCCAGCCGTTATATAATCGTTCCAAAAATGAACGTTTTCTCAAATGGGGCCGAACTAGCCCCGGTCTCTCCTACATTTCTCACGTTCAGGTACATTGTATTAAGACCTTTAGAAAAGTTTATGTTTTAGTTACAGAACTGAAACTACATGATGGCTGCGTTATATATTTGCATTATTCTTTATCCCTATATGTTAATTTCTGTGAAATATATTAATAGTTCAGGACAATTTCTTTGAGACGAACTTGCCTCGTGGAGTGGCCGAACTTGCCCCTTTGCGGGGCAAGTTCGGCCATCATGACCCGATTTCTTTTACTAAAAAATACACTTTATCGGAAAGAGACATGAGAAGGCAAATACCGCGGCTAGTACGCCTTCATTGTGCCTTTCTTACATATATAGTTTTCGGAGACCTAGCTGTAAGAGTCGTTGAAATAATGAACATTTTCTAAAATGGGGCCGAACTAGCCCCGGTCTCCCCTAAATATTCTGTATTATTGTAATCTAAGGAAACAGCATAGACCCTCATTAGACGCCGCGCTCTGTGGCGTCTAATCTCGACCAACACTGTTTGCCAAATCCAACACATGCATGATTCAAGCCCAGATTCTACAGCTTACCCTATTACGCAACACGCTGACCTCACTTCGAAACCATCAAATCAGTGATAGTCATGTGGACTTTAGTGCTGAAAAAGATTTTGTGCTTGGTTACATGGTCGACGGCCCCGGCTATTGCGTCTTGAAGAATTAGTTTAGCCTGCATGATGCTTCCACGCAGAGCTAAAATCGACTGCACACGAGTACTGATAAACTGCATAGAGGTTCTGAGCCTACCCCAAAAAAGTGGTGCGAGTCGGACCGTCTATGCATATGTAGTAGTCCAGCCTGATCAAGCTTGTTATGACAGTCGCGTCACCTGCTCAGTGAAGTTTTACTTGCTGAAGAGGTGGCGGACGGACGGACTTACAAACGGGCGGAAAGACGACCAACCTATAGTAGGTCGGACTGATCGAGCTTGTTATGACAGTCGTGTCACCTGCTCAGCAAGGTTTTACCTGCTGAAGAGGTGGCGGACGGACGGACGGACTGACAAACGGACGGACGGACGACCAACATATATTTTCGCGTTGTGTTTCTGAGGGATGAAAAATACCAGCTATCCCGTCCCAGTCTAACTTATGAGGGAAAGAATTTGCTTCACGATTTAGTTAGTCTGACAGACGGACATATGAACAGGACAGCTGTCATTGTGCTCCCAGGTTCGTTTCTCTGGATGTGGTGATACGGGGTCGGGCCTGAAGAATGAGAAAGTACTATTTCAATGTTTAATGAACATATCAATATTGAGAGAGAAAGAAGCTTTATAAATTATTTCAGACTTTCAAACTGAAGGGATGTGAGCTTCAATCGGGCTCATGATGGTGTGACAAATAATTGCGTGCCCACCTTATAAGGGAAGTGTTCCATTATCGGGATCAATAGAGAGGGTTGCTTTAATACAAATAAGTTCTGAAGTTAGATCCTTTGGAAGCAAGGAATACACCAAATAAACGAAACAAGCAGACTCGGTTTTATTGAGTCTGTTCATGACCAGTACTGAAATATGCAACACCGACCACGCCCTCTAGCACCGGCTTAGGCAGAACTCTATTTTCAAAATGATACCAAATGAACTCAATGATCCCAAAGGACCAGAAAATATAATCTGTACTATGATGATGTACGGGGAGACGTTTTACGGCCGCCACACGGCACAACACCAGCTACAGAAGTTAGATCCCTTGGAAGCAAGGAATACACCAACTAAACGAAAATTGCAAACTCGGTTTTATTGAGTCTTTTCATGACCAGACTCGGTTTTATTGAGTCTGTTCATGACCAGACTCGGTTTTATCGAGTCTGTTAATGGCCAGTACTGAAATATGCAACACCGGCTACGCCCTGTAACACCGGGTTAAGCAGAACTCAATGATCCCATAGGTGATAGGACCAGAAATATAATCTGCACTATGATGATCGTGGCCTGTCTGATCAATATCTGGTCAGGGAGTAGATTAAATCAGCAAGGTGGACAGAATAATACATCTTTTAGAGAGGTTTTAGTTTTCATGCAACAAAGAAATTCACAGAAACAAGACATTCTCATAAAAGGATATTATAAGAAAATTCAACCGTATGAAACATATTTTCATACCATATCAATTAGTTATAGATATATCCTTTTTCCAGTCAAATAGAACATTTATTTTTAGAAATTCAAGGGAGGTTAATGTACAGAAATCGTCTGACAGAAAACTGCAACTGCAATAATTGCCAAGAGGCTGGAGGGGTCATATTTCATCTTAATATTGAGTAAATGTCCCAATGTTTTGGAAACAACGACTCCAAAATGACCTTTACGGTGCTGACGGGGACGTTAAACCTAAAACTAAACAAGATACTGGGTTGACAATCGAACTTAGAATGTGAATGAAAAGCTTTACTAAAGCTTTTACTTGTCAGCTATTATTATGTCAAAGGGAAGACACTCATATTGCAGCTATGTAGCAAATTATCAGGTTGCTGTTAAATTAATGATACAGTGACATAAATTTAATATTAATATATGGCGCCAAATATATTCGAATTCAACTATCAGTGACATAGTTTTAATCAAACATTTACTAATAAAACACTAGAAAATATGCTTACTAACTTTAATGCATACTAAACCACGCCCACTAAATAACATACGGATTCACTAGGTAATTACGTCAAAAATGATTGACAGAAAAGTAGTTTTATATTGGGCACTAAAGTATACATCTATGAGGTATATTATTCATAGTAAATACTGTTAGTATAAATTTAGTTGTATACATCTATGAATAAAATTCGCCCAAGAAAAGTGTAGCGCACTGAACCGTGTAAAAATGAACTTGGTATAAATTTATTTTATTCAGTAAAAATCAGTTTGACAACGAAATCTTCACCTTTCTGCTGATTCAAGTTCTGGTGAAAGAATGCTCTGTTCTGCCAGGAAAAGTGTATTTGTTTGGTTGTTGTTGTTGTTTTAGCTCACCTGTGCTCAAGGTGTGCTATTGTGGTCGTCTGTCCGTCAACAATTTCTTTAAAAGACATCTCCGAAACCACGGTGCCAATTTTAAAATAATTTCACAGGAATATTCTTTGGCTGACCCTCTTCCTAAATCCGCACCGCTCAACAAAATCGCCACCAACGCTAAAAATAGAAAAACCTTTAAACGACATCTCCTCCTAGGCTAATGGTCCGATTTCACAATAATTTCACAGGAATGTTCACAGGAATGTTCCTTGGATGACCTCCTACCAAAATTTCTCAAATAGTTCCGCTCCGCTGAACAAAACGGCCTCCAGAGACAAAAATAGAAAAACCTTCGAAAAACCGCTAAACGACATCTCCTCCTAGGCTAATGGTCCGATTTCAAAGTAATTTCAGGAATATTTCTTAAGTGACCCTCTACTAATATTGCTAAAATGGTTCCGCTCCGCTGAACAAAATGGCCACCAGAGTTAAAAATAGAAAAAAAAACAACAACCTTTAAACTACATCTACTCCTCGGCTAATGGTCCGATTTCAAAATAATTTCGCAGGAATGTTCCTTGGGTGACCCTCTACCAGAATTGCTAAAATGGTTCCGCTCCGCTGAACAAAAGGGCTACAGGAGCTAAAAATAGAAACGTCTTTAAACAACATCTCCTAGGCTAATGTTCCGATTAAAAAAAAACAGTGTTGTGAGTCGGACCATTGGTTTCATTGAGCGGCTTGGCTTGAGATGTCATCTCAGTGTCGAGTAAAAGTCCCACAAAATTGGAAGTGACATATTCAAAATAACCTATATAGTGTTGACGGGGACGTAAAACCTCAATTCAAACAAACAATGATAAGCAGGCCATCATATCTAAGCAATACCTCGGTCTATATCTTGTCCTGCCGTACTATGCTTACTGCACCGCACGCGTGCTGCAATATTGTCGCAATAATAGGTTTATTCGGTACAAAGTATGGGGACATGATAGGTAATAGGACATTTTATTAATTGATCGGAGGTCATGGTCGACCAATATTAACTGAGGTCAAGTGAGGTCCATGTCTTTTAAATTGTGTCAATTAATAAAATTGTCATTAATCAAGTAATTTCGTTTTGACCCAGTTACAGGTCCTCGGTAAGCTGCATTGGGTAGCACGTTGCCTCGGGCCATGCAGCAGACCTCGGACCTGTACCTGGGCCAGTACGAAATTACTTGATTAATAACGTATAATAATATCGACGTGCTTTCGAACCGAAATTCGGAAAATGCTCCGTACTCTCCATTTCAGCGGGCGCCATTTAACATTTTAAGATTTCTTTGATGTGTAGCGTGAAATACATGTTACATGTCTTTTTAAGGACGCCCGCATAGTACTTCGGGATTAGAAGGGGTTTAGAAAGTTGAGAGCTGTACAGGGGAATAATAGACGACTATTGTACTCTCGCGGAATTACATCGTGATACGAGATCTTATCAATTCTTGCTGCGGACTTAAAATATCTTAAATGATTTAAGTTTAGACAAGATAAATAGCCGTCAAAATGTTCAACAATGTTTTCTCCGATTTCTGTTGTGCTTTTTTCCGATCTTGGCCGAATTAAGTAGCGTTTCAGAATAAATTATCTCCAATTTCCGGTCACTCAAAAGCAGACGACAGTAAAAAGGATCAAATTCACATTCCTTACAGTTAAGGCTTATTTAAATTCTTTTCGTCAAATTAAGACCTGATTTGAATTTTAGAGCAATAAAGTGAATGTTTAAGTATTGGTTAATGAAATGTTTAGAGTGATTGGTACCTTCGGTAACTTCATTTTGTAACCTTACTTTATAACCTCCTTTATGCTAACAAGCCCGAGTAATGAAAAATCTTGTCATCCCTCTAATATAGAGAAACTTTTTAAGTACATGTATACACGTTATTTCTCAATTATAGTGTGTATTCACCTCACCGACGCTGTTCTTAACGAGCTCAAGCATAATTAGGATCACGCGCCCATGCGACTTAAGTCTAAAACTGGGGTTTAGCGGTTTTGTTTCATTTGAAGTTTAACGTCCCCGTCAACACTGTAAAGGTCATTTTGGAGGCGCCACTTCCAATTTTATGGGACTTTTACCCGACACTGAGATGAAATGACATCTGAAGCCCTGCCGCCCAATGAAACCAATATGGTTTATAAGCATGGGCGGTCCGACTCGCACCGCTTTACCTGGGCAGGCTTAGAGCCTCTAGGCGGTTTACCAGTACTCGTGTGCGGGTCGGTTTCAGCTCTGCGTGGAAGCATCATGCAGCCCGTCTATATCTTCAGGCCCCGATTGACGTGGGGGGGGGGGGGGGGCAGTTCACTTCACGGACTTGTGAACATGATGACCCATGTTTTACGGTTGTTTTTTAGTTTACCGGCCCACTCAACACTATTTAGATCATATTGACCCGGTTAGTTTATTCACTAAACACTTTTTATGGACAGGCTTATACAAAAGCGGATACCCAGATCAGCGCACATTGAAGAAGAAATCAATCTCTACGAAAGAATGTTGCTGACCCGGCAGGCATGGAACCCACCAAACGCTCACCGAGGGCAGGCGGTATTTGTAGTAATTCTAATATCACATACATGTATTTTCTAAAGAAAAAAGGGCCATTTTCAGACACAAAAACTGTTATAAGCCCATATAGGTGTGTCATGCTAATAGCAAAGGGTCAGTGGTTGGTGCACTTGCCGCCTCTGATGCTAGAACCCCCCTCCGGCATCCGGTTTCGATCCCCGGCAGCAGCGATAAAATTTTGGCGTCCGAACAGGCTCCATTGGCATCATTTTCAGGGATGAATGTCATTAAGTGCTGGAGGCCCCCTGTATAGGGAGAGTCATCCTCTATGCAGGTTAAAGACCCCTACGTTAATTTATATGATTACTGTATGGGCTTTCATCCTGCAAACATGTACACCTGCGAGTAATGGTCAAATGTGACCGATCGCAGTTTAAAGAGAAGAAGAAAAGTATACTGCATGGGAACTTTAACGCATTACGCTTGGTATACTCGCTGTATAGCTCTAGTTTAGCTCATCAGAACCTAAGGCTCTTGTGAAGTGGGTGGATGGAGTGTGTGAGGGGTGAGGGGAGGCGTCGTCTGCATCACCATAAAGATTTTTAAACTACATCTCTGAGAAACGCTGGGCAAATTGAAACCAAATTGCATAGGGTGGGTGGATCAAGGACTAGGTGGTCGCTATGCCCATGTATGGTAAAACCTTCTGAAAATCTTTTTTTCTCAAGAACTTGAAAACGTAGTTTGTTTGTTTGTTTGTTTGTTTGAATTGAGGTTTAACGTAGTATACGCAGCCTTGGGAACTCCGACATTTTACCATGTTTATTAAAATGATGACCTTTGGTTGACCTTGACCTCTCTTACATCAAGGTTAACCAAAGATCACATAGGCTATTGTACGAAAATAAAAAAGGTTTTTATTCTGATATAGTCTAGGACATCAAGTTGATATGTGCATTCAGCTTAATGAACTTTTTATAAATACGTGTACGAAAGGTCAAGGTCATTTACTGAACTTTTCTGGCTTGTCTTATATTCTGTATTGTTAACAATTGGTCTGATTGGAATCAAATTATGTGGAGCCCTATCGGATGGGAGAAAGAAAAATTGTTTATGTAATCTTCACGCTGGATCACGTGACCAAGATGGTCGCCATGCCCAAAAGTCAAGGTTATTTACTACCTTGGTACTGGCCACCTCAGATTTAGTTTTTTACGTTCTCTAAACCACTCTGCTGATTGAAACCAACTTACATACAAAGCATCATCAATGGTGTTGGGAAAGCAAAGTATGTTTGAGGGACCAAGATGGTTGTCATGTCCATATATGGTAAAACAGATTTCAAGAACTGATCTTGGTATGCAGCATTGGGGATTCATGCCATACCAAATGGCCTTTTCGAGTTGCTCACTCTGGTGAGTGTAGTTTCCCATAGGCCTCATGTGCGAGAAACCTTATGCGAATAATACAAGGGAATCTTAACCGAATGAGCCCGGTCACAGTATTTCCTACAACTTACATGTGCGCCCAGCGAAGAATCAGATCAGCCTGCGCATCCATATAGTCTAACCAGAGATTTCTCTTGCTGCATGAAGGAGCATTGGACCCTTAGCTATGCTTAGAGCGTACAACAAAGACTCTGATCAGACTGCGCGGATGCGCAGGCTGATCTGAGTTTTCGTTGTGCGCACATGTCTTATTGTAGGTTTTGTCGTGCGCTGGCTCAAATACAGCCCGTCGTTGTCTATATATTCATGAGTTGCACACACAGACTGGTGGATGGCGCGAAGTGACTCGGCCATCCGATGGTGCTAAAAAGCTAGGCCTACAAGAGAAGTTGCATTCATATCTTTTACATTTACAAGTCTAGGGGCAGGATATTACTACTTTAAAGGAAACAAAATGTAAAAAACTTGATCTCAACCAAAATCCAGGATGTCCTTTTGCAAATAAACAGTGAAAGACTGACGACTTCCTTGTTAAGACAACAGATGGTAACCGGCACGAGGCTTGTGATAAAAGCTTAACCCGACTTCGGGGTGGTCCTATCAGCAAAGATACGGACTCCGAGGTAGTAAAAAAAAAATTCTTGCTCAACTTATCCGAGCATTTTCATGATCATAAAGTTTAAAATGCCAACAATAATTGGCTTTTAAAAATATATGAGCAGGATAAGTAAAATTCTATTTTAATTTCATGGGCATTACAAAAAGTTTTAGCCTCTGGGTTGTTTGTAAGCTCAACCCCATGTTTTGTTGAGCTTGGAAAGCCCACCTAAGGTTGTCATGTAGTGTCAGTTCTGATCAGACTGCGCAACCTCATAGTCTGGTTTGTGCCTTCAGTGTCCTTCGTGTTATGAAACTGGTTTTCTAGTGACTGGGCCTATACCCAGCTGGTCAACGTTGGGCCAACAGCGATACGACGTGTCGTACACGCCGTATCGCTGTTGGCCCGCGTTTTTGCTGTGTGGGTATGAACTAGGATGATTGTCTCACCACCTCAAGCTGTAATCGGCTGCTATTATTGTATGGTTTGAGTATTTGTGTGAAGGAGGAGGGGGCATACGTATGCATTAACCAAACAAATTAAAATGACAGAGTCCTTTGTTTGAAATGCAGGTAACACGTTCGATTAATATCTTAGTTTGGTAGCTCAGTAGGATGCGCAGGTTGGCAACATTTTTTCATGGAGATTGATAATGAAATCTTTTGTACGGTCATTTCGCTGAGCGAAAGAATGTGTATTGTGCTTTGTTTGATTTGAGATTTAACGTCCCCGCCAACACTGTAAAGGTCATTTTGGAGACGTTGCTTCCAATTTTGTGGGACTTTTACCCGACATTGAGATGAAATGACATCTCCAGCCCTGTCGCCCAATGAAGTTCCTGGACAGGCTTAGATCCTCTAAGCGGTTTACCAGTACTAGTGTGCGAGCCGAATTCAGCGCTGCGTGGAAGCATCATGCAGCCCATATATTTCTTCAAGCCCCTATGGGCGGGGGCCGCTTTAAAAGTCATCGGAACGTAAACCCCAACCCCTTGTATCGGGTTTAAGATCGCATGCAACCACAAGCATGTAAATCTCCTTGCTTGATCCATTACAACTTTTGGATCATACGGTAGCTGGTACTCAGTATGTCCGACGGGCCGTTAAAACCGCTGACCCTATATGTTGCAATCGCCAAACCAGAAACCAAAATGAACTTTAAACATACTTATCTCTTGTATACTGCATACATTTTCCTAAATTCAGACCGTGTTTTGGACTGTTCAAAAAGGATTCACTCTTAAGACAACAGTGAAATTCCGCTAATTTAATTAAGACATTCTTCTTTTAAAAACATGCATGCATTTAAACAGTTTAAGTTTTCTTTCTTTGCATTTTCTACACCCAGTGTCTTCTAGCGAGAGACCACCCTTGGGACTGTTCAAAAGTGGTCTTAAACTTTACCACGAAAGCACGCCTATATGATTTTGACCCTCTTAAACCACAATTTTATATAGTCAAACTGGGTTTTACAGGGGTATATATATGTTTCTTTTTATTTCTGCTAAAACATAGATTGGCGGTACACGTTAGAACCGCCTCGCGGAAGCGTCCAATTTATGTTTTGAGTAGAAATATGATAACTATCAGAATTTTCATCTCAGGAAAATCGATTTTCGCATCTTCGGATATATGACGCACACAAATACTTAGATCAGCCTGCGCGCACAGTGTGACCAGAGCCGTCGCTGTGCATAACGGGGATATGCCGTTTACCCGCTGACAGGGCTGTTTATTATGGTCGAAAGGGTAGCCAGACCGACCGAGAGGGGAGCCAGGCTGACAGGGGGTTGGGGACAGGCTGACTAAGGGGAAATCAGGCTGACTGAGTGGAGAGCCAGACTGACAGAGGCAAGCGCAAAGCTGAGGGGAGAGTCAGGCTGACTAAGAAGGGTGGGACATGCTGACTGAGATAAGAGCCAGGCTGACTGAGAGGGGGGCAGGTTGACTAATAGGAGAACCAGGCTGACTGAGAGCATAACCAGACTGACAGAGAAGAGCACGAATGACTGAGAGGAGAGCCAGGCTGACTAATAGGGGAAGGCATGCTAATTGAGAGGAGAACCGGACTGAGAGGAGAGCGAGGTTGGCCGAGAAAAGAGGCAGGCTGACAGAGCAGAGCATGACTGACTATGAGGAGAGTCAGACTGACTGAAAGGAAAGCCAGGCTGACTGAGAGAAAATCCAGGCTGACATAGCAGAGCATGACTGACTGCGAGGAGAGCCATGCTGTCAGCGGGGCGCCAGGTTGAATGAGAGGAGAACCAGGCTGACAGAGTGAAACCAGGCTGACTGAGCTGACAGAGCAGAGCAGAGCATGGCAGACTGCGAGGAGAGCCATGGTGACAGAGGGGAACCAGGCGGACTGAGAGGAGAACCATTCTGACAGAGGGGAGCCAGGCTGACTGAGAGAAAAACCAGGCTGACAGAGCAGAACATGCCTGGCTGCGAGGAGAGCCATGCTGAATGAGAGGAGAACCAGGCTGGCAGAGTGAAACCAGGCTGACTGTGCTGATAGAGCAGAGCATGACTGACTGCGAGGAGTGTCATACTGACAGAGGGGAACCAGGCTGACGGAGAGGAGAGCCTCACTGAGAGAAGAGCCAGGCTGACTGGGAGAAGAACCAGGCTGACTGAGATGAGAGCCAGGCTGAATGAGAGGAGAACTATGTTGACAGAGAGGAGAAGCAGGCTGACTGAAAGGAGTACAAGGCTGACTGAGAGAACCAGGCTGACTGAGAGGAGAACCAGGCTGACAGAGAGAACCAGGCTGACTGAGAGGAGAGCCAGGCTGACCGAGAGGAGAACAAGGATGACTGAAAGGAGTACCAGGCTGACTGAGAGAACCAGGCTTACTGAGAGGAGAACCAGGTTGACAGAGAGAACCAGGCTGACTGAGAGGAGAGTCAGGCTGACTGACAGGAGAACCAGGCTGACTGAGAGAACCAGGCTGACTGAGAGGAGAACCAGGCTGACTGACAGGAGAACTAGGCTCACTGATTCGAGTCCTCGCTGAGTCGACATGCATGGAGATGCTTTTTCCAGGTTCATATATGACTCGGGGCACAGCATTTCCCACAATTCACATGTGCAGATCAGATCAGCCTGCACATCCATATAGTCTGAACAGAGACTTCTCTTTCTGCATGAAAGAGCATTGGGCCCTTAGCTATCCTAAAAGCGCCAAACGACGACTCTGATCAGAGTGCGCGGATGCACAGGCTGTTCTGAGTCTGCGCTGGGCGCACAGGTAAATTGTAGGAAATGCTGTGCCTCGGCTAATATATTTTTCATCACCCTTAAATCAGGCACTCAGCGGACCTACGGTACTTTCTCTAGACAGCGGGCTTGTTTTAGATCACCTGTCACGTAGTGACGAGGTGAGCTTTTGGGATCACTTTTTGTCCGTCGTGCGTGCGTCCGTCCGTAAACAATTTCTTCAAACAGCATCTCCTCCTAAACCAAGAATCGTATTTTGACCAAACTTAATAGGAATGATCCTTAGGTGGTCCCCTTTCAAAGTTGTTCAAATAGTTCCAGTCCGTTGCACATCTAGGTCACAGAAGCTAAAAATAGATTTCTTTTTCCTGAAAACTTAAAAAAAAGCATCTCTGAAACCGCATGGTCCAGGTCTTTGATATTTGGTATGAAGCTTCATTTAGTGGACCTCTACCAAGATTGTTCAAATTATAGCCCTGTGGCCAAAAATGCCCCCGCGCCGGGGCCCACCAGTTTTACATAGACTTATAGAGGGAAAGCCTTTAAAAACCTTCTTGTCTGAAACCAGAAGGCCCAGGTCGTTGATATTTGGTATGAAGCTTCATCTAGTGGATCTCTACCAAGATTGTTCAAAATATAGTCCTGGGGCCAAAAATTCCCCCGCGCCGGGGCCCGCTGATTTCACAATGGCGAATATAGGGAAAACCTTAAAAAATCTTCTTGTCTGAAACAAGAAGGCCCAGGTCTTTGATATTTGGCATGAAACTTCTTCATCTGGTGGACCTCTACCAAGATTGTTCAAAATATAGTCCTTGGGCCAAAAATTCCCCCGCGCCGGGGCCCACTGATTTCACATAGGTGTATACAGGGATAACCTTTAAAAATCTTCTTGTCTGAAACCAAACGGCCCAGGTCTTTGATATTTGGCATGGAGCTTTATATAATGAACATCTATCAAGATTGTTCAAATAATAATCTTGGGGCCAAAAATGTCCCTGCGCCGGGATCCAATAGTTTTACATAGACTTATATAGGAAAAAATCCTTTAGAAATCTTCTTGTCTGAAACCAGAAGGCCCAGCAGGTCTTTGATGTTTGGCATGAAGCTTCATCTAGTGGAACTCTACTGAGATTGCTCAAATTATAGCCCTAGCGCCAAAAAATGCCCCCGCGTCAGCGCCCACTGGTTTTACATAGGCTTATACAGGGAAAACCTTTTAAAAATCGTCTTGTCTGAAACCAGAAGGCCCAAGTCTTTAATATTTGGTATGAAGCTTCATCTAGTGGACCGCTACCAAGTTTGTTCAAATTATAGCCCTTGGGCCAAGAATGTACTAGAGACACCGATACTCAGGTGAGCGATTCAGGGCCCTGTGGGCCCTCTTGTATTAGATTTTGTTCATCCACTTTCCAGACTGAGACACTCTGTAACGGGGGTGGCAACTTTTTCGACAATACATGTCCCGCCTCCCTTGTCAGTAGCAGCATCCTTTAAGGCCAATTTCTCTCTAAGTATATAACCATTTCCGAAAGGGCTCAGTTCTGGAAGGTGTTCATGTTGTCTTTAACCCATTCGAATGGGCTCGGTGTTGTCTCGATTGTCTTTGACGGTTAAGCGGGTCTAGAACCTGACTTTATACCCTTAAAAACATGTACTAGATGGATAAACCACTTCAACAATAATGAAAACGCTTTTCACTAGTTTTCAGTACCGGCGGTTTCATTGGGCGACAGGGCTTGAGATGTCATTTCGTCTCAATGCCGGGTAAAAGTCCCACAAAATAGGAAGCAACGTCTCCAAAATGACCTCTACAGTGTTGACGGGGACGTTAAACCTCAAATCAAACAAACAAACAAAACAAATCAGTACCGGCGTGGTCTTTATTTTCATTGCGGTCTAAAATAAATAAATAAGCTTTATTATAAACAAATAATATCTATAGAGCTTTTATTGCGACAAACAAAGTATCCATTAACAATTAACCAATACTTACCTTCCTAAGATACGAAAGCCTAATAGGCTCAGGTATGAGAAAATAAATTTTTATAAAGGCGTAGTAACGCGAACAAAAGGCGTAGTAAGGCGAAAAAAGGCGTAGTAACGCAAAAGAATGGCGTAGGAACGCGAATCAAAAGGCGTAGTAACGCAAAAGAAAGGCGCAATAACGCGAAAAAAGGCGTAGTAACGCAAACGAAAGGCGTAGAAACGCAAAATAAAGGCGTAGTTACGCAAAAGAAAGGCGTATTAACGCGAAAAAGGCGTAGTAATGCAATAAAAAAGGCGTAGTAATGCGAATCAAAAGGCGAAGTAACGCAAAAGAATGGTGTATTAACGCGAAAAAAGGTGTAGTAACGCAAAAGAATGGCGTAGTTACGCGAATCAAAAGGCGTAGTAACGCCAAAGAAAGGCGTAGTAACGCGAAAAAAGGCGTAGTAACGCAAAAGAAAGGCGTAGTAACGCAAAAAAAGGCGTAGTAACGCAAATAAAGGCGTACTAACGCGAATCAAAAGGCGTTGTCACGCGAATCAAAAGGCGTAGTAACGCACAAGAAAGGCATAATAACGCGAAAGAAAAGGCGTAGTAACGCGAATCAGAAGGCGTTATAATGCTGAAACAAGAGGGCCATGATGGCCCTGGATCGCTCACCTGATCCATGGCATAACAAGTGGGCACGGGGAGGGCCATTATTGGCCCCAGGGCTATAATGTGCATAATGTTGGGGGAGGTCTAAAAAGGGTGAAGCTTCATACCAAATATCAACAAAGGCTATAATTTGAACAGTCTTGGCAAAGGTCCACAAGATGAAGCTACACACAAAATATCAAAACCTCGTCCTTGCGGTTTCAGAGAAGAAGATTTTTTTAAAGATATTCCCTACATAAGCCTAGGCAAAACCAAATGGCCCCGGGGCGGGGGCATTTTTGGCCACAGGGCCTTAATTTAAACAATATTGATAGAGGTCCACTTGATGAAGCTTCACACCAAATATCAAAGACCTGGGCCTTGCTGTTTTAGAGAAGAAGATTTTCAAAGATTATCTCTATATAAGTCTATGTAAAACCTCAGGGCCCCGGGACAATCTTGGTAGAGGTCCACCAGATGAAGCTCCATACCAAATATCAAAGACCTGGGCCTAGTAGTTTCAGAGAAGAAGATGTTTAAAGATTTCCCTTAATAAGTCTATGTAAAACCAAAGGGTCCAGAGTCGGGGCAATTTTGGTCTCAGGGCTATAATTTGAACAATCTTGGTAGAGGTCCACTAGATGAAGCTTCATACCAAATATCAAAGACCTAGGTCTTGTTGTTTCAGAGAAGAAGATTTTTCAAGATTTTCCATATATAAGTCTATGTATAACCAAAGGGCCCTGCAGCGGGGGCATTTTGGGTCCCAGGGCTATAATTTGAAAAATCTTGGTAGAGGTCCACAAGATGAAGCTTCAAACCAAAAATCAAAAACCTAGCTGGGCCTTGCGGTTTCAGGGAAGAAGATTTTTAAAGATTTTCCCTATGTAAGCCTATGTAAAGCCAAAGGGCCCCGGGGCGGGGGGCATTTTTGGCCCCAGCACTATAATTTGAACAATCTTGGTAGGGGTCCACTAGATGAAGCTTCAGACCAAATATCAAAGACCTGGACCTAGTGTTTCACCTGATATGACCCATATTCGAAATTGACCCAGATATCATCATGGCAAACATTCTGGTAAAGTTTCATGAAGATTGAAGCAAAATTGTGGTCTCTAGAGGATGAACAAGGTAAATGTTGACGACACACGTCGCATGATGAATGATCCACAATGCACTTACGATGGACAAAAGGTGGTCACCAAAGCTCACCTTGAGCTTTGCTCAGGTGAGCTAAATATTGCGGTCTCTGGAATGTAAACAAGGTTTTTCTATGATTTGAGCGGGGACATTTTTTGACCCCAGGGCTATAATGTGTACAATCTTAATAGAGGTCAACTTGATATAAATTTCATACCAAATATCAAAGACCTAGGCCTTGTGGTTTCACAGAAATAGATTTTTTTAAGATTTTCCCTATATAAGTCTTGTATAAGCGCTGTAAATTGAACAATCGTGGTAGAGGTCCATTAGATGAAGCTTCACACCAAATATCAAAGTCCTGGGCCTTGCGGATTCAGAGAAGAAGATTTTTTAAAGATTTTCCCTGTATAAGCCAGGGCTATAATTTGAACAATCTTGGTAGAGGTCCACTAGATGAAATTTCACACCAAATTTCATAGACCTAGGCCTTGTGGTTTCAGAAAAGAAGATTTTTAAAAATTGTCCCTATATAAATCTATATAAAAACCAAGGGCTCCGGAGCGGGGGCATTTTGGCACCAGCACTGTAAATTGAACAATCGTGGTAGGGGTCCACTAGATGAAGCTTCATACCAAATATCAAAGACCTGGGCCTTGTGGTTTCAGAGAAGATTTTTTTTCTGTGAAAAAAATGCTTTTTCTTTTGGCTCATGTGACCTAGATGTGCAACGGACCGGGAGTATTTGATCAACTTTGAAAGGGGACCAACAAAGGATCATTGATGTGAAGTATGGTCAAAAATCCAATCAGTGGTTTAGAAGATGTCGTTTGCAGAAATTGTTTACGGACGGACGGACGTCCGAACGCACGGACGACGGACGAAAAGTGATCCATAAAGCTCAACTCGTCGTCACATTAGCTTACCGGGGATGATATTTCACAAAAGTTTAATGAAACTCCTTCGAGGGTAAAGGAGATATGGAACGGACACAAATTTCCAAGTTTCAAATTCGTGACCTTCACCTGTGACCTTGACCTTGAGTTTGTATGTTGTATTTATGGGTTCTGCACATCAGCTCACCTAGGGGGGATATTTCACCAAACTTTTATGAAAATCCTTCCAGGGGTAAAGGAGATACGAAACGGATACAAAATTCAAAGTTTCAAACTCGTGACCTTGAGTAATTTATGGGTTCTGCACATCAGCTCACTGAGGGGTGTTTTGACGAAAGTTTAATGAAAATCCTTCCAGGGGTAAAGGAGATATGAAACGGACACAAAATACGAAGTTTCTAACTCGAGACCTTCAACTGTGACCTTGACACGACATAGTGCATTTATGGGTTATGCACATCAGCTCAATGAGGGGGTATTTGACCAAAGTTTAATGAAAATCCTTTGAAGGGTTAAGGAGATAAGGAAGGGACACAAAATTCAAAGTTTCAAACTCGAGACCTTTAAATGTGACCTTGACCTGGTGTCGGTATGCTTCATTTATGCCGGGTTCTGCTCATCAGCTCACTGAAAAGAATATGTGGCCAAAGGTTAATGAAAATTCTTCCAAGGGTAAAGGAGATATGGAACAGACACAAAATTCAAAGTTTCAAACTCGTGACCTTGACCTTGAGTCTGCATGGTTCATTTATGGATCCTGCACATCAGCTCACTAAGACGAATACTTTACCAAAGATTAACGAAAATCTATCAAGCGATATGGAGCGGACAAGAAAGTGTTACGAGCAGACAGACGGACGGACGGGCGGACGGGGCGAACGGACGGACAGATGGACAGACGGACAGACGAAGTTCATTCCTATAATCCTCGCTCCGCTTCGCGGCGTTGAATTAACTATTCCATGTACCAGCAACGCATCTTATGGTCTGGGGGATAACTAGAATACCCTGGCAAACGGAGTTGTGGTTCTTGCTCATGAATCACCTACAATTGTATCAAGTCCCATCATATACATGTATATCTCAAAGGGTATTGAAGTTATTGCGATTACAAAGTTATATTGTCAGGGGTGTTACCTAAAACCATGTCATCCAGAGTTGTTGCTTTTTCTCATCACACGACCTCTTAACCTCACAAGTGCCATCAACATATCTGAAAGGGTATTTTAGTTACGGAGATCAAACACTTATAGGGTATAACTAAAATATCAGTGCACCAGAGTTGTGGTTCTTGCTCATGACATGTCTTCTGTACTTCATATACAACTAAACCAACTATCATCAATATATCTTAAATTGGCTGGAGTTAGTGCGATGACAAGGTTAAATTGTCAGCGGAGACCTCGTGTACAATATTTTTATCAAGTCCCATCGATATATCTCAAAGGTTATTGGAGTCATTGTGATCACAAGGCTATATTGTTGGGGGAGAAAACCAAAATACCAAGGCATCCAGAGTTGTGATTCTTTCTTACGACAGGCCTTCTTGACCTCATGTTCAACTATACTTAATACCATCAATAAATGAGCCAGCACATGACAAAACCTACAAAAAGGCATGTGCGCGAAAAGAATACTCAGATCAGCCTGCGCATCCGCGCAGTCTGATCAGAGTCTTCGTTGTGCGCTCAAAGGATAGCTAAGGGTCAAATGCTCCTTCATGCAGCATAAGAAGTCTCTGGTTAGACTATATGAATGCGCAGACTGATATGAGTTTTCGATGGCCGTACATGTCTTTTTGTAGGTTTTGTCGTGCGCTGGCTGAAATGTCAAAGGATATTGGTTTTTGTTTGTTTGATTTGAGGTTTAATGTCCCCGTCAACACAGTACAGGTCATTTTGGAGACGTAGCTACCAATTTTGTGGGACATTTACCCGACATTGAGATGAAATTACACCTCAAACGCTGTCGCCCAATGAAACCAATAGGGTTTATAAGCATGGACGGACCGACTCGCACCGCTTAGCCTGGGCAGACTTAGATCCTCTAAGCCGTTTACCAGTACTCGTGTGCGGTCGGTTTCAGCTCTGCGTGAAAGTATCATGCAGCCCATCCATTTCTTCAAGCCCCGATGGGCGGGGGCCCCAAAGGATATTGGAATGATGGCGATCACAAGGTTGTGTCTATGGAAGGAAGGACGGACGGACGTACGCCAGTCTGATCGCTATATCCCCTCACCCTATTCTTTCGGGGGATAAATAGGCGTAGTAACGCAGAAGAAAGGCCTAGTAACGCACAAGAAAGGCATAGCCACGCGAATAAAAAAGGCGTAGTAACGCAAAAAAAGGCGTAGTAATGCGAATAAAAAGGCGTAGTAACGCGAAAAAAGGCGTAGTAACGCGAACCAAAAGGCGTAGTAACGCGAACCAAAAGGCGTAATAACGCCTTTCTTTCGCGTTACTACGCCTTTATTTTGCGTTACTACGCCTTTTTATTCGCGTTACTACGCCTTTGGATTCGCGTTACTACGCCTTTTTATTGGGGTTATTACGCCTTTCTTTTGCGTTACTACGCCTTTTTAGCTCGCGTTACGATAGTAACGGGGGTGGCGGGGACGGGGGTGGGGGGGGGGGGGGCTATTGCAATAACCCTGGCGTCCGGTGTCAGCGTCGGCGTCGGCATTTGGTTAATGTTTACATGTAAGCTCTTATTTGTGATGTTTTACAAATTTATTTTCAAGTAAAATAAATAATGGGTAAAAATCAGCATTTTACATATTCTTTTTTGCTCCATTCCCCAGATTTTTGGGGCTTAAATTGGACTTTTTGAGAAGTTAATATTTTCCTCTGTATTACCTCCCTTACTTCCCTGTGGGATCTTAATCAAGAGGTTGTGAGTTCGAATCCCGGGGGAGGAATATTTTTTTTTCTAACCCAGCGAGTTCGACTTCAAGGGTCCGCGGGTCAAGGTAACTATGGCTATTTTTAGAAAAAAAAAACATAGTCATCGCTCTTGCACATTCATTTATGGATGGATTTTAATATAACTTCACACGAATGTTGGGTATGATAATATCTCGAGTGACATTGGCTTTCAGGGTCCAGGGCTCAAGGTCTAGGTCACTAATTTTATAGTTCGAGGGTCAGGGGCACTATGGCTATTTTTGAGAAAAACATTGTCATCGATCTTGCCCCTTATTTATTGATGGATTTTATTTTAACTTCACACAAATGATGGGCATGATGATACTCCGAGCGACTTTGACTTTCAGAGTCCAGGGCTGAAGGTCAAGGTTACTGTAGCTATTTTGAGAAAAACTTGGTCATTACTCTATAGTGTCCACATTTATTGATGGGTTAAATGATAATGTCATACAAATGTGGTGTGATGATATCTCGAGTGAGTTAGACGTTCAGGGTCCTCGCATTTGTTTATATATTGTTAAGTCACGCGAATTTTGCGCTTGATAATATCTCGAGAAAGTTCGATTTTCAGGGTCCAAGGCTAAGGGTCACTGTTTTTCCGCCTTTTGATTGGCGTTACTGCGCCTTTTGTTTTGCGTTTCTTCGCCTTTTTTGGCGTTATTACGCCTTTTGTTTCGCGTTACTACGCCTTTGATTCGCGTTACTACGCCATTCTTTTGCCTTACTACGCCTTTTGATTCGCGTTACTACGCCTTTCTTTTGCGTTACTACGCCTTTTGATTCGCGTTACTACGCCTTTATTTTGCGTTACTACGCCTTTTTTCGCGTTATTACGCCTTTTGTTTCGCGTTACTACGCCCTTGATTCGCGTTACAACGCCATTCTTTTGCGTTACTACGCCTTTTGATTCGCGTTACTACACCTTTATTTTGCGTTACTACGCCTTTTTTTCGCGTTACTACGCCTTTCTATGCGTTACTACGCCTTTATTCGCGTAGCTTCGCCTTTTGAATGGCGTTACTGTGCTTTTTGTTTTGCGTTTCTACGCCTTTTTGAGCGTTATTACGCCTTTTGTTTCGCGTTACTACGCCTTTGATTCGCGTTACTACGCCATTCTTTTGCGTTCCTACGCCTTTCTTTTGCGTTACTACGCCTTTTTTCGCGTTACTACGCCTTTCTTTGCGTTACTACGCCTTTTTTCGCGTAGCTTCGCCTTTTGATTGGCGTTACTGCGCCTTTGGTTTTGCGTTTCTACGCCTTTTTTGGCATTATTACGCCTCTTGTTTCGCGTTACTACGCCATTCTTTTGCGTTACTACGCTTTTTTATTCGCGTTACTATGCCTTTCTTTTGCGTTACTACGCCTTTTTTCGCGTTACTACGCCTTTCTTTGCGTTACTACGCCTTTTTTCGCGTAGCTTCGCCTTTTGATTGGCGTTACTGCGCCTTTGGTTTTGCGTTTCTACGCCTTTTTTTGGCATTATTACGCCTCTTGTTTCGCGTTACTACGCCTTTGATTCGCGTTACTACGCCATTCTTTTGCGTTACTACGCCTTTTTATTCGCGTTACTATGCCTTTCTTTTGCGTTACTACGCCTTTTTTCGCGTTACTACGCCTTTCTTTGCGTTACTATGCCTTTTTTCGCGTAGCTTCGCCTTTTGATTGGCGTTACTGCGCCTTTTGTTTTGCATTTGTATGCCTTTTTATGCGTTATTACGCCTTTTGTTTCGCGTTACTACGCCTTCACAGAATTTTATTTTCTCTTACTTGAGCCTATTAGGCTTTCGTACTAAGACTACCCCTGATAATGCGAGCGTCATTCAAGAGAGCTCGTAGTACCGTTTTTAGCTCGTCTGTTTTTTGAAAAAAAACTTTCGAGCTATTGTCATCACTCCGGCGTCTGCGTTGTCGTCCTGCGTCGTACTGCGTCGTCCTGCGTCGTTCCAAAAAAACTTAACCTTGGCTATAACTTAAAAAGTATTAGACCTAGCCTCATGAAACTTCATACACACACTCATCATCACAAGAGCTACATTTTGACCAAGGACCATAACAACATTGTTGATTTTGGCTGAATTATCTCCCCTTTTCCAATTTTTTTTCTGAAACACATTTTTTGCTCTCATTTTAATACTATTCACAACAGAGCCTTCAAACTTCACATGAATGTTCCTTGGGACAAGACCTTTTCAGTGATACCACACTTTTTGATCTGTGACCTTGACCATTAAACTTTGACCTATTTTTCGAAAATTTAACCGAAAACCTTAACCTTGACCATATTTCCAAAAGTATTTGGCCTACCTTCATGAAACTTCATACACATACTCACCATCACAAGAGCTACATTCCCTACAAGTTTTATAACTCCATCTTGCAATTTGATTGAATTATCTCCCCTTTTCTCTCCGTTTTTTTTTAAATTGTTTTTGTCTCTTATTTCAATACTATTCACAACAGAGCCTTCCAACTTCACATGAATGTTCCTTGGGACAAGACCTTTTCAGTCATACCACGCTTTTTGACCTGTGACCTTGACCTTTGAACTTTGACCTATTTTTCGAAAAATTAACCAAAAAACTTAACCTTGACCATATTTCCAAAAGTATTTGGCCTACCTTCATGAAACTTCATACACATACTCACCATCACAAGAGCTACATTCCCTACAAGTTTTATAACTCCATCTTGCAATTTGATTTGACTTAGAACTTTTGTTTTCTAAAAGAAACTGCAGACGAGCGTTGGCACCCGCTTGCGGTGCTCTTGTTACGCCTTTGGTATGGCGCGGCCTGGGATCGAACCCGTGACCTCCCATTCCCGAAGCGGATGCTCCACCACTGAGCTATCGGGGCCGGTTTATTTCAAATTTGCGCGTGGATTAACAAAATTGTTCTTTGGTGGGCACGCGGGCATCAGCAATATAACTACGCATGTGAGTGAGTGTTTGGTTTTTACGTCTCATCCACAGTTAAGGTCATATGGAGACGGGACATCTGTTTAAAAACTCATTCGAAAGTCTGGAGAAGCCCGGGATAGATCCTACGATCCCTGGTTTACAAGGCGAAAAGCATAACCACTACACCACGGAGGCTTCTAATAACTGCGCATATACAGTAAAATTCCGCTATTAAGGCCACCTAAAATTAAGACTAAACCTGCTTTTGAAAGCTTATTGAGCACGTTTGATTTATTCTTCGTTTGTGTTTTCCACACTCAGTGTCTCCCAATAAGATACCACCTTTGAGACTGTTCAAAAGTGCTCTTAAAGACCATTTTTTTAACAGTCCTAAAAGTGGCCTTAATGTTTATATAACTTCGGGTCGATTGATAAACAAACATCGACATCAAATGGCACCATCTTAAATGTACCAAACTCATAATGTGTGTGTTCAAATGAGATTTTAAATTTCAGTACTGTAAATGCATTTCCGTCAATTGCAGGTTTCAGGTAACAGCAGTTTGATGTTGATTGTTATTTGAAACCAGATATAGAAAGATAGCACATTTATCTGGGACCCCATCTTTGTGTATCTGTCCTTATTCATCAAAAGCATTCGTAAAATCCTGTCAAACTCCAACAGCTATCAACCCCAAGTTGTTTGTTAAGCTCAGAGGACAGCTCACATACCAATGGTATTGACAATATCGTTTTCATCTTCAGAGTATAACAACCCTTTGTGTTTGATTTGGTTTAACATTCCCGTCAACACTGTATAGATCATTTTGGAGACGTTGCTTCCAATTTTGTGGGGCTTTTACCCGACATTGAGATGAAATGACATCTCAAGCCCTGTCGCCAAATGAAACCAATAGGGTTTATAAGCACGGACGGTCCGGCTTGCACCGCTTTGCCTGGGCAGGCATAGATCCTCTAGGCTGTTTACCAGCACTCGTGTGCGGTAGGTTTCAGCTCTGCGTGGAAGCATCATGCAGCCCATTTATTTCTACAAGCCCCGATGGGCGGGGGCCGTTGTTTTATGTTTAACGAGAGAGAGAGAGAGAGAGAGAGAGAGAGAGAGAGAGAGAGAGAGAGAGAGAGAGAGAGTGCATGGTGCCACGGAGGTCCCCAATGCCGTATGCTCCATGGCAGTTGTAACCCGTTTTGTTTCAATTGATATTTACAGCGCCAATCCAAATTGAAACAGATCTCATGCTAGTTTCCTATTTGTCATAGTTTAGCCAACGTGAGATATCAAGCCCCATTTCCCTGAATTGTATAAACGTCTTGAAAACAAGCCTATATAATTTTGACCCCATTGAACCCCTCTTTTACATAAAAATGTGGGGTTTACAGGGGTAACCCTAGAAATAAGAAAAATATCACCATCTTTCGTCTTAAAATTTTCATTTTTTTTTTCGCCGATTAAGACTACAATGTATTTGTATAGGCGTGTTTTCGTAATGTAGGTCACTGTGACTGTTGACGTGGTGCTCAGTTCTCGGGTAAATGTTCTATATTTGGGTTTATCATATGACGTCGCGTCTGAGAATGTAATAACGCCATGTAATAAATTCGATAATCCACTAGTGGATTAAATATGCAAATTAGCTAGATACGTTCCGTAACGTTACATGTACGGCGTCCTTAATGACGTTGCGTTTACAAATGGCGGAATATTGATATTTTTGTAAACAAACGTGAATAAAATGCGTTATAAATGTCATATGATAAATAGAATCTTGCACTCGTGCTCATGTAATATTGAATTTATTAAACTCGTTGAAGAAAAGGGATAAAATGCTCGGCAAAGCCTCGCATTTTATCCCTTTTCCTCAACTCGTTTAATAAATTCAATAATACATGAACACTCATGTAAGATCCTCTATTACGTGTATCATGTTTTATATTGAGCTGTATAAAGAGCTATGTCGTTCAGTTCTATTTTTTCTTCTTCTTCTTCTTCTTCTTCTTCTTCTTCTTCTTCTTCTTCTTCTTCTTCTTCTTCTTCTTCAAAAGGGTTTTTAAACAATCTGTTAGTATGCATGCTAGCATGCTAATTATACGTATCGTTTAATATTTAATTAGGAATAATAAAGGGGTATTTTAGCGCAAAAATGTTAATTTAAGGGTTCGATGCCCACTTTTTGTATTTCGACAACAAAACCATGAGAGAATAAAGAAAAGATAGAAAAGGAGAATAAAAGTTAAAAGACAAAACATTCTGACAGAACAGAACAGAGGGAAAATGAACGCAGCTGAAGATAATGTTTTCTTTTCTTTTCTGTTTTTTTTTTTTTTTTTTATAATCATATCGGATCTTTATGTAACCTAACGCCATGCAAAAATCCATTGTTTTTAATGTGGCGCAAAAATAGTGAAAATATTTTAAACGTTTCATTTTCCAGATGACTATCAATTTGCGCCAAAACCGAAATGCGTTGAACTGGTATACATCAGTGACAAAGTCAGACCAGGAAAAATACAGTAAAATTCCGCTATTAAGACCACCTAAAATTAACACTAAATCTGCTTTTAAAGCGTTTTGGAAAGGTTTCAGTTATTCTTTCTTTGCGTGTTCTATACCAAGAGTCTTCAAATGAAAGACCACCTTTGGCACTGTTCAAAAGTGGTCTTTAAGACCACTTTTGAACAGTCCCAAAGGTGGTCTTAATATAGCAATTTTATTGTATTATTACACACAACAAGGAAAAGCTATGCTTGTTTGTTTGATTGATTTGAAGTTTAACGTCTCCGTCAACATTATCTAGGTCAATTTGAAGACATTGCTTCCAATTTTGTGGGACTTTTACCCGACACTGTGATGGAATGACATCTCAAGCCCTGCCGCTCAATGAAACCAACAGGGTTTATATGCATGGACGGTCCGACACGCAGCACTTTGCACTTTGCATGGGCAGGCTTAGACCTTCTAAGCGGTTTACCAGTACTCATGTGCGGTCGGTTTCAGCGAAATGCGTGGAAGCACCGTGCAGCCCAATCTATTTCTCCATACCCCGATGGACGCGGGATAGGTGCGTGTTATGGTGGAACCTTTTTCTATGTGCAAGTAAAGAAAGCGAATGAAAAAAAAAACATATTGTTCTGAAATGTTTCTTCTGTCCGCTGTTAAATATCCGCCCACAGAAACCAATAGGGTTTATAAGCATGGACTGGCCGACTCAAACCTCTTTGCCTGGGCAGGCTTAGATCCTCTAAGCGATTTACCAGTACTTGTGTACGGGTCGGTTTCAGCTTTGCATGGAAGCATCATGCAGCCCACCTATTTCTTCAAGCCCGACGGGCGGGGGCCGTTTGTACTCATCTACAGAGTTGAAATGGAACATGTAAACGACTCTGGTGTCACTACGCGATTCGCTATTTGTACATTCTCAATGACGGCTCCCGGCAATTGGGGCTTGAAGAAATATATGGGCTGCATGATGCTTCCGCGCAAAGCTGCGGCCCCCGCCCATCGGGGCTTGAAGAAATATATGGGCTGCATGATGCTTCCACGCAGAGCTGAAGTCGACCGCACACGAGTACTGGTATCTAAGCCTGCCCAGGTAATGCGGTGCGAATTGGACCGTCCATGCTTATAAACCCTATTAGTTTCATTGGGCGGCAGGGCTTGAGAAGTCATTTCATCTCAATGTCGGGTAAAAGTCCCACAAAATTGGAAGGAACGTCTCCAAAATGATCTAGACAGTGTTGATGGGGACGTTAAACCTCAAATCAATCAAACAAAAACATTACCAGTGCGTTCACAGCAGCTCCCTATATTCAGCTACGCAATGCCATGATCATAAAGTGAATCCAAAATAAACCATGTATTTAGCCATTAAAGCAGATTTTTTCGTCGCATCAACACGCCTACGGAACGATAGAATGCGTAACCATTGGTTAAGAACGTGAAGCAATTAGAGCGACATCCGGTTAGGAATTAGATCGCTAAAAAAGGTAAAGAAACTGTGCAGTTTCTGTGTTTCATAAGTTATATAATTTTTACGAGGAAGTTATTTAAAAAACGGGGAATTACATTCAGGAGCCAATTGATATCGGCATCTTTGGAGTAAATACCAAATCCCGTACTTCACACATTTTGGCTAAATTTAGTTTCTCCTGCTGAAGGTGAACTCAAGCCTTAGAAAACGAGTGGTTTTTCGAGGTGTTTGTTGCCTTTTATTTACTACTGCGCTTTGCTACAAGTTCAGCGTATTAACATGCACACACAATAAACATATATGGTTACATGTGTTGTTGATATTTTGCTTGTCAATGCAGCACTAGCGAGAAATCACCACGGAAAAGGTCGAAAATGGTTGGTTACGCATTAGATCTATAGAAATGATAACAAAACTTGCATCTATAAAGCGGATCTGTTTTCATCTCCACGGCCCCAGAATCACCCGCACCTTGTTCTACGGAACCATTTTTAGCCAACCTGATAAGCAGTGCGCTATTGATTCGATAATGACATAGTATTTTATGGAAACATTTTCAGTCTCCAGAATCATAGTACCGAATGATTTTCACTGACTTTTACGCTGTGTTTGTTTTATCAATGGTCCGGTAATTGCCTGAAATGAAATTAAACAGGTTTTGGAGTTTTAATTTCTGCGAAGAACTCCTCATCTGCCAAAATTTGCTGGTTAAGCATTAGATCGTCTGGTTAAGCATTCGATAGCCAGAGAGGAGAAAATCTCACCAGTTGCTGCCTAAGTAAATGCCAGCAGCTTACTACAATAAAAAATGGTCTACATATGATTTCTAAATTATGCTAAAATCACCAGAGAAAGAAAGCCGTGCTGAAAAATACTTTTCTGGACAAGACCATTAAATGTCTGGGTATCATGCTTATCTGACCGAATGACGCACAGATTCATAAATAAGAGGTCATTGCTTGCTTTTGTAGAAAACAAAATGGCCAGCTTACGCTTTTTAATGGCGATTAAATCTATATCGTGTTTCTATGGTCAAGCATTAGAGAGCCAGGTTGAGCATAAGACACTCATGATTATAAACTTGGTGCTTATAAAAAAATAGAAGTAAAGCAATGATCAGGAATCAATACCAGCTGGCTATCCAAAATGCGATACATACAATCAGTGACAAACAATAACATAAATAAACCGCCAAAGAAGAACCGCCTTGTAACAGTCAGTGAAAAGAATTCCACTGGGAATTGTTTGTCAATCGACCCAAAGGTGCTCAGAAGAAAAGCTATCCTATGCTTAAGTGCACGCGAATATCACTGACTTGTCGGGAAAACTATTAGAATGAAAATATTCGCAGTGAGGTCAGACTGTTGTGAAAAACTAAAGATGGTTATCTTGGAAACATAGGATGGGCTTGGCAAAGAGTGTAGACCCTGATCAGACGCTAAAGAATCCGGCGTCTGGTGAAGATGTACACTATTTGATTGGACACTGGAATTTAAGAGATTAATGAAACAGTTTAAGACTATTTCTCCTACCTACACTCGGAGGCAATAGACCCACCAGTCCTTTGTTGTTGTTTTTTTAAATCACATTATATTTTGTGCTGAAATGAGAAAAATATCACAATTTTTCATCTTAAAATTTTCGTTTTTTTTTGCGATAAAGGTTACATTGTATTTGTATAGGCGTGTTTTCGTAATGATTATTCAAAGAAACAAAATAATGTGGAGAAAACAAATGTCTACAACCTTTTTAGTACTAAATACAATATTATCAATAGTCGGTCGATAGTGAACAAAAAACTGGACTTTTGGCTTAATGTAAACTGCCTAATCACTGCCTAGATACATCCGTGAGAAAATATTGCTCCATATTCAAAACGGTTTCAAAAGTTCCTCATATCTAAATATGATACTGCAGATGGAAGAAAATATTATAACTTGTATGTTCTATCAATTTATTATATCTATATTTTTTCCTCATATCTAAAAATGACACTGCCGATGAAACAAAATGTTATAGCGTGTATGTTTTATTAAGAAGGAAGATTAGATCATGGAAGATTAGCTGAGGGCCTCGTGGAAGATTAGCTATTACATGTATTTTTGTATGTGCTAAATGTTGCTACCCTCACTAAATAAAGTCCTTACTTACTTACTGACTGACTGACTGACTTACTTACTTACTTCTCTCAATTTATTTAATGAACGCACCTGTCCTCCTGTTTACTCAAAATTTATAAATTTTACAAATGGATTCTAGTTCGTCTTGATTAACATGATTAAGATAACATGGTGTGTCATTCTTGCGCTGTTTGTATTAATAAGAAGTTGGTTTTAGACAATATCTTTATCATATCGTTTTGACAGTTAGCATAGAACTCACGGGATCTCCGATCTGGGTTATCGATCATGATACAGACATATATTTTGGGGGCATGCGCAGTCCCAGGAGTAGGATATTCCGGCTACCTATTTGCTTTGCAGAGGCGAGCTAAAACAAATACGCCTTTCTTTTGCGTTACTATGCCTTTTTTCGCATTACTACGCCTTTTGATTCGCGTAAAAACGCCTTTGATTCGCATCACTGCGCCTTTCTTTTGCGTTACTACCTCTTTCTTTTGTATTAGTATGCACTTTTTCGCGTTACTACGCCTTGTTTTTGCGTTACTACGCCTTTTTTTGCGTAGCTTCGCCTTCTGATTGGCGTTACTGCGTCTTTTGTTTTGCGTTTCTACGCCTTTGTTGCGTTATTACGTCTTTTGTGTCGCGTTACTACGCATGAACGGTATTTTATTTTCTCCTACAAAAGCCAAATAGGCTTTCGTATCTGCAGTGTTAACGATCTTACCCTTAGCCTTTCACGCCTGAGTTTCTTAAACGGGTTCTCTCCATTTTTTGTATTTTGGGCAATTCTTGTTAATAGGGGATTTAGTCAAATTCATTTACAGGATGGCGAACAGCTTTGATTCTCGGATGAGACGGTTCATTAATGGCCGTCCCATCCGGAGATAGATTTAATCGCCATTACAAAGCGTAAGCTGTCCATTTTTGTTTTCTACAAAAGCAAGTAATGACCTCTTATTTATGATTCGGCGCGTCATTCGGTCAGATAAGCATGATACCCAGACATTTAATGGTCTTGTCCAGAAAAGTATTTTTCATCACAGCTTTCTTTTTCTGGTGCTTTTAAAACAATTCAGAAATCATATGTAGACCACCTTTTATTGTAGTAAGCTGCTGGCATTTACTTAGGCAGCAACTGGTTTGATTTTCTCCTCTGGTTATCGAATGCTTAACCAGACGATCTAATGCTTAACCAGCAAATTTTGGCAGATGAGGAGTTCTTCGCAGAAATTAAAACTCCAAAACCTGTTTTATTTCATTTCAGTCAATTACCGGACCATTGATAAAACAAACACAGCGTAAAAGTCAGTGAAAATCATTCGGTACTATGATTCTGGAGACTGAAAATGTTTCCATAAAATACTATGTCACTATCGAATCAATAGCGCACTGCTTATCAGGTTGGCTAAAAATGGTTCCGTAGAACAAGGTGCGGGTGATTCTGGGGCCGTGGAGATGAAAACAGATCCGCTTTATAGTTGCAAGTTCTGTTATCATTTCTATAGATCTAATGCGTAACCAACCATTTTCGACCTTTTCCGTGGTGATTTCTCGCTAGTGCTGCATTGACAAGCAAAATATCCACAACACATTTAACCATATATGTTTATTCTGTGTGCATGTTAATACGCTGAACTTGTAGCAAAGCGCAGTAATAAATAAAAGGTAACAAACACCTCAAAAAACCACTCGTTTTCTAAGGCTTGAGTTCACCTTCAGCAGGAGAAACTAAATTTAGCCAAAATGTGTGAAGTACGGGATTTGGTATTTACTCCAAAGATGCCGATATCAATGGGCTCCTGAATGTAATTCCCTGTTTTTTAAATAACTTCCTCGTAAAAATTATATAACTTATGAAACACAGAAACTGAACAGTTTCTTTACCTTTTTTAGCGATCTAATTCCTAACCGGATGTCGCTCTAATTGCTTCACGTTCTTAACCAATGGTTACGCATTCTATCGTTCCGTAGGCGTGATCAAGGATGGATGGAAAATAATATAAATATAAGCACATGTAATAAATGTAGTTTATCTAACCCTTCTCTTGCTGAATATTCATTTAAGCCACACCCATTTCTGTCTATCAACCAATTAAATTACTTGATGTAATTTATTGCTAAAAATTCATAAACTGAATGCCAAACAGTGTAGACCCTGAACAGATGATCTGGATCTACACTGTTTTCAAAGATAAGGGTTGTCGTGAACAGCAAGATAAGGGCTAACGTTTGATTGAAAGGCGCCGATTGAAGTCACGAGCAAGATTTAACGCTCTGCATGACGGGTATTATTTTTCGCAGCAAACGACATTTTGATTTTTTTTTCTGATTTTCCCAGAAAACAGGAAAAAATAAGAAAAATATCAACAGTTTGTCGTCTGCTGATTTCAACCTAGAGATTATATAATGGTTAAGCTATATAATGGTTAAGCCACTTACTTTGCTCGTGACCGAGTGTTATTTGTACATCAATGAACCAAATCTGAACGTTAGAAAAATTACACTCATTTCTTTGAGGTTCAAACAAAGGCCCCCGTACCTTCTCCGCTTGCCACATTACGTGGTATTGCAGTACAAGTGGCAAAATGGAGCAATTGCCCTTTGTTACACGATCCTGCTAAATGACCACAAATTTCGCTTGTCTGGTCGAGGACAATAGCAGCCCATATGTCATTCTACTCTCACTTTTAATCACGAATTATCGGTCTTTATCAGAATATCTACAGCTTATCGTTGGCGCTCGAAAGGCCGAGAAAACATGTATTTATTACATTCTAGGGGTGTTAAACCAGACAAAGTCAACGAATTTACTGAATACCCGTGGCCAAAATCTAGCAGTCGACGGTGCTAATTATTAGCCAGAGCTGCAAGTTTACGGTCAGTTGAAATCAAATACAAACGCCTGAATAAATATACACACAGAAGTTGTCCAAAATTGTCTCACATTTTCCGTTATTCAGTCTTCTATACCAGGTAGACACAAACGGGCATGTTTGTCTAGTCTTAAAATTGTCGATATAGGAATGATTGAAGCAGCGATCAGACTACCTTAATGCTTTGTAGTCACCACGCGTTCATGGTATTTTGAAGAAGCATATAAACGCAATTGTTGACATATGAACAAAAGAGAACCCGTAAAAATATATCTGAAAATATATCCAAAGTATAGCAAAAAGGCTTTCGACAATTTTGTCACTGGTGATGATACTTGGGTTTTCTTCGTTTCTTTCAGGGACATCCCCGTCAACACTGTTAATGTCATTTTAGAGATTTTGCTTCCGCCCAAACCAATTGGGTTTAGGTTCAGGGATGGTCCAACTCGTACACCTCAACACTTTACCTGAGCATGTACACTTCATATTTTCCAGTTCTGTGGTGTATCCCTTGCTTCCAAAGGATAACCCTTTCTAGAACATATTAGACCGTCTGTCATTTTACCAGTGGTTTACCAGTACTCATGTGCGGCCGATTTCAGCTCTCAGTGGAAGCGCCATGCATCCCAATCTATTTCTCCAAGTTCCAACGGGTGGGAGCGTGAGACCTGGATTTATTATTTTGAACCAAAGCGGAAGTGTTCTAACCAAATTTGAGACACATAAAATGCGAGACGTTATTGTCAAACGAACAGGAACTGTAGTCTGGGCCAGAATAATCTTGTTCATTTTCAGTTCTGTGTTAGAGTCTTTATTGTTTTTTTTTGTTTTAACTTCACCACAGCTAGTGTTAAGGGAATGTGTGGCGGCCGTAGAAAGTCTCCCTGGCTTTAATCATATTGTAATTTATATTTTCTAGTGCTTTTGGACCATTGATTTCAATGCAAAATTAAGAAAATATTTGAGTGTCGCTGATGAGGCTGAAGCTAGCTAGCCTGGCCAAGAAAAATCTTGTAGACTCTATGGTTTCAGTTCTGTGTGGAAGTCCTTGCTTCCAAAGGACGGCCTTTTTTTTTTCAGAACATTTGTATGCTATTTTCATCAATAATTGGGCCCCGTCAAGCGATTTTGGTACTTATCGCCTATGCGAGCAGCGAATGTTCAGGCGAGCCTGCGCATCCGCGCAGTCTCGCCAGAACCTTCGCTGCTCGCTCATACAAGCAGTGAATCAAAGGGAACCTTCAGACAGAAAGCCATATCCCTGGCCCCTCTGAATGGCTGGGCATGCGCATTTAAAATTTGTCATGACGAAATGCTCGAAGACACAAATTCGCTTGGCCGGGCTCAATTAGGATCCAGTTATGTAAATGTCGGTGCCAAAAGGCAGAGCAGTAACAACAAAGTTCTATAAAGATGTTGTACTTTGAAATTGAAGAACTATGAAACCCGCCACCCCAAACAGGACTTAGGCACCTCAGACTTTTGCAAGATCATACATCAACTCAAAAGGCACACCTTGTGGCCGAGTTTTTGGAAGGCGGGGATAGTCACCATCCTACCACATCCTCCACTTTCGCCAAACCTCCCCCCCCCCCCCCCCCCCCCCTTCGACTATTTTCTGTGTTCAAAATTCATATATCATTTTTCTGGAAAGAGATTAAATTCAAAAAATTCCTGCTGCACTCGCTTTGGCAATCCTGGCATCGACTTCATCATCAATGTGCACGGCTCTTGACAGTGTGCTCCCAAGGTAGGTGAACTTGTCTACCACATGCAATCTTTGACCTTTCACTGTGATGGTGGGCTCTTTGTAAGGCTTGTTAGGTGCTTGCGGATAGACTACATCACTGTTTTTTATTCTGGTTGTGAGATCATAACTATCGCTTGATCTATACCTTTTTGCATCTTCTGTTCTGTAGGAGCACCTTCTGCAATGTCCTCAGCAAAGAGGAACTCATCTAGCACCTCTGTCTGCACCTACGATTTGGCTTTCAACTTTCTGAGATTGAAAAGCTTCCCATCAAAGCGATAACTAATAACCATCCTGGATAGCATCTGTGAGCATGGCAGAGAACATCATGCTGAACAGTATTGGGACTAACGCACAGCCTTGCTTGACTCCGTTTGGCACAGGGAATGGAACTGAAAACTCAACATCATTTTGGACCCGTGCAAGCATACATTCGTGGGACAGTCTCACCATTGCTATGTACTTGGCTGGACATCCAAACTTCACCATGATCTTCCAAAGGCCCTCACGACTGGCTGTGTCAAATGCTTTGATAAGATCAAAAAAGGTCATGTATAGGTCCATAATCTGTTCCTGGCATTTTTCTTGCAGCGCACGAGTACTGGTAACCCGCTTAGAGGATCTAAGCCTGCACAGGCAAAGCGGTGCGAGTCGGCCCGTGCATGCTTATAACCCTATTGGTTTCATTGGGCGACAGGGTTTGAGATGTCATTCCATCTCAATTTCGGGTAAATGTCCCACAAAATTGAAGGCAGCGTCTCCAAAATGATCTTTACAGTGTTGACGGGGACGTTGAGCTTCAAATCAAACAAACAAATCAAACAGTTTTCTTGCAGCTGCCTTGCTGTGAAGATTATGTCAATTGTTCCTCTGTCTTTCCCTAACCCACAATGGTTTTCTGGTAGAAACCCCGGCTGTTTAATGTGTAAGTAGGACTCTTGCAAGGATATTCCCAGCAGATGCCACGATGATTGTCATTCCTTTCTGTTTGAATAGGTAGATAATGTAGATAATTGACGCATCCTTGAATTCTTGAGAGATGGCTTCTTTTCTCCACATAATGTGAAGTAACTCTGTCATCTTCTTTTGCAACTGAAGTAGATCTCAGCTGGCATTGCATCTGGTACTGGGGCCTTGAAAGATGCTAGAAGTTTTATTGCTTTCACTGTTTCAGTAACACTTGGGAGTTTGTCAAGCAACAGATTACATTCAACCTGTGGTTGTCTGTTGATAGCATCATCGTTGATAGCGGATGGCCGACTAAGAACACTATCAAAGTGCTCAGCCCATTTTTTTCAAGATAGGCTCTTTGTCAGTCAGAAGACTAGTTCCATCTGCACTGAGAGGAGGAATGGTTCCCGGGCTCTGGGGGCCATAAACTTTTTTTAGTGCATCAAAGAACTTCTTCACATCCTTTTCGTCTGCAAAGGACATGACGTAATTATGACGTCACATCAACGTCGGTACAACGTCATGACGTTTATACAACGTCACATCAACGTCGGTGCAACGTCATGACGTTGCACCGACGTTGATTTGACGTTGCCCTTGCGACCTGTGCCTGCTGGGTTCCGTCTGCAAAGGACTGGATTTCATCAGCCTTGTTGCTCAGCCAGGAGTCTTGTATGTCTCTGAGTCTTGTTTGGACCATCTTGATAATCTGCAAAGGCGGCCTTGTTAGATACAGAGCTGGTATCACTGAGGTTTGCCCTGTGTTTTCGGTGCTTCTCTTCAGGGAGTCCCTGGATTTCTTCATCTGTCTCGTCTTATCCTATCCACAAAACGACATACAAGGGTTGATTGTATTGAGTTTTACGTCCCCGTCAACACTATATAGGTCACTTCGAAGACGTTACTTCCGACATTGAGATGAAATGTCATCTGAACCCTGCCGCATAAAGGAACCACTAGGGTTTTTAGTAGCGGTCCGACTCGCACAACTTTTCCTGGGCAGACTTAGACCATCTAAAAGCCCAAGTTAAAGCCCAAGAGTGCATCGACGTTGATAAGACGTATACATGTTCTGTACCCACTGGGCATCACATCACGAAAACACGCCTATATAATTTGACCCCCTTGAACCCCACTTTTATATTGTAAAACTGGGGTTTACAGGGTATACCTTATTTTTCTTATTTCTGCTCTAAAATATAGATTGGCGGTTCTAACGAGTGCCCACAATCTCTATTTTGAGCAGAAATAAGAAAAATATCACAATTTTTCATCATAAAATTTTCATTTTTTCGGCGATAAAGGTGGCAATGTATTTGTATAGGCGTGTTTACGTAATGTATGATGTTTGGTCTCGTGACTCGGTTCTAAGATCAAGAAAAGGAAGTATAATACAATGCAAGCTGATTCTTTAATTTAAAAAACAAATGCAATCATTTATCTCATATCAACGAACAATGGCGGGATCTTTTTATCTTAATCGGGGTATTGATTTTAACGATAAAGTATTTATCAAACGTGAGCATGAATTAACTGTGGTTTATTGAAATCTAATTTAACATATTTACGAATCTTAAAGGCGTTGTGTAACGAAACAAACAAAGCTCTGGCTCAAAGAAACAGGCATAATAGCACAACAAATATGTTCAGAATGGGAGAGAAATATGTACACCTTCTATCCAAACAAATCGAACTGTTTTTTGTGGCATCCTTTATTCTATTGTGTCAAAATAGTAGGTGTGAAGACGTATGGCGCCATCAAAGGAATATATTTTAGCCGTCAAATTTGACAAATATAGACTAAGGTTGTAGTAGATCTTCGCAGAAATCATGATTCTAACTAAATGATTTTTCCTCTGAATGTTCTTTATAATACAGCTGACATCTGTAAGTTTTCAGACGTATGCGAAGAAAAAAAAAAAGCAGACTGCTAGCTGTCTTGACTCGAACCCGATGTCATTTTTTATGCCCCCGAAGGAGGGCATATAGTTTTTGCCCTGTCCGTTTGTGCATTTGTAAGTCCGCACTTTTTTGTCATGCGAACTACATCCACACTTCTTCAACGATTGAGCTGAAACTTTGCACATGCATTCCTTGTGAGGTAAAGGGATGCCTAACACAATTTTCACGTTGGTCATATCATTTTCGAAGGAGTTACGGCCCTTTTCTCAAATTGGCTCCCACGGGGGCATTGCTCACTTATAGTGACAGCTTAATTTTTTCTTGACAAAATGTCATAATTTAGTCTGGCCATATTTATCCTATTTAGGCTCCAAATAAACGCTTGTCACCCGTTTATAACCGACAATTTCGCGGAGAGGTTGGTTTAATTTGGTGCTCACCATGTTAACATTTTGGTGCATTGCATCGCACTGTTTTCACATTCCAAAGCTAGGCTATACACCATATACGATGGAATGCGACAATGTTACATATTATTTACAACAAAAGAACATGCAACAAATTCTTGTCTCTCTGTACTTGAAAAAAAACAAAAAAAAACAGTTTTACAATTGAAAACCGCTATTATAAAACAAGCTAAAATTAAGACTATTTCTGCTTTGTTAAGCATTTATAAAGGTTTCAGTTATTCTTGCTAAAAGACCAACTTTGGTGCTGTTCAAAAGTGGTCTTAAAGACCCAAAGGTGGTCTTACTATAGAAAGTTACTGTACATCATGACAGCAAGTCCGTGAAATGAACACCCCTCTAAACCCTACTTTGTATAGAGAAAACTGGGGTTTACATGGGTATACATTATTTTTTTATTTCTGCTCCAAGAATATGTTGTTGGTACTCGTTAGAACCGCCACAACGAGGCAGTTTTAACGAGCACCCAGAACCTATGTTTGCAGTATAAATAAGAAAAATCCCACGGACTTTTATCAGAAAAGTAGCCATTTTGGAGATGCGAAAAAAAAGCACCATGTCGCACGGCTGTGTTATCGTTATGTCGTTCAAAGTTGACTCCAACTACAACTGTATACTCGTGGATGTAGAAAGTTGAGACATGTCATTTAAAGCATTACAATCAAAACTTTTCATCAAAAAGTGTCATTATAGGCTAAAAATGAATAAACTATGTCGTACGGACGTGTTCTCGAAATATTAGACGTGCTAAACTTGTCAGTTGTTTTAGTCACTCATGTCATTGTACTCGATTATTTAAAAGAATATTGATGGTAAAAATATTCATTAAGAATATTATTAATAATTTGCTTAAATTCACACATTATTTGTTTAAAATAAACATGAGCACAAACAGTCATAGAAATGTACACGAGCAACAATTGTCACCTTTACAATTCTAATTTGGTGATCATTTAATGGGATAATTAAAATTAAGATCAAACGACAGTATTGTCAGTATAATGTCAAAAGAAAATTAAAGTTTCAAAATATTCTAATTATCTTATCCACCCCACCCATCTCTTTGTTAAGAGCGTCAGATAATTACATGACGGCTTGAGTGAACATATTTTCAGATGATTTACATAATTCTAAATTGTTGCCATTTTCTTTCTTTCTTTCTTTCTTTCTTTCTCGATTACACTTTTCGCCATTTGTCAGGTAATTTCACCCTAAATATTCGGAAACCTCGACTCTCATGCTTGTTATAATTTCCTGCCCGATGTTGGATAAATGGCAAACGGTGTAGACCCTGATGAGACGCTACATTTTTCTTCTGTGGAGTTTAGTCTGAGTTTACACTTTGTTTAGGCCTATCTGTCCGAATAGGCGAATACATGCGGTAAATGTGGTATTCAACTGTAGAAAGTTAATAAATTCAGCATATGCTAGTCTTGAGACAGTGAGTGAGTGAGTGCGTGGTTGAGTTTTACGTCTCACCAACAGCTGAGGTCATACGGAGATGGGACCTCGGTTTAAAGACTCATCCGAAAGTCATGAGAAGCCCGGGATCGATCCTGCGACCCCTGGTTTACAATGCGAGCATAACCACTACACCACGGAGGCTTCTGAGAGAGTACAGTGAAATTCCGCTGTTAAGACCACCTAAAAGTAAGAATAATTCTCCTTTTAAAAGCTTATTTAGTGTGTTGCAGTTATTCTTTCATTGTGTTTTCAGCATACAGTGTCCTCTGGTCAGAGACCACCTTTGGAACTGCTCCAAAGTGGTCTTAACGTCCACTTTTGAACAGTCCTAAAGGTGGTCTTAATACAGGAATCTTACTGTACCTACAACAGAAAGAAAACGTTTCCATCACGTTGACAAGTCAGTGAAATGACCAAGCATACTTAATACATGTATTTATAAATCCGGCTCGATATCACCTAAATAGAGTTGACTGGGCCATTACAAAATGTATACACATATATAGAGAGAGAGAAAGAGAGAAAACTTGGGTGTAGGGGGGTATACATTATTTGTTCTACTTCTACTCCAAGATGCCGTGGGCACTCGTTTCTAACGAGTCGTGCAACAGAAATAAGACAATATCCACACAGTTGTAACCATTTGATATGACAGAATGCACTATGTGCTCATATATATGTATATGTTGTCATCTGGAATCGGAATCTGATCATCTGGCATAGTTCACCTGGTCAAACTTTTTATCATATAACGCAATAAAACCACCATTTACCGTGAAGACGGTAGATAAGTTCGTTGATAAGGGTCTTATTTTTATTGACCAGCATAGTTCATAAACTCATAACTGTGACTTATTGCTTAGTGACAAATAAAAATTAGTTTAAAATTGTCCCAAAGATAACTGCGGAATGTTGCAGTCGGAGTTTTCCTCTACTAACCTTGGGGTTCTTTGAGCAATGGTTCTTTTGCGTTTCTCTTTTTCAATTGCCCTCACGTAACAGTTATAACTGTTTTGCTTAGTCTCACTATTGTGTATGTGCATACGTGCGTGTGAATGAATGATTTGAATGATTTTGTTTTTAAGGTAACCGGGCGCTAAGAGCACATTAGCGCTACCCCCAGTTTGCCGACTGGGATTAGTTATTGGTACCGCTCTTTTCCTTAGACTGCAAATGTGCTGACTCCTGCCAATTTGACAGTTATCGGCTAGCCGTTGGGGAGTGAGGTGACCTCTTTCGCGGAGGACGTGGAAAGCAGGCCAATCCCGCCCTGCACTACCCCCGCTCAAGATGTCATAAAGGCAGAAATCGCACCAAATATAAAGCGTTTGTCCTGTAAATTGAGCAGTCCGCTAGAGATTTTTGAATTTTGAATGCAGATACAACAAACCAATGGTCTGGCTCTAGAATGTGGTGACACGTTGCCAATTCCGGCTGCAAAATGTGCCAGTGCACGGCCCTTTGTCTGGCCGTGGCAAAAAAAGTTTACATGCATTATCGGGTTTGGCTACCCCCACCCATATCTTGGTAGAGAAAACGCCCCCGGGCACGGTGCTTGTTAAAGGGTGATAATGCATGAAATTTGAAATTTTGAACAGCGATCAAAAGTGAGCCAGGAAGGGTTACTATTAGACCTGCCGGTTTCGGCTATTGCAAAATGTCCTAGTACCCGTGCTCTACCACCTTGAAAACACGCCTATACATTGTGCCCCCGAAGCCCCTAGGAGGGTGATCTTGGTAATGTCGTATACTACTGTCCCATAGCTGCGTTGTGTTAGAATGTCATGTCTTTATAGTTTTGTGTGTTGCTTCTTTCCCTTCGTTTGTAGTTAATTTAGTTAGTCAAAGTGTAGTATGGGTGACTACTATCTCGGAGGATGCGGAAAAAGGGTCAATCCCTTTATCCTTCTTTGCCTTCTTAGTTTATGGAAAAATGGTGTTCTCATCGACATAGGATGCCGTATTCTTATGAGATCTTAAATGGGTCAGTTGGGGCCACCGTGTTTGCATATCATTATCTCATCCTACGTGAAGGAAGACACCAAAGGAAGAATGTATAGGTTGTGATGCAGTATAAGGTAGCACTAAGTGTGCTTGTTGGTGGTGTCACCGTCTTATTTATGTACAGGGTCTATAAGGTCAGGCTTATAATGGTTTTGCATAGGCGTATCTTCGTAGTGGTGGAAAGTTGTGTGGTTTGGGAAAGGCAAGAATGAGGCTAACCAGCCGTTGTACAATTCCGTTTTTATTTCATTTGGAACGGTCAGTCTAAAAGGCTTTTTAAGGGTCTTCCTGAATCCAAATCCCTATCAAAATCTGTTCATTACCGTTGCCCCGCCTAATGAATTGGTCTGCGCGTGACCTGTTCCGGATGTGTATGCCCTGTTCTGGCAAGCTATGTTGCCTTCGCTTTGCATACTGTCGGATTTCATCAGGAGGGTATCCTCAAAGGGGGCCACGGCGAGGCCCTCTGCTGGGCACCCGGATGATGACTTCTTGGTAGATGTCCTACACGAGGTATGGTCGGGTTCCCCGTCAAGGATCCCCGCGTACCTGAAAGAGAAATTATGATTAGTACATTGTGGGTAGGGTTAGCGTTAGGGTTAGGGCAAGGGTTAGGGTTACATAAGCCTTGGTTTAGGCTTGTCCAACACGTGCGTGTTGCGGGAGAATTAACCCTTATCCTGCTGAATATTCAATTTAGCAACACCCATTTCAGACTTTGAACCGATCAGATTACTTGATGTAATTTATTCCTACAAATTCATAAACTGAATGTCAAACAGTGTAGATCCTGATCAGATGGCTTCTTCAGAAGCCATCTGATCTGGATCTACACTGTTTGCAAAGATAGGAGTTGTCGTGAACAGCATGGTAAGGGTTAATATGTGCGATCTGGTTTCTTTCATCTTCTCTGTATTGAAGAAGAAGAAGAAGAAGAAGAAGAAGAAGAAGAAGAAGAAGAAGAAGAAGAAGATCTTTTGTCCTGTGTCAGGAGCTGATGAGTTGTTGACATTTATTCGGGTCTAGAAGTAGATTTTCTTTTGTGGTTGGTTGTGTTAGAGTTTAAGGGCAAAGTCAACTCTATTAAGGTCATATCGAGCCCGTCAGTATACCTAACCACTTTTTTCCTGGACAGGCTTGTACAGCGGTTGACAAATGCGGTGTTATGCTTTCTACAGCCCGCTTGATTCAGCTGAAGGGAGAGATTGACCGAATATCAATCATGATCGATATCCACGAAAGAATGTTGTCGACCCAGCGGGGATCGAACCCGCCCCCCCCCCCCCCCCCCCTTGATCACCAGCCCAACACGCATCCGACTGAATCACCTAGACCAGCTTTAGTTTTTGGGAGAATGTCAATTGCATTTTATGATCGTAATGTATCTTTCAATTTTGTCATTCTTTCTTTCGCCGCTTCGGTAGCTCAGTCGGATGCGCGTCTGACTTTCCTCTTTTCTAACGTCATTCTCTCCCTTCCGCTGATTCAATCGGATGCGCGTCTGACTTTCCTGGAGATCATGAGATCTTTTCTAACGTCATTCTCTCCCTTCCGCTGATTCAAGAAGGTCAGTTGTCAGTTTCTGGTGCAAGAATTGCACTGTACTGGTTAACCGCTAACGTATAAAGTGTGGATAGCTAAACAGACCGGCTCAAAAATGACCTAAATAGTGCTGACTGGGCCGTTAAACTCCAATACAAACACACAAATATTCCTTCCATTTAAATCTATTTTTTATAAGGACACCGTCGCGAGCGGACCTGTCTTCGGTGTTCTGCAACCATTCCTGGAAGATCAGGGACCAGTTGTTCAAAACTATCGACGTCGTTACTTAACAAATCGTTAAAACTTTGATCATATAGTATGGCAAATATACTAATATTTTGCTGAAAAAAATGTGAGCAGCTTTTGCATATGCAAAAGCTGCTCACATTTTTTCAGCAAAAATAACAAAATTTTAGATATTGTACTTGCTATAGAACAGTTAACAATTTGACCACTAACGAGACCGTTAAGCTAACAGTGCTTTGTACAACCGGGCCCTGATATAGAAACTAAAGGGCACTGTACGTAGTATCCCACGGCCCCGCCCATCGGGGCTTGAAGAAACAGATGGGCTGCATGATGCTTCCACGCAGAGCTGAAACCGACCGCACGTGAGTGCTGGTAAACCGCTTAGAGGCTCTAAGCCTGCACAGGCAAAGCGGTGCGAGTCGGACCGTCCATGCTTATAAACCCTATTGGTTTCATTGGGCGACAGGGCTTGAGATGTCATTTCATCTCAATGTCGGGTAAAAGTCCCAGAAAATTGGAAGCAACGTCTCCAAAATGGCCTATACAGTGTTGACGGGGAAGTTAAACCTCAACTCAAACAAAACAAACGTGGTATCCCAGCAGCGTACAGTACATGATCAATCTTCGGTGATCGTATTAAACTGCTGTTGACCTCATCAAGTTAACCCCCGTGAAATGAACACCCCTTTGAACTCCACTTTATATAGAGAAAAAATGGGGTTTACAGGGGTGTACATTATTGTGCATATTTCTGCTCCATCACAGAGGCGGTTTTAACGAGCACTCACAACCTATATTTGAAGTATAAAGAAGAAAAATATCACGGATTTTCATCAGAAAAGTAGACATTTTTGGTTATGTGAAAAAATGCACTGTGCAGCATGGGTAATTGTTTGTTTGTTTGTTTGTTTGATTTGAGGTTTAACGTCCCCGTCAACACTGTAAAGGTCATTTTGGAGACGTTGCTTCCAATTTTGTGGGACTTTTACCCGACATTGAGATGAAATGACACCTCAAGCCCTGTCGTCCAATGAAACCAATAGAGTTTATAAGCATGGACGGTCAGACTCGCACCGCTTTGCCAGGGCAGGTTTAGATCCTCTAAGCGCTTAACCAGTACTCGTGTGCGGTCGGTTTCAGCTCTGCGTGGAAGCATCATGCAGCCCGTCTATTTCTTCAAGCTCCGATGGGCGGCAGCATGGGTAATAGTATAAAATTGATGTTGACTTCTGGGCTATGCAAACGTGTTTCCATAGTGGGTACATATGCAAGTTGACTTCTCTCATTAGAAGGCACAAGGTGTAGAAAACAACAGAACAATATAATAACTGAAAAATTCTCAATAAGCTTTTGAAAGCAGATTTAGTCTTAATTTTAGGTGGTCTTAACCCTTATCTTGCTGTTCACGACAACCCCTATCTTTGCAAACAGTGTAGTTCCAGATCAGATGGCCATCTGATCAGGATCTACACTGTTTGACTTCAATTTATGAATTTGTAGGAATAAATTACATCAAGTAGTCTGCTTGGTTCAAAGTCAGAAATGGGTGTGGCTAAAATGAATATTCAGCAAGAGAAGGGTTAATAGCGGAATTTTACTGTATTTGCTCGGGGTGGTTGGGCGAGGCAAAGGTGAAGTGTATCTTGGGTCACTGGTGCGTCCATCTGATATTGGCTCACAGTTGGACAATGCCTGCTGCCCTTGCAGCATGCCAGGTAAGGGCGCCCCCGCCCATCGGAGCTTGAAGAAATAGACGGGCTGCATGATGCTTCCACGCAGAGCTGAAACCGACCGCACACGAGTACTGGTTAAGCGCTTAGAGGATCTAAACCTGCCCTGGCAAAGCGGTGCGAGTCTGACCGTCCATGCTTATAAACTCTATTGGTTTCATTGGACGACAGGGCTTGAGGTGTCATTTCATCTCAATGTCGGGTAAAAGTCCCACAAAATTGGAAGCAACGTCTCCAAAATGACCTTTACAGTGTTGACGGGGACGTTAAACCTCAAGTCAAACAAACAAAGAGCAGGTAAGGGTAGAGTGGGCGGGGGTATGTTGTTATTTCTTGTGTCTCTACACTACCATTCATTTCCCCTTTTATCTCTGTCTCTCACTTCCATGTCCTCTACTAACTACTAGTAATCTCTTTTCTACCTTTCTCTGATAGACGACACAGATTGACGTGTCGTTAAACCCAAATTAATCAACTACTGTATTTGCTCATCGCAAATGTCTTGTAGGTTTTGTCGTGCGGTGACGCAAATGATAGGATTGAGGGGCAGTGACATCAAATATATATTTTCCCGTTTATTATTTATAAAGTGTCTTATCCATACAAAAAAGGGGGAAAGTGGTGAGCCAGGCTGACAAAGAGGAGCAATGCTGAGGAGGGAGACAGGCGGTTTGAGATGAGAGGCAGGCACAATGCTGATTAGCAGGAAGCAAAAGAGCAAGGATGACTGAGAGCAGAGCCAGGCTGACAGAGGCTGACAGAGATGTGAAGGCGGGTTGACTACGAGGAGAGCAAGGCTGACAGAGAGAAGAGGAGGGCTGACTGAGAGGGAATCCAGGCTGACTGAGAACAAGGCGGACTAAGAGATGAGCACCGTTGACAGAAAGGAGAGAACGACTGACAGAGAGAAGAGCAATGATTACAGAGAGAACAGCCAGGCTGACTGAGAGAAAGCAAGGCTGACTGATTCGAGTCCTCAATTAACCTGCGTATCCGAAGAGGTTTTTTCCCGGTTCATATATTTTTCATGCCCCATTTACGTTAGTTCTTAAACCAGGCACTCAACGGGCCTACGGTACTTTCGCTTGACCATCAATCGGGCGCTCATCGGAGAGGTTTGTGCTAGCTTTTGTTCATCCGCTTTCCTGACTGAAACGCTTTGTAACGGATGGCAACTTTATCGAAAACACATATATCCTGTCACCTTGGTCAAAGGCAGCATATTCTTACAAAAAGGCCGTTTTTTTTTCTCTTAGTATATAACACTTTCCGAATGAAACAAACAGGAAAGCTTCACTTCCTCATAATCTTATAAAATAAAAACTTAATGATTTAATTGAATGGACATTTCATAGGGAAGACTCCCTCTATTTTGCATAAATTATACTTTATGGTCATGTCAGAAAGTGTGTGAAGCTCTCACCTTTCTACTTGACAATATTTACATACGATTTGGTACTAAGTTATTTAGACAAGTTGTGGGTATTCCGATGGGCACTAATTACGCACCCCTTGTGGCTGATCTGTTTGTTTTTTTTGTTTTTTTTTTTTTTTTTGTATGAGAGAGACTTCATGATGTCCCTTTCTCCTGAATACCAGTCTGAAATCATTGAAGCTTTTAGCTCGACTTCTAGATATTTGGATGGGTTATTAAATATTGACAATACATATTTCGATGGTTTGATCAGTCAAATTTAACCCCCCCCCCACACACACACACACACACTCCCAGAACTTCAGTTAAATAAAGCAAATTCTTCTGATACCGAGGCCTGGTTTTTTGGATTTACATCTATCTATTGTAGATGGGTTTGTTTCTTGCAAAATGTATGATAAACGCGATGATTTTGATTTTGAGATTGTAAAATTTCCTTTTTTGGATGGTGATGTTCCTCGTGCGCCACCCTATGTCGTTTATATTTCGCAATTAATTCGATTTGCCAGAGTATGAGTCATGTAACTGACTTCAACACTCGTAATAAATTGTTAACTGCTAAACTACAAAATAAATGCTATAAGATAGACTGCATGCACATGGTAGTTAACCCAATCACGGTTGACAACTTTGCTTCCCTCTTTAATTGCACGCCGGTGGGTCAGGCCTCAGATCACATGACGGTTCCAGCGTAAAGGCTTATTGCGAATTAGAGAGATCTAATTCAATGAAATGTTGGTTGGTGCCTGATGCTCTGTCTCTGGTCGGGCCCATCGGAGTTGGTTTTCTTTTGCTCCAGTATTTCAGTGGTTTCTTGCTGCCGAGTCCTCGCCGTTGTTTCATCTCTGTGGTTCATTGATTTTTCTGTGTTTATGCTAGGTTCCCACTGTCGTGCGATCCGTTACGAACGCCACGATTGGCCTTTCGTAGCTGGTCGTGGCATATTCTCTGAAAGTTCAGGTTTGGATACGAGGTGATGAGAGTCGATACGTTCTGGTGCGATTCGTTGCGCTCGGATGCAATCCAATCACGATTTGTCAATTTCAGGTATCACGATCAGCCAAGATCTGCTCTCACGTTCAGATACGACCAAATGCGTTCCGATAGGATTGTTGCGATCGAGTCTACGACTTCGTCTCGATCTGGAACGATCATCACGATCGAGTACCCCGAATTGGGACGATCTGATACGTACAGATAAGTTCTTATACGCTCATCACGAGCCGATGCGCTCCGTTACGAAAGCATACGACTGTCGTCTCGATGTTTTTCACGATCATGATCGATGGCGATCACGATTTGAGCTACGACTTGACCCCGACTGGTATATATACAGCCGAGCTGACCTTGGACTTGTTTCTTGAACTTTACAGCATAAACACTGACCCCCAACCATTGATGATGGTAGGAGTTGCGGATGATGACAATGTGGCAATTTCTCTGGCTGGAATGGTTCAGGCTTGCCTTTTCGAGTCTTAGGTTCCATTACCCTTGGCTGGCATCTTTCATAGGCTTTAAAAATACTAGCAAAGGCTTGTATAAACCAGGGATTGCAGGGTCGATCTCGGGCTTCTCCAGACTTTCGGATGAGTCTAGAAACCGAGGTTCCGTCTCCGTATGACCTTAGTTATTGGTGGGGCGTAAAACTGAAATACACTCACTCACTCACTCATGAGCAGATCGCTGAATGAGTCACATTAAATCTTGAGAACTCGTAATAGATCGTGAACGTTCGTATAAAAACGTAGCCTACTCGTATCTAATCGCATTTACTCGTATCATCTCGTATCTGATCACGAGTCATTCGTGACAGGTCTTGAGCAATGGGACCCGACAGAGCGTAACAAGTCGTGTCAGATCTTGTGAGATCGCAACACATCTCAACAGAACGCGGTGCTTGTTTTGTCCAAGATTGGCCCCGATCACCCCGATTTGGAAGCACGATTAGATGCGATCCGTCGCGCTTTGTTACGATGCAACACGATGTGGTACGATGATCCCGATTTGAAATCGATCGTGTTGATCGTGGAAAAATTTTGAACCGTTCAAAAATTTTCTACGATTAACACGATTGCCACGACTGACCTCAAGATCTGATAAGATCTGATAGGATCACCACGATTAGTCCACGATTAAGAACACGATTGCAATCGTGGCGCGAATCGTGATAGTGGGAACATAGCATGACGGAGATGTTGCACTGATGAGTTATGAGGCCTTCACGTAAAATCGATTTAAGCCCCCAAGTGGAATTCGTTTCACTGACCGTTCCAAGGCGGTTCTTCTGTCGCGGTTTATTTTTGTTATGGTTTGTCTTTGGTTGTTTGTGTCGCTTATATTATTATTATTATTATTTTTTTTTTTTGGATAGCCAATTGGCCATTTTGTGGGAAAGTAACTGTCCTTTTGGCTTTCCGCTATTGATGTTTCCATTAGGGTCTGTTGTTTCATATTTGCGGTGTCTCTGAGTAGTACGAAAGTAGCTTAATTGTATCGATTCCTGATCATTGCCTTCGCTTCTATTTTGTAAATATCTTTACTCGGTACTTAAAGTGAATGGGAACGCCTTGCAGATTTTTCCACCAGTTTTCAAAGGGAGGCGAGTTTCTGGACTTCCTGATCACTTTTCTACAAGCCCTGTCAAACTGAAAAAGGGGTCTACTCTTTAAGGAAAGAATTTACTCATCAGGAGCAATTTCTTTCCATTTTTTCTTTAAAGGTTGTCCCCTATTGACATATGAGACAAAAGTACTTTTGCAAAAGTTGCCTCCCCTGAAGGTGTACCCATTCTCCTTAAAGCACCCTGACTGTCTGAGTGTAGGCGGTAAAATAGTCTTGAACCTGGCTTTATACCCTTCAATACATGTACTTTAAACAAACAGTACAAACACTTATCAGACGCCGTGCAGGGTCTACACTGTTTGCTATTGATCCGCTTTGGGACCCAAAACATACAGTAAAATTCGTTTTTAAGGCCACCTTTGGGACTGTTCATAAGGGGTCTTAAAGATCACTTTTGAACAGTCATATAGGTGGTCTCTAACTAGATGACATTGGGTGCAGAATATACATGTACGAAGAAATAAGAACTGAAACATTCAAATAATGCTTTAAAAGGCAGTATTGGTCTTAATTTTAGTTAGTCTTATGGCGATGGCGGAGTTCTACTGTAATTTCAGTAATGAAAAAAACACTTTCCAGTATTCACGTGATTTTGATTTTCATATGGTTTATCAGTGGTAGTCACTTGATTATCAACAGTAGAAGTTCGCTTGTATACAAAACTTCGGGTCGATTCATAGTCGACCCAAAAATGGCACCATCTTAAATCTACCTAAATCATAATGTGGGTGTTCAAATGAGATTTTAAATTTCAGTACTTTAAATGCATTGCCGTCAATTGCAGGTTTCAGGTGACAGCATTTTGATTTGCAACTTGAAATACAAACAAAGCGCATTTATCTGGGACCCCATCTTTTTGTAGCTGTATTATTCATCAAAAGTATTCGTAAAATCCCGTCAAACTCCGACAGCTATCATCCCAAAGTCAGGGGATAGATCACATTGAACTGACACCAACCAATCATTTTGACAATATCGTTTTCATCATCAGAGAATAACAGCTCTACAATTTAGTTTCCTTATTTTTCATAAGATTTAACGGTTCTTCTATAACATTCCTGTCTTAAATCAGGGATGTTGAATATAGAGGATCCTTTACCTTCTACTTTCTTTTCTTCTTTTTTTTTATCTTTTATTGTCTACAGTAACATCTTTCTCATATTGTAAATTGTATTTTTCTTTGAGATTAGCTATTGTACATGCTAAATATTGTAACCCTCGTAAAGAAATGTCGTTACTTACTTACCTACTTACTTATATACCCGGAGAAAATCCCCCCACTTGTGATACGAGATTGGTTTAAGCCCATCGCGTTGGGAGTTCTTAGCGGCCCGCAAGCAAAAACTTATGGCCGTATGCTCCAGTTGTAGAAGGAGGTGTTAATTGGCATTGAAAGCACCAAACTTGAAACAGAAGTCATGTTATTTTTCTATTAGTCAGATTTTAGTGGCCATCAGTCTTAACATTTCGTGTGAATGTCTTTGATTCGCTTAAATTAACATTTTTGGTCTATTCTGTTTTTGCTGAACAAAGAGATCGTATATTCGAGACCACGTCTACGATTTTATCAAACTGGTATGGGAGTAGGGGCGTGCTGTTTGGACATTGGCCCTCGCCCCAGCCTGCCTTGATGGCCAAGGTCCTTTAACGATTAATGTATATACATGTATGTGTTAATGTTTTAACTTTCTGAGCCTTCGCTGTTCATATATAAATATTTACACTGCACTTACAGAAACCCCTATATCATTACGCAAACACGCCTATACAAATACATTGCCACCTTTATCGCCGAAAAAAATGAAAATTTTATGATGAAAAATTGAGATATTTTTCTTATTTCTGCTCTAAATATAGATTGTGGGCACTCGTTAGAACAGCCTCAACGAGGCGGTTCTAACGAGTACCCACAATCTATATTTTAGAGCAGAAATAAGAAAAATAAGGTATACCCCCGGAAACCCCAGTTTTACTTAATAAAAGTGGGGTATGAGGGGGTCAAAATTATATAGGCGTGTTTTCGTGATGTTCGGCTATTTGCATACCTACAGTCACATTATTACTAAGTGAATCCAAAATAAACCATGATTTTCTTATTTCAGTTTTAGCCCTCAAACCAATTTTTTTTACAAGAGCCCCGCCAAGCGAATTTGTGTCTTCCAGCATTCCGTCATGACAAATTTTAACTGCGCATGCCCAGTCATTCAGAGGGGCCAGGTATAAAGCTTTCTGTCTGAAGGTTCCTCTTGATTCACTGCTTGTATTAGCGAGCAGCGAAGGTTCTGGCGAGACTGCGCGGATGCGCAGGCTCGCCTGAACCTTCGCTGCTCGCATAGGCGATAAGTACCAAAATCGCTTGACGGGGCCCACATAATGGATGGGTTTCATATTTATTTCAATTCTGTCTACATACATACATACATCCAAGAATATTTCATACACAGGCGATGACTAAGTCTATAGTATGCGTGCGAATGTAAGTACAACAGCCAGTGTCTGTTACGCTGTCTATCTATCTATCTTCTCATACTGAGTCGGTCATATTTGGCCATTACCTCAGTTAGGTGGGTGGCTAAATTTAGAATTTAGCATAAAAATCATAACTGGATGAGCCCTTAAAACTGTTTACAATCCGAACACAGAGGCATCCCAAAACGCACCCCCTCCCCCCGATTCCCAACCCTACACTAAACTGTGCGGGCTCCGAACCCCCCCCCCCTCCTCCGCGGTCCCGGCACCCACCGCAGAAGACGGAAGACCACTCCACTGAGGAACAGCTCCAGGGAAGAAAGAGCCCCTCAGGGCATCACTGGCACCCACGATACCGTGAGTTATCCGCTCCCGATGCCCTTGTCCGGGCTGACACCGCCGCAGAGGTCAAGTACCTATCCTTGTTAATTGATACTGTACCAGAATGTATCCCGCAGAAGAAGGCCAAGGAGGACCGCCCACGACGGGTCCCCAGGGACGGTCACTCCAGCTCATCAAGCACGCCACCGACGCCACCTCTATTTCGCCACCGCCCGCAGGCCCACCTAGCCGCCGCCCCCGCACCCCCTCCACCCGCCGAATTCAACACTCAACACAGGGGCGCCAAACGGGTGATGTATACTCAAGTCGAGGGCGAACCAATGCTCCACATGCAACATCCCTCGTCCGCCGAGGTGCAAAAGCCAAATCACGTCTAAGGAATCCCAATGTCCCAGTTGCTTTAGATGTTATTTCCGAGATATGTTGACCCCAATCGAGATCGTCAGTGATGGTGATACCAAGATATTTGGTGGAATGAACCTGCTCCAAAGTTTGCTGGTGAAGTGTATAATCATATTTAATTTGCTTGTCCGGAAGGTGTCTTGACACCCTCATCGAATGGCATTTGTCTACATTGAACTCCATCTGCCATTCTGCTTCCCATTGTGCAAGTTGATCCAGGTCATCTTGTAAAATGCGACAGTCAGAAGGAGAATATATGTCCCTATAAGGACACAATCATCAGCAAACAAACGGACAAATGACCTTATATTATCAGGGAGGTCATTGATGAATACCAAAAAGAGGACCGGTCCAAGAACCGAACCTTGTGGGACACCGGATAGAACAGGGACTGGATCAGACGCTTGGCCATCAAGTACAACTTGTTGAGAGCGCCCTGAGAGCCACGAGCTAATCCAACTGTGTGTGGATCATCTTATCCCATAGTCCAGTTTGTTCAATAGCATTCTGTGAGGTACCTTGTCAAAAGCCTTGGCGAAATCCATGATGATCAAGTCGATCTGTTTGTGGCCACCGTTTATGGCCCCATCCAGATTGCTCACAATGTCATGGAAGAATTGGACTAGTTGAGTTTCGCAAGACCTTTACCTTCGGAAACCATGTTGACAGTCAGCAAGAATACTCTCAAAGGCTAAATGCTTGTTAATGCTGCTAACTAATATATGCTCCAGGGTTTTGCAACAGATGCATGTTAGCGACACTGGTCTATAATTTGCAGCATCATATTCTGAGTGGGTCTGTAATGAAAATAATGTAAATTATAAATTAACTCTTTTTGTACCAAATGGAATCTTCCTCCTTATATAAAGCAACTGTCCATTTCAAAATTTAGGGGTGTCAGGTTGTTTTCATAAAAAAAAAAAATATTTGGAAAATGACTGAACTCTTAGCAACCAGTGGAGCCCTGATCAGACGCCGCGCCTGCACTGTTTACCAGGGTACCCGTTTTGGAGTTTCTGGTACAAAATGGGTTAATTTAATGTTTGAACCCCGGGTCAGGAGGAAAGTTTAAGTCACTTAATTTACTTGTGACCCAATGTTATAGCACTAAAAATTACATCCATTTTTAATTGAAAACATGGTGGGGTTCATACAAAGCCCCCTGTACCTTCTCCACACGCCACATTACGTGATATTGCATTAGAAGTCACCAAAATGGACCAATTTCCCTTTGTTACACTATCCTGCTAAATGACCAAGAATTCCGCATGTCTGGTACAGGACAAAAGCAGCCCATATGTCATTCTACCCTCACTTTTATGTCACTGCGGGCTGTGTATGTGATTATCGCTCTTATCAGAATATCTACAGTTTACCGTTGGCCGTCGAAAATATTTGAGCCAGCGCATGACAAAACCTACAATAAGACATGTGCGCCCAGCGAAGACTCAGATCAGCCTGCGCATCCATGTAGTCCGACCAGAGAATTCTCTTGCTGAATGAGGGAGCATTGGGCCCTTAGCTGTCCTTAGAGCGCACAATGAAGACTCTGATCTGAGTCTTCGTTGGGCGCACATGTCTTATTGTAGATTTTGTCATGCGCTGGCTCAAAAGTTTATTACATTTTGGAGGTACTGAATGCCCGTGGCTAAAGTCTCGCACCGAAGGTGGTAACCATTATCAAGAACTGCAAGTTACGGTAATTTGAAGTCAATGAAATTTTAAACTCCATCATAACTGTGATTATTCTTACTCACAAAAATTGTCTCATATTTTCCGTTGTTTTAGCCCCATCGCGGGTTTCTTCCAGGCAGACACAAACTGGCTTGCTTGTCTACACAGATCGACCCCCGCCCATAGGGGCTTGAAGAAATATATGGGCTGCATGATGCTTCCACGCAGAGCTGAATCCGGCCCGCACACTAGTACCGGTAAACCGCTTAGAGGATCTAAGCCTGTCCAGGAACCGCGGTGCGAGGCGGACCGTCCATGCTAATAAACCATATTGGTTTCATTGGGCGACAGGGTTTGAGATGTCATTTCATCTCAATGTCGGGTAAAAGTCCCTCAAAATTGGAAGCAACGTCTCCAAAATGACCTTTACAGTGTTGACGGGGACGTTAAACCTCAAATCAAACAAAAACAAATTGTCTACACAGACTTACAACAGTCTTGACATTTTCGATATAGGAACACGAGATATTGTATTATCGAAGCAGTGATCATCACACTGATCAGACTGCACGGAAGCTCAGTTTACAAAAAGCTGCCTGATTCACCGTGAGGCAATTAGCCCGGTTGGCAATTTTGTCGTTAGCACGAGTTCTGGTACCCATTCAGTACCAGAAACCCCTTAAAGGGTACCTTGGCAAACAGTGCAGGCCCAGATCAGACGCCGCAGAACCAGGGCATCCACTGTTTGCTAAAAGTTCAGTCATTTGAAGAAAATACAACCTGACACCCCTAAATTTTGAAATGGACTCCTCCTTCTATATATAAGGTGGAAGATTCCATTTGGTACAAAAAGGGTTAAAGAAGCATTTGCAACTTAGGAAAATAACTGAAAGATGGATAACCCATTTATTGACATATGAACAAAAGAGGATCCATATAGCCAAGGAAAAAAATCCAAAATATAGCAAAAAGGCACCGCCGCCCCAAAACAAGACTTAAGCACCTCAGACTCTTGCATGATAATGCCCCCGCTCATTAAGGCACACATTGTGACCGGGTTTCGGAAGTCGGAGTTAGTGACCGTCCTATAATATCCTCCGTTTTTGCCAGACATGCCCCACTTCGACTATTTTCTGTGTTCAAAACCCAAATATCATCTGTCTGGAAAGAGATACAATTGGAGAAATGCCTTTGGATTTGCGGTTTACATTTTCTTACCTGATGAGCGTCTGCATTGATGAGTACTCGGACCCATCAACACCATATTGATGGGTCCGAGATGAGTATGAATATGAACGAAAGGTGTATTCAGATAGATGGGGCAGTGCAGTTCAGAACTTGCAGTAAATGAGAAACAATGAAAGGGGCATTGTTGTTGGAAGTCCCAAAATGAAACACAAAACAATATTAACCTTTTATCACTTGCATATGTCAAATGCCATTTTGTCCTCGTGAGCTTTCCAATTTTGAAACAAAGAAATCGTATTCACATAATGACCCACAGGGCTCCGACTCGTACGACTTTTGCTGGGCAGACTTAGGCCTTCTAATCGGTTTACCAGTACTCAAGATGGTTAGGTTTTAGCTCTGCGCACCTCTATTCCTCCAATCCAAGATGCATGGGCGGGGGCGCTGACATGTCGTTGAAGACTAATAAAATAGTCATGAGATTGCATCAACGCTGATACGATGCATACATGTACCCACAGGGCATCTATTTTACACCTTGGTCTCGTGCCTCGTTACTAAGATCATGGGAAAGGAAGTAAAAATACAATGCAAGTTGATTCTTTAATTTACACGATTTCACCGATAAAAAATGCAATCATTTCTCATATCACCGAACAATGGCGGAAATCTTTTTATCTTAATCGGGGTATTGATTTTAACGATAAATTATTTATCAAACGTGAGCATGAATTAACTGTGGTTTATTGAAATCCAATTTAACATTTATGAATCTTAAAGGTGTTGTTTACCGACTTGCTTACAGAAACAGTCATAATTGAAAAACACAACAAATATGTTGTCGGTGGGTGAGAAATATTGACACCTTCGGAACAAACAAAATGGAAAAATGGAAAACGTTTTTTTTTGTGGCATCCTTTATTCTATTGTGTTGAAATGTTAGGTGTGAAGACATATGGCGTCATGTGCATTTCAGAGATCATTTCAAAAAACACCAAAGGAATATATTTGACAAATATTGATGAAGGTTGTAATAGATCGTCGTAGAATTCATGATTCTAAATAAATGTTTTCACAATGTATTTCCGCTAAAACATTTTCTCACCTGAATAACGCAAGCTAACAGGAGTATGTGAAGAAATAAAATGCAGACTGCTAGTTTTCTGGGTCCCTATGTCATTTTTTTCTTGACAAAATGTCATACTTTGGTCGGGTTATAAAATTATCATGACTGGGCTCCAAATAAACTTTGGCCACACGTTTAAGTAGAAGTAAAACAAAGATCAGGAATTGATACAATTAACTTACTCCACCCATAAAAGACACCAAAGGGAAAGAAATACAAACATTAAGCGACCAGACCATAATGGAAACCTAAACAAAGGAAGGCCATAAGGACAGTTACTTTCCCACAAAATGGCCATATGGCCATCCAAAACCAAAAGACACAAGTGATACACAAAGTAAGTAACAAACAACAACATAAATAAATCGCCACAGAAGAGCCGCCTTGGAACGGTCAGTGGAATGTTTCCACTGGGGGGCTTAAATCGATTTTACGTGGCCACAATCCTCGCCCTTACTTCCGTCGCGATTTAGACAAATAATTTGTTCAGTCCGCATGAAGGCCTCCTAACTCATCAGTGCAACATCTCCGTGAACACAGAAATCAAAGAACCACAGAGGTGAGACAACGGTGAGGACTCGACAGCAAGAAACCACTGAAATGCTGGAGCAAAAGAAAACCAACAGTAAGACTCCGATGAGCCCGACCAGAGACAGAGCATCAGGCACCAACCAACATTATCTCTTTAATTTTCAATAAGCCTTTACGTTGGAGCCGTCATAGAATCTGAGGCCTGACCCACCGGCGTGCAATTAAAGAGGGAAGCAAAGTTGCCAACCGTGATTGGGTTAACTACCATGCATGCAGTCTGTCGTATAATATCCATGTTGTACCCAATCTTTTAATATCGAAGAATGATTTTACGAAATTGGGTGCTGAAGTCATTGCGGTTATATATTTTTCTGAATTTATATACTAAGTCACCATAAAATTCGGGTTCCGATAGACCTTGTTGAAGAAGAGGTTTAAGTCCAATATTGAATTTTGAAATTAAATCAGAATGGCGTCTATAAAATTTTGAAAAGGCTTTGCGTAGTTTATGGTACCGATAACCCTGATTAAGAAGTTTAGCCGTTAATAATTTATTACGAGTGTTGAAGTCAGTTACATGACTACACACTCTAGCAAATCGAATTAATTGCGAAATATAAACGCCATAGGATGGCGCACGAGGAACATCACCATCCAAAAAAGGAAAATTTACAATCTCAAAATCAAAGTCATCGCGTTTATCATAAATTTTGCACGAAACAAATCCATCTACAATAAGACCTGAATAAGTAAAATGTTTAATACATGAAACCTCATTGAGGAGATTCTAAAGAGTACCTACAGCCTATGTCTTGGGGTAGAAACAATCAAGATGTGTTTGTGAAACACTGGTGCCCACGATCAGCGTATGTGAAATATGAAAGCGCTATCACTAACCAATCAAATGATATGGCTGATTTTCAAGTTTTTAAAAAGTAGGTCAAAGTCAAGGTAACTTATGGAGCTCCAAATCAAACACAAAGGGAAAAACTTTACTTGACCTCGTCATAAATAACTGCCTTATTATACTCAATGAGAATGATGAAGCCACAATGGCCGAATATACTACATCGCCTGACCTGTCAATAGCCACTCCAGCCCTGAGCATAGGTACAATCTGGGAAACCCTGGGCAACACTTGTGGAAGCGATCACCTCCCCATCTACCTCCGATTTCTTTCAAAATTCAATGCACTGGGGACAGCCCACAATCCAAAATGGAACTTACAAAGAGCTGATTGGGAAAAGTTCAAAATTCTGTGCGCAGAAACATTAAAAATAAACGAAAACAATCCAACACAGGACATAGCAACAGACTTTGTAGAATCCCTCCAACAAATTTGTCAGAAAACTATTCCTAAAACAAAACCAAAAGTAAAATCGCTCCGACCGCCCTGGTGGGACCAGGAAATTACTATAGCTATCAAAAAACGTGAACAAGCTAGAAAGAAATACCTTAAAAATAAAAATCCAGAACAAAAACGAAACTATAACAGGTTAAAAAATGAAGCAAGAGACATTAAAAGGGACAAACAGATTAATTCATGGCGTGACTTTGTATCTAAACTAGACCATAAGGCAAACTCCAAAACAGTATGGAATATGATTAACCGCTTCCGGGGCAAACCTTCTGACCATATTACCTGCCTAGAGATAAACAAAACAATCATTACCGATGAAAAAGAAAAAGCTAATGCTCTAGCACAACATTATGACAACATGTCGAAATCGTCAAATCATATGCCCAAATTCCAAGCTGTTAAAATAATTATGGAAGATAGGGGACTTGGTCACATCCCGGAACCCCAGGCAACAGAAAATAACTCGGACTTAAACCGACCCTTCACATTTTTTGAACTGGGAACTGCACTATCATCCAAAAAGGAATCAACACCAGGAGCGGACACAATCCACTATGAAATGCTCAAACAACTACCCGATAACTCCAAAATGGAACTAATGAAACTTATGAATATCTCCTATCAAAGAGGAGAACTCCCACCTGAATGGAAACTTGCCACCATCATACCTATTATGAAACCAAATAAAAATAAATTGGAACCAGGGTCATACAGACCTATATCACTTACATCGTGTATCTGTAAAACAATGGAAACCATGATTGCTAAACGATTGACGGCCCATTTAGAAAACAAAGGGCACCTGGCTGACATTCAATCCGGTTTTAGACCCAACAGATCTACCACTGATCAACTAACCAGATTAGACTCTGAGATAAATATGGCCTTTATGGAAAATAAGATAGTAGCTGCCGTCTTTCTAGACCTGGAAAAAGCCTTTGACCTCATGTGGTCAACAGGAACCATCTGTAAACTGAAACAATCTGGCATAAACGGAAACATGCTCAAATGGATACACAATTTCCTCCACAATCGAAAAATTCAAGTAAGGGTGGGACAAGAAACATCAAATCAGCACAAATTAGAAAATGGCTGTCCCCAGGGCAGTGTTATTAGTCCCATTCTCTTCAATATAATCATGGTTTCACTAAAAGAGAATCTCGACCCTGAAGAAAGACTGCAGCTGTCGCAATTTGCAGACGATAGCGCAATATGGAGAAAACATTATTCACCCAGTTGCGCCGTAGATGCCCTTCAAAAAGCACTCAAAAAAATCGAATTTTGGGCTGAGGCGTGGGGGTTTAAGGTGTCCAACACTAAAACTAAAGCCATACTTTTTAGACGTAAAAAGAATATCGACACCTCCAAATTCGATCTCAAACTTTTTGGCAAAAAACTTGAACTTGTGGACAATGTAAACTTTCTAGGGATGATCCTTGATAAAGCACTCAGATGGGATGAGCACATAAAACAGCTCATCCAGAAATGTAAGAAGGACCTGAACATTCTTCGTTTGGTCACGGGCACAACTTTTGGTGCTGATAAGAATACCCTTATCAACCTATACAAAGCCCTCATCTTAAGTAAACTAGATTATGGCGCACAAGCCTATAACTCTGCCTCACAAGCCCAACTTAAAAAGCTCGACACAGTACAAAACCAAGCCCTTCGCATTGCAACAAGGGCATTTATATCCACCCCGATTAATGCACTCGAAGTAGAATGTGGCATAAAACCACTCCATTTAAGAAGAGAGGAATTAATCCTAAAATATTGGGCACGTTCCTCGCCTTTGGGTAAAAATCTGCCTGTAAATGACCTCATTGGGGAACATGGGTGCCAAACTACTAAAAAGGCACACCAATACCGACCATACTCCGTTACAGTTCAGAAGCTCATAGCTGAGCTGAACATACCTAAGGATATCGAACCACCCCATTATAGAAACAAGTGTGACTTAAAGCACACCCCCCCCCCCCTCCTGTACAATCAAGGACATTATTGGGAAAAAAGGCGAAAATGACATAACAATTATGAAACAAAGTAGTATAAACTATATAGAAAAAAAAACATAGGGGTAGATTACAGATATATACAGATGGCAGCAAAGATATTGAAAAACAAACAGCAGGAGCAGCAGTTTCGGTCCCTGATGAAAACTTGAATATCGAACTCAAAACCAATCCGAGCCTGTCTATATTTACTATTGAACTGATAGCAATAGAACATGCCATTAAATGGATCATCGATAATAACATCCCGGAGGCAGTCATACTTACAGACTCCCTCAGCTCAATACAAGCCCTCCAATCTGGCCAATCAAAAACAAGACCAGATAAAATAAACAAAATACTTCTACTCTTAGACTCAGCCAAAGACAAAGGCAACAATATCTACCTGGAATGGATTCCTTCCCATGTAGATATCCCAGGTAATGAAATGGCAGACTCAAGTGCCAAATCAGCAATGACAAACGGTAAAAACGATCAGACCTTACCGACCAAAACAGAAATATACCCTGCAATTAACCAGGCCATTATGACAAAATGGCAAAATTTATGGGACAACCCACAAAGTAAAGGTCGCTTCTACCATAGACTGGAACCTAAGGTTAAAAATACTACTACCCATTACAGCGATAACCGAAAACATGACGCAGTTTACACACGTTTGCGTCTAAACCATAGTAAACTAGGGACCCATTGTGTATTTAATCAAAACCACATCAAATGTAATAGATGTGATAAAGATGAACAAAATAACATCAAACATATCCTTTTTCACTGTGAAGGAAATATAGAACCCAGACAGGAATTAAAAGCTGCACTGTTTATATTGGGATACAACACTTTTGATGAACGAGACCTACTTAACCTCCCACGAAACATTAGGCCTCAGATAGTTGAGGCAATCATTACATTTTTGAAAGACACTGAGTTATTCGATAAAATATAGACAGCTGCAGTATAAAAGAGTAACCATGTAATACTAATCCAAGTTTATTTCTCTTCCAGCGCCACAGGGCATCTATTTTACACCTTGGTCTCGTGCCTCGTTACTAAGATCATGGGAAAGGAAGTAAAAATACAATGCACGTTGATTCTTTAATTTACACGATTTCTCCGATAAAAAATGCAATCATTTCTCATATCAACGAACAATGGCGGAAATCTTTTTATCTTAATCGGGGTATTGATTTTAACGATAACTTATTTATCCAACGTGAGCATGAATTAACTGTGGTTTATTGAAATCCAATTTAACATTTATGAATCTTAAAGGTGTTGTTTACCGACTTGCTTGCAGAAACAGTCATAATTGAAAAACACAACAAATATGTTGTCGGTGGGTGAGAAATATTGACACCTTCGGAACAAACAATATGGAAAAATGGAAAACGTTTTTTTGTGGCATCCTTTATTCTATTGTGTTGAAATGTTAGGTGTGAAGACATATGGCGTCATGTGCATTTCAGAGATCTTTTAAAAAAACATCAAAGGAATACATTTGACAAATAGTGATGAAGGTTGTAATAGATCGTCGTAGAATTCATGGTTCTAAATAAATGTTTTCACACTGTATTTCCGCTAAAACATTTTCTCACCTGAATAACGCAAGCTAACATGAGTATGTGAAGAAAGAAAATGCAGACTGCTAGTTTTCTGGGTCCCCATGTCATTTTTTTCTTGACAAAATGTCATACTTTGGTCGGGTTATAAAATTATCATGTTTTGGCTCCATATAAACTTTGGCCGCACGTTAAGTCCTGAATAAGTAAAATGTTTAATACATGAAACCTCATTGAGGAGATTCTAACGAGTACCTACAGTCTATGTCTTGGGGTAGAAACAATCAAAATGTGTTTGTGAAACACTGGTGCCCCCGATCAGCGTATGTGAAATACGAAAGCGCTATCACTAACCAATCAAATGATATGGCTGATGTTCAAGTTTTTAAAAAGTAGGTCAAGGTCAAGGTAACAAGGTAAAAAATATATATTACCACTGGAAAGGTCTTGTCACAAGAAATGCACACGTGAAATATGAAAGCCCTATCACTTACCAATCGAAAGTTATGGACAATGTTAGTCTTTAAAAAGTAGGTCAAACATCAAGGTCACAAGGTCACAATTTATGGTATCACTGGAAAGGTCTTGTGACAAAGAATTCACATGTGAAATATGAAAGCCATTTCACCTACCAATCGAAAGTTACGGCCAATAGTAAACTTTTTAAAATGTAGGTCAAACTGTCAAGGTCAAGGTCACAAGGTCAGGAATTATGGTGTCACTGGCAACGTCTTGTGACATGGAATGCACTAGCCCTATCACTAACCAATCAAAAGCTATGATCCACGTTAAGGTTTTTAAAAAGTAGGTAAAACATCAAGGTCAAGAGGTCAAAAATTATGGTACCACTGGAAAGGACTGTGAAAAGGAATGCACGTGTGAAATATGAAAGTCCTGTCACTAACAAATTTAAGGCTATGGCAATGGTTAAAGTTTTTGAAAAGGAAATCAAAAGTCCAGGTCAATGTCACAATGTCAAACATTATGTTAACGCTGGAAAGATCTTGTGACATAGAATGCACATGTGAAATATGGAAACCCTATCACTTACCAGTCAAAAGTTATAACCAATGTTAAAGTCTTGAAAAGGTAGATCAAACGTCAAGGTCACTAGATCAAAACTTATGACACCACAGAGAATGCACATGTGAAATATGAAAGCCCTGTCATTTGCCATTCAAAAGCTATGCCCAATGTTGTCAATGTTATTTTTTAAGTGGGTCAAAGATCAAGGTCAGGAGATCAAATATGATAGGACCACTAGAAAGGTCTACAAGGACTGCACATGCGAAATATGAAAGCTCTATCGTTTACCATTCAAAAGTTATGGCCAATGTAAGCAAAAGTTATGGTCAATGTAAACGTTTTTCAAAAGTAGGTCAAGCGTCAAGGTCACAAGGTCAAAAATTACGGTACCACTGGAAAGGGCTTATGACAAGGGATGCACATGTGAAACATGAAAGCCCTGTCAGTTACCATTCAAAAGTTATGCCCAATGTTGCCAATGTTATTATTTTTTTTTTTTATGGTAGGTTAATGGTCAAGGTCACGAGATAAAAAAATTATGGTACCGCTGGAAAGGTCTTTTGACAAGGAATGCACACGTGAAATATGAAAGTCCTATCAGTCATAAAGGTATGCCCAATATTATGGTTTTTGCGGACAGACAAACCGACATACGGACAGACCAAAAACTATATGCACAAAAAGTTATATGTTTGTCCATTTAAACCCCAGTTTATCTATATAAAGTGGGGTATAAGGGGGTGATCATTTCACGGACTTGTTAACCCAATTTGTACCAGAAACCCTAAAACGGGTATTTGGCAAACAGTGCAAGCCCAGATCAGGCGCCGCAGAACGCGGCGTCTGATCAGGGCCTCCACTGTTTGCAAAAAGTTCAGACATTTTCCAAATAAATTTTGATGAAAACACAACCTGTCACCCCTAAATTTTGAAATGAACTCCTGCTATATATAAGGAGGAAGATTCCATTTGGTACAAAGAGGGTTTACGTGATGATTGCGAAGGACTTGTCAGGGTATAATATATTTTTATTATTTCTGCTATGTTCCTGATCATAAAGCAGGTTGTTTGAAGAGGTATGCAGAATTCATTTTTTTTTTCTATTCCAGAACATAGACTGTGGGTACTCACAGAGACGCTTCTTTACTTCTTTGGATGGTAAGAGTACGATATCCTTAAACCATAAAGCAAAATGTTATCTCATTACGGTAACAACTTTATGAGCTCCGCCAAGCGAATTTGTGTCTTCGAGCATTCCGTCATGACAAATTTTAACTGCGCATGTCCAGCCATTCAGAGGGGCCAGGGATATGGCTTTCTGTCTGAAGGTTCCTCTTGATTCACTGCTTGTATGAGCGAGCAGCGAAGGTTCTGGCGAGACTGCGCGGATGTGCAGGCTCGCCTGAACCTTCGCTGCTCGCATAGGCGATAAGTACCAAAATCGCTTGACGGGGCCCAATACAATGAACACCCTGTAAACCCCAGCTTATATAAAGTTGAGCTTGCAATTGCTATACACTTTTTATTATTTTTGAAAAAAAAAAAAAAAAAAAAAAACATGCACCAACAATCTATGTTTGAAGATGAAATAAGAAAAAGATCAAAACTTTTCATTAAAAAAAGTGTCATTATAGGCTATAAAGGAATACACTATTACTCTCGTAATATTAAATTAAGACACGTGTTCAAAACTTCTTAATTGTTCTACTCCCTCATGTCATTGTACTCGATTAATTAAAGACATGTCGATGGCAAAAATGCCACTTTAATCTAACAATAAATTTCATACTTTGAGTAATTATATTCATTAAGAATATAATTAAAAATAAGTTATTTAATTTGATTAAATTCACACATTATTTGTTTAAAATAAACAGAAATTGAGCACAAACAGTCATAGAAGTGACCATGATGTGTTCTCGTAATATTAAATTAAGACACGTGTTTAAAACTTCTTAATTGTTCTAGTCCCTCATGTCATTGTACTCGATTAATTAAAAAAAATATCGATGGCAAAAACGCCACTTTAATCTAACAATAAATTTCATACTTTGAGTAATTATATTCATTAAGAATGTAATTAAAAATTGCTAAAATCCACACATCATCTGTTTAAAATAAACAGAAATTGAGCACAGACAGCTATACAAGTGTACAAGATGTGTTCTCGTCATAATAATTGAGCCCAGCAAAGCGAATTTGTGTCTTCGAACATTCCGTCATGACAAATTTTAACTGTGCATGCCCATCCATTCAGAGGGGCCAGGGATATGACTTTCTGTCTGAAGGTTCCTCTTGATTCACTGCTTGTATGAGCGAGCAGCGAAGGTTCTGGCGAGACTGCGCGGATGCGCAGGCTCGTCTGAACCTTCGCTGCTCGCATAGGCGATAAGTACCAAAATCGCTTGACGGGGCCCAAATTAAGACACGTGTTTAAAACTTCTTAATTGTTTTACTCCCTCATGTCAATGTACTGGATTCATTAAAAAAATATCGATGCCAGAAATGCCACTTTAATCTAACAATTAATTTGATACTTTGAGTAATTATATTCATAAAGAATATAATTAATGTTGTTGTTTTCCAGTTTCCCCGTGTCGCGGGTCGTCAGCTGGTGGGGTCCCAGGGAACGAATCCATGCTGGCACTACACCGTAGCCGTTCGGTGGTACCCCTATTCCCCGTTGCCGGTGAACAGGGAGACCATCGCTCGGCTCCAGCCCGTAATATAATTAAAAAAAAAAAAAACAGTTTAAATAACTTAAATTGGCTTAAATTCACACATTATCTGTTTAAAATAAACAGAACTTGAGTACAAACAGTCATAGAAGTGTACTTGAGGAACAATTATCACCATTACAATTCCAATTTGGGATAATTTAATGGGATAATTAAAATAAAAATCACACGCATGTACTGTCAGTATAAACTCAAAAGGCAATTAAAGCCTGAAAATATTCTTATTACTTTTATCCACCCCTCCCTTTGTTAAAAGTCAGATAATTGCATCACGGCTTGAGTGAACATATTTTCAGATGATTTACATAATTTTAAATTGCAAATATAATTATTGCCACTGATTTTCTTTCTTTCCTTCTTTCTTTCTTTCTTTCTTTCTTTCTTTCTTTCTTTCTTTCTTTCTTTCTTTCTTTCTTTCTTTCTTTCACGATCCCCTTTTCTTTTCATTCCCTGCCCTTCTCGCAATGTTTCATAATAATGATCACCGAATTCACACTAAATATTCGGACACCTCGACTTTTTAACGTTCGTGTAAAATTGGAACAAGTTCAATTTACTACCCGGCGTTATGTCTAAAAACAGCTGCACAAATGACAAACGGTGTAGACCCTGAGGAGACGTCTGTGGAGTATAATCTTGAGTTTATCATATGACGTCGCGTCCGAGAGTATAATAACGCCATGTAATAAATTCGATAATCAACTAGTGGATTAAATATGCAAATTAGTTAGATACGTCCCGCAGCATTTAAGGTACGACGTCCTCTATAACGACGTCGCGTTTACTAGTGGCGGAATATTGACGTTTTCGTTAAACAATCGTGAATAGAATGCGTTTTAAATGCCATATGATAAATAGAATCTGTGTGTGTGTGTGTAAGAAATGCACACGTGAAATATGAAAGCCCTATCACTTACCAATCGAAAGTTATGGACAATGTTAGTCTTTAAAAAGTAGGTCAAACATCAAGGTCACAAGGTCACAATTTATGGTATCACTGGAAAGGTCTTGTGACAAAGAATTCACATGTGAAATATGAAAGCCATTTCACCTACCAATCGAAAGTTACGGCCAATAGTAAACTTTTTAAAATGTAGGTCAAACTGTCAAGGTCAAGGTCACAAGGTCAGGAATTATGGTGTCACTGGCAACGTCTTGTGACATGGAATGCACTAGCCCTATCACTAACCAATCAAAAGCTATGATCCACGTTAAGGTTTTTAAAAAGTAGGTAAAACATCAAGGTCAAGAGGTCAAAAATTATGGTACCACTGGAAAGGACTGTGAAAAGGAATGCACGTGTGAAATATGAAAGTCCTGTCACTAACAAATTTAAGGCTATGGCAATGGTTAAAGTTTTTGAAAAGGAAATCAAAAGTCCAGGTCAATGTCACAATGTCAAACATTATGTTAACGCTGGAAAGATCTTGTGACATAGAATGCACATGTGAAATATGGAAACCCTATCACTTACCAGTCAAAAGTTATAACCAATGTTAAAGTCTTGAAAAGGTAGATCAAACGTCAAGGTCACTAGATCAAAACTTATGACACCACAGAGAATGCACATGTGAAATATGAAAGCCCTGTCATTTGCCATTCAAAAGCTATGCCCAATGTTGTCAATGTTATTTTTTAAGTGGGTCAAAGATCAAGGTCAGGAGATCAAATATGATAGGACCACTAGAAAGGTCTACAAGGACTGCACATGCGAAATATGAAAGCTCTATCGTTTACCATTCAAAAGTTATGGCCAATGTAAGCAAAAGTTATGGTCAATGTAAACGTTTTTCAAAAGTAGGTCAAGCGTCAAGGTCACAAGGTCAAAAATTACGGTACCACTGGAAAGGGCTTATGACAAGGGATGCACATGTGAAACATGAAAGCCCTGTCAGTTACCATTCAAAAGTTATGCCCAATGTTGCCAATGTTATTATTTTTTTTTTTATGGTAGGTTAATGGTCAAGGTCACGAGATAAAAAAATTATGGTACCGCTGGAAAGGTCTTTTGACAAGGAATGCACACGTGAAATATGAAAGTCCTATCAGTCATAAAGGTATGCCCAATATTATGGTTTTTGCGGACAGACAAACCGACATACGGACAGACCAAAAACTATATGCACAAAAAGTTATATGTTTGTCCATTTAAACCCCAGTTTATCTATATAAAGTGGGGTATAAGGGGGTGATCATTTCACGGACTTGTTAACCCAATTTGTACCAGAAACCCTAAAACGGGTGTTTGGCAAACAGTGCAAGCCCAGATCAGGCGCCGCAGAACGCGGCGTCTGATCAGGGCCTCCACTGTTTGCAAAAAGTTCAGACATTTTCCAAATAAATTTTGATGAAAACACAACCTGTCACCCCTAAATTTTGAAATGAACTCCTGCTATATATAAGGAGGAAGATTCCATTTGGTACAAAGAGGGTTTACGTGATGATTGCGAAGGACTTGTCAGGGTATAATATATTTTTATTATTTCTGCTATGTTCCTGATCATAAAGCAGGTTGTTTGAAGAGGTATGCAGAATTCATTTTTTTTTCTATTCCAGAACATAGACTGTGGGTACTCACAGAGACGCTTCTTTACTTCTTTGGATGGTAAGAGTACGATATCCTTAAACCATAAAGCAAAATGTTATCTCATTACGGTAACAACTTTATGAGCTCCGCCTAGCGAATTTGTGTCTTCGAGCATTCCGTCATGACAAATTTTAACTGCGCATGTCCAGCCATTCAGAGGGGCCAGGGATATGGCTTTCTGTCTGAAGGTTCCTCTTGATTCACTGCTTGTATGAGCGAGCAGCGAAGGTTCTGGCGAGACTGCGCGGATGTGCAGGCTCGCCTGAACCTTCGCTGCTCGCATAGGCGATAAGTACCAAAATCGCTTGACGGGGCCCAATACAATGAACACCCTGTAAACCCCAGCTTATATAAAGTTGAGCTTGCAATTGCTATACACTTTTTATTATTTTTGAAAAAAAAAAAAAAAAAACATGCACCAACAATCTATGTTTGAAGATGAAATAAGAAAAAGATCAAAACTTTTCATTAAAAAAAGTGTCATTATAGGCTATAAAGGAATACACTATTACTCTCGTAATATTAAATTAAGACACGTGTTCAAAACTTCTTAATTGTTCTACTCCCTCATGTCATTGTACTCGATTAATTAAAGACATGTCGATGGCAAAAATGCCACTTTAATCTAACAATAAATTTCATACTTTGAGTAATTATATTCATTAAGAATATAATTAAAAATAAGTTATTTAATTTGATTAAATTCACACATTATTTGTTTAAAATAAACAGAAATTGAGCACAAACAGTCATAGAAGTGACCATGATGTGTTCTCGTAATATTAAATTAAGACACGTGTTTAAAACTTCTTAATTGTTCTAGTCCCTCATGTCATTGTACTCGATTAATTAAAAAAAATATCGATGGCAAAAACGCCACTTTAATCTAACAATAAATTTCATACTTTGAGTAATTATATTCATTAAGAATGTAATTAAAAATTGCTAAAATCCACACATCATCTGTTTAAAATAAACAGAAATTGAGCAAAGACAGCTATACAAGTGTACAAGATGTGTTCTCGTCATAATAATTGAGCCCAGCAAAGCGAATTTGTGTCTTCGAACATTCCGTCATGACAAATTTTAACTGTGCATGCCCATCCATTCAGAGGGGCCAGGGATATGACTTTCTGTCTGAAGGTTCCTCTTGATTCACTGCTTGTATGAGCGAGCAGCGAAGGTTCTGGCGAGACTGCGCGGATGCGCAGGCTCGTCTGAACCTTCGCTGCTCGCATAGGCGATAAGTACCAAAATCGCTTGACGGGGCCCAAATTAAGACACGTGTTTAAAACTTCTTAATTGTTTTACTCCCTCATGTCAATGTACTGGATTCATTAAAAAAATATCGATGCCAGAAATGCCACTTTAATCTAACAATTAATTTGATACTTTGAGTAATTATATTCATAAAGAATATAATTAATGTTGTTGTTTTCCAGTTTCCCCGTGTCGCGGGTCGTCAGCTGGTGGGGTCCCAGGGAACGAATCCATGCTGGCACTACACCGTAGCCGTTCGGTGGTACCCCTATTCCCCGTTGCCGGTGAACAGGGAGACCATCGCTCGGCTCCAGCCCGTAATATAATTAAAAAAAAAAAAAAACAGTTTAAATAACTTAAATTGGCTTAAATTCACACATTATCTGTTTAAAATAAACAGAACTTGAGTACAAACAGTCATAGAAGTGTACTTGAGGAACAATTATCACCATTACAATTCCAATTTGGGATAATTTAATGGGATAATTAAAATAAAAATCACACGCATGTACTGTCAGTATAAACTCAAAAGGCAATTAAAGCCTGAAAATATTCTTATTACTTTTATCCACCCCTCCCTTTGTTAAAAGTCAGATAATTGCATCACGGCTTGAGTGAACATATTTTCAGATGATTTACATAATTTTAAATTGCAAATATAATTATTGCCACTGATTTTCTTTCTTTCCTTCTTTCTTTCTTTCTTTCTTTCTTTCTTTCTTTCTTTCTTTCTTTCTTTCTTTCTTTCTTTCTTTCTTTCTTTCACGATCCCCTTTTCTTTTCATTCCCTGCCCTTCTCGCAATGTTTCATAATAATGATCACCGAATTCACACTAAATATTCGGACACCTCGACTTTTTAACGTTCGTGTAAAATTGGAACAAGTTCAATTTACTACCCGGCGTTATGTCTAAAAACAGCTGCACAAATGACAAACGGTGTAGACCCTGAGGAGACGTCTGTGGAGTATAATCTTGAGTTTATCATATGACGTCGCGTCCGAGAGTATAATAACGCCATGTAATAAATTCGATAATCAACTAGTGGATTAAATATGCAAATTAGTTAGATACGTCCCGCAGCATTTAAGGTACGACGTCCTCTATAACGACGTCGCGTTTACTAGTGGCGGAATATTGACGTTTTCGTTAAACAATCGTGAATAGAATGCGTTTTAAATGCCATATGATAAATAGAATCTGTGTGTGTGTGTGTAAGAAATGCACACGTGAAATATGAAAGCCCTATCACTTACCAATCGAAAGTTATGGACAATGTTAGTCTTTAAAAAGTAGGTCAAACATCAAGGTCACAAGGTCACAATTTATGGTATCACTGGAAAGGTCTTGTGACAAAGAATTCACATGTGAAATATGAAAGCCATTTCACCTACCAATCGAAAGTTACGGCCAATAGTAAACTTTTTAAAATGTAGGTCAAACTGTCAAGGTCAAGGTCACAAGGTCAGGAATTATGGTGTCACTGGCAACGTCTTGTGACATGGAATGCACTAGCCCTATCACTAACCAATCAAAAGCTATGATCCACGTTAAGGTTTTTAAAAAGTAGGTAAAACATCAAGGTCAAGAGGTCAAAAATTATGGTACCACTGGAAAGGACTGTGAAAAGGAATGCACGTGTGAAATATGAAAGTCCTGTCACTAACAAATTTAAGGCTATGGCAATGGTTAAAGTTTTTGAAAAGGAAATCAAAAGTCCAGGTCAATGTCACAATGTCAAACATTATGTTAACGCTGGAAAGATCTTGTGACATAGAATGCACATGTGAAATATGGAAACCCTATCACTTACCAGTCAAAAGTTATAACCAATGTTAAAGTCTTGAAAAGGTAGATCAAACGTCAAGGTCACTAGATCAAAACTTATGACACCACAGAGAATGCACATGTGAAATATGAAAGCCCTGTCATTTGCCATTCAAAAGCTATGCCCAATGTTGTCAATGTTATTTTTTAAGTGGGTCAAAGATCAAGGTCAGGAGATCAAATATGATAGGACCACTAGAAAGGTCTACAAGGACTGCACATGCGAAATATGAAAGCTCTATCGTTTACCATTCAAAAGTTATGGCCAATGTAAGCAAAAGTTATGGTCAATGTAAACGTTTTTCAAAAGTAGGTCAAGCGTCAAGGTCACAAGGTCAAAAATTACGGTACCACTGGAAAGGGCTTATGACAAGGGATGCACATGTGAAACATGAAAGCCCTGTCAGTTACCATTCAAAAGTTATGCCCAATGTTGCCAATGTTATTATTTTTTTTTTTATGGTAGGTTAATGGTCAAGGTCACGAGATAAAAAAATTATGGTACCGCTGGAAAGGTCTTTTGACAAGGAATGCACACGTGAAATATGAAAGTCCTATCAGTCATAAAGGTATGCCCAATATTATGGTTTTTGCGGACAGACAAACCGACATACGGACAGACCAAAAACTATATGCACAAAAAGTTATATGTTTGTCCATTTAAACCCCAGTTTATCTATATAAAGTGGGGTATAAGGGGGTGATCATTTCACGGACTTGTTAACCCAATTTGTACCAGAAACCCTAAAACGGGTGTTTGGCAAACAGTGCAAGCCCAGATCAGGCGCCGCAGAACGCGGCGTCTGATCAGGGCCTCCACTGTTTGCAAAAAGTTCAGACATTTTCCAAATAAATTTTGATGAAAACACAACCTGTCACCCCTAAATTTTGAAATGAACTCCTGCTATATATAAGGAGGAAGATTCCATTTGGTACAAAGAGGGTTTACGTGATGATTGCGAAGGACTTGTCAGGGTATAATATATTTTTATTATTTCTGCTATGTTCCTGATCATAAAGCAGGTTGTTTGAAGAGGTATGCAGAATTCATTTTTTTTTCTATTCCAGAACATAGACTGTGGGTACTCACAGAGACGCTTCTTTACTTCTTTGGATGGTAAGAGTACGATATCCTTAAACCATAAAGCAAAATGTTATCTCATTACGGTAACAACTTTATGAGCTCCGCCTAGCGAATTTGTGTCTTCGAGCATTCCGTCATGACAAATTTTAACTGCGCATGTCCAGCCATTCAGAGGGGCCAGGGATATGGCTTTCTGTCTGAAGGTTCCTCTTGATTCACTGCTTGTATGAGCGAGCAGCGAAGGTTCTGGCGAGACTGCGCGGATGTGCAGGCTCGCCTGAACCTTCGCTGCTCGCATAGGCGATAAGTACCAAAATCGCTTGACGGGGCCCAATACAATGAACACCCTGTAAACCCCAGCTTATATAAAGTTGAGCTTGCAATTGCTATACACTTTTTATTATTTTTGAAAAAAAAAAAAAAAAAACATGCACCAACAATCTATGTTTGAAGATGAAATAAGAAAAAGATCAAAACTTTTCATTAAAAAAAGTGTCATTATAGGCTATAAAGGAATACACTATTACTCTCGTAATATTAAATTAAGACACGTGTTCAAAACTTCTTAATTGTTCTACTCCCTCATGTCATTGTACTCGATTAATTAAAGACATGTCGATGGCAAAAATGCCACTTTAATCTAACAATAAATTTCATACTTTGAGTAATTATATTCATTAAGAATATAATTAAAAATAAGTTATTTAATTTGATTAAATTCACACATTATTTGTTTAAAATAAACAGAAATTGAGCACAAACAGTCATAGAAGTGACCATGATGTGTTCTCGTAATATTAAATTAAGACACGTGTTTAAAACTTCTTAATTGTTCTAGTCCCTCATGTCATTGTACTCGATTAATTAAAAAAAATATCGATGGCAAAAACGCCACTTTAATCTAACAATAAATTTCATACTTTGAGTAATTATATTCATTAAGAATGTAATTAAAAATTGCTAAAATCCACACATCATCTGTTTAAAATAAACAGAAATTGAGCAAAGACAGCTATACAAGTGTACAAGATGTGTTCTCGTCATAATAATTGAGCCCAGCAAAGCGAATTTGTGTCTTCGAACATTCCGTCATGACAAATTTTAACTGTGCATGCCCATCCATTCAGAGGGGCCAGGGATATGACTTTCTGTCTGAAGGTTCCTCTTGATTCACTGCTTGTATGAGCGAGCAGCGAAGGTTCTGGCGAGACTGCGCGGATGCGCAGGCTCGTCTGAACCTTCGCTGCTCGCATAGGCGATAAGTACCAAAATCGCTTGACGGGGCCCAAATTAAGACACGTGTTTAAAACTTCTTAATTGTTTTACTCCCTCATGTCAATGTACTGGATTCATTAAAAAAATATCGATGCCAGAAATGCCACTTTAATCTAACAATTAATTTGATACTTTGAGTAATTATATTCATAAAGAATATAATTAAAAAACAGTTTAAATAACTTAAATTGGCTTAAATTCACACATTATCTGTTTAAAATAAACAGAACTTGAGTACAAACAGTCATAGAAGTGTACTTGAGGAACAATTATCACCATTACAATTCCAATTTGGGATAATTTAATGGGATAATTAAAATAAAAATCACACGCATGTACTGTCAGTATAAACTCAAAAGGCAATTAAAGCCTGAAAATATTCTTATTACTTTTATCCACCCCTCCCTTTGTTAAAAGTCAGATAATTGCATCACGGCTTGAGTGAACATATTTTCAGATGATTTACATAATTTTAAATTGCAAATATAATTATTGCCACTGATTTTCTTTCTTTCCTTCTTTCTTTCTTTCTTTCTTTCTTTCTTTCTTTCTTTCTTTCTTTCTTTCTTTCTTTCTTTCTTTCACGATCCCCTTTTCTTTTCATTCCCTGCCCTTCTCGCAATGTTTCATAATAATGATCACCGAATTCACACTAAATATTCGGACACCTCGACTTTTTAACGTTCGTGTAAAATTGGAACAAGTTCAATTTACTACCCGGCGTTATGTCTAAAAACAGCTGCACAAATGACAAACGGTGTAGACCCTGAGGAGACGTCTGTGGAGTATAATCTTGAGTTTATCATATGACGTCGCGTCCGAGAGTATAATAACGCCATGTAATAAATTCGATAATCAACTAGTGGATTAAATATGCAAATTAGTTAGATACGTCCCGCAGCATTTAAGGTACGACGTCCTCTATAACGACGTCGCGTTTACTAGTGGCGGAATATTGACGTTTTCGTTAAACAATCGTGAATAGAATGCGTTTTAAATGCCATATGATAAATAGAATCTGTGTGTGTGTGTGTGTGAATTCGGGTTTAACGTCGCTTTCAACAATTTTTCAATCATATCACGACGGTGTCTGGTTGCGACAGGGAGCTCAATGCTCACGTTTATAGTGCTGCCTCACTGAAGTATCATGTCCCAGACACATTACATGATACCACACCCAGTCACATTATCCTGACACTGGATCGACCAGTCCTAGCTCTACCCCGTAAATCTGAGTGCCAAGCGAGGAGCAACTAGTACCATTTTTAACGACTTTGGTATGTCGCGGCCCGGGATCGAACCCGAGACCTCCCGTTCCCCGGAGCGGACACTCTACCAACTGAGCTATCGGGGCCGGTGATAAATAGAATCTTGCATTCGTGCTCATGTATTATTGAATTCGGCAAAGCCTCGCATTTTATCCCTTTTCCTCAACGAGTTTAATAAATTCAATAATACATGAGCACTCATGTAAGCTCGTCTATTTACACTTTGTTTAGGCCTAAATAAACATGTGTATATATATACAAGTATAGAGAAAAAGTGGATATACAGGGGTATACATCATATGTTCTTCTTCCACTCCAATATATGTTGTTGGTACTCCAGTATTCAACGTCTCCAAAATGACCTTTACAGTGTTGACGGGGACGTTAAACATCAAATCAAACAAACAAAAACGTAGCCGTTTTGGGGATATGAAAGAATGCACCGATTCTGAGTATTTCTGTCTGTTTTGCTTTGTCTTACTATTTTACAGTGCGTAGGTGCATGCGTGCGTGCACGTGTGTGGTAAAATTATTATGCGTGACGTTTTTCCTATGTTCTAGAAGAAGAAATCACGAAAGCACGCCTTTATAATTTTGACCCCCTTGAAACTTTTATATAGTAAAAATTGGGTTTACAGGGGTATACCGTATTTCTCTTATTTCTGCTCAAAATCGAGATTGCGGGCACTCGTTAGAACCACCTCGAAAATTATCACACTTTTTTCATCTTAGAAGAATTTTCTTTCTTTCGTTTTTTTTTTTTTCTTTTTTTTTTTTCGGCGGTAAAGTATATAATGTATTTGTATAGGAGTGTTTTCGTAATGAAGAACCCCGATCCTTTGTTTTGTCCTTTGTCAGCGGGAATTTATTCGGGCATAGAAGCAGATCTGGGGCCAGTTGTTCAAAACTAACGACGTCGTTAGTTAATGTATCGTTAAAATTTTGATCACTAAATATGGCAAATATGCTATAATTTTTGCTGAAAAAAAATGTGAGCAGCGGATGCAAAAGCTGCTCACATTTTTTCAGCAAAAATAACAAAAGTTTAGATATTGTACTTTCTAGAACAGTTAACAATTTGACCACTAACGAGCTCGTTAAGTTAATAATGCTTTGAACAACTGGCCCCTTTTGTTTAGAGTTTAACGGCCCAGTCAACCCTATTAAGATCATATCGAGCCCATCACTATTTCTAACCACAAGTTTCCTGGACAGGTTTACGTCCCAATGTTTTTTTTTTTTTTTTTTTTTTTGACAAATCTTTCCACTGACCGTTCCAAGGCGGTTCTTCTGTGGCGATTTATTTATGTTGTTGTTTGTTACTTACTGTGTGTATCACTTGTGTCTTTTAATTTTGGATGGCCATATGGCCATTTTGTGGGAAAGTAACTGTCCTTATGGCCTTCCTTTGTTTAGGTTTCCATTATGGTCTGGTCGCTTAATGTTTGTATTTCTTTCCCTTTGGTGTCTTTGATGGGTGGAGTAAGTTAATTGTATCGATTCCTGATCTTTGTTTTACTTCTACTTTATACAGCGGTTAACAAATTCGGTGTAATGCTTTCTACAGAAACTGGAATATGAAGAGAGACTGACCGAATATTAATCGTGATCAGTCTCCACAATAGAATGTTGTCAACCCGGCAGGCCTCCTAACACGCATCCGACTGAACTACTTTGTTTTGGAGGGGAGGAATGTCACTTGCATTCAATGATCGTTATGTATCTTTCACTTTACGCAATCTTTCTTTCTTTTAACTCTAATTTCGTCTTCGGAGTTCTGCAAGCACTTTAGAAGCCTCCGTGATGCAGTGGTTACGCTACTCGCCTTGTAAACCAGGGATCGCAGGATCGATCCCGGGCTTCTCCAGACTTTCGGATGAGTCTTTAAACCGAGGTCCCGTCTCCGTATGACCTTAGCTGTTGGTGGGACGTAAAACTAAAACTCACTCACTCACTTACTCTGCAAGCAATTCTGAAAGATCAGATATAGAAACTAGAGGGCACTGTGTTATCCAGGCAGCCTACATACAGTACATGATCAGTCTTCGCTGATCGCATCAAGTGAACAAGTCCGGGGAATTAACACCCCCTACACCTCAATTTATACAGAGAAAACTGAGGTTTATGGCGGTATCATTTTCTTTCTTATTTCTCCACCAAGATATAGGTTGTGGGCACCCACAACATATATTTGAAGTATAAATCAGAAAAATATCACGCATTTTCATCAGCAGAATAGGCATTTTGGAGTTGTAAAAAACTGCACTATGTAGCAAACTGCTGTTGACTTCTGGGCTGTGTGAAAGTTTTTCCATAGTGGGTATATGTGCAGGTTGATTTTTATATTAAGACCACCTTTGGGGTTGTTCAAAAGTGGTCTTAAAGACCACTTTTGAACAGCCCCAAAGATTGTCTTTTGTTATGAGGCACTGGGTGTAGAAAACTCACAAAATAGAATAACTGAAACCTTCTCAAGAAGCTTTTAAAAGCAGATTTAGTCTTAATTTTAGGTGGTCTTAATAGCGGAATTTTATAGTAGTATCATATTGTAGGTTTTGTCGTGCGCTGGCGCAAATGTTGTTTAGCATACGATTGAGGGGCAATGTCCTGAAAGATATATTTTCCGGTTTAGCATTTAGTATGTCTTTACCATTAATACAAAAAAAAAAACTTCCGAAAATTAATGCTGCATTTCTACAAATATGGTTATGTATAGCATTCGACAAAAAATTGACAATGTTTATATCTTTTGATAGACAATTACCACCAAAAAAACTAGGTAGTGTCCGTTCAATGCCCGCTACACTAGCCTTGAAATAAAAATGCCATGTAGCCAGATGAGTATAATTTGTTGTCACCAAAAAAGTCAAGCTCGTCGACAACGATATATTAGTCGAAAATTGTGCAAGATGACAATTTTAAAGCCATAATTATTCGCTAATCTTTTTTTATCGATGAGTAATATTTTTGCCATTTGCAAGATTTTTCTACGGTCTCCTTCAAACCGATTATTTGCGTTCTTGGGGCGTAACATTGGTGATAAATGATAATATCTTTCATGAATGGGCTCAAACGTGGATTGTTGAAGCTTGAACATCACTCAAAATTGAGATTACAATTGATACTATAATCTGATTGGCTGATACTCGTGACGACACTGGGTAGGCCTTACCTGTTCAGACTTGTCTCACGCTACTTAAATTCGCATTTTGTTTGTGGTGGATATCATTTTCATTGAAAAGTATTTGTAATAACCATCTTTGTGTTGCACTCTTCAAGGAGACTACTGTTTGTGGATTTATTTCATATATTCATTGTGATATTACAGATCTCCAGGTAATTGATTTACTTGTGCTTTTATTTATTTATTTATTTTCAAAGCGATGCGCTAATAGCGGAATTTTACAATAAAAATAAAGTGTATGAAGTTGGCATGGAGTCTGGAGTATGGAGTTTGGAATTCGATTTATTCCGTAGTAGTAAAGTATAGTAAAATATTTGTGAATGTTAGGCAAAATTGATATGCCAAGCCGCGAATCCCAAGCCAAGTTCACACACTCATGAAAATATATTAGCACTAATGCTTATTTTAAAAATATGGAATCTTTACCACTCACTGGGCAAATTCATCAGACGACAATTTGATATTTTTCATAATTTTCCCTGAAAGCAGGTTTTGACATTATCAATGGAGACAATTTCCAGGAAAAATAAAAAAAAAAGATATTTCATAATGTCATCTGCTGAGGCGGGGCTGAGAAAAATACCCAGCATGCAGAGCGTTAGAGGGTTTCGGATAACATTGGGCTCTCTCAAATAGTTTGGGCTGTATGGTACTGCACACACGAGTACTGGTAAACCGCTGAGAAGGACTATGTCTGTCCTTTTGGTTGGTTCAGATGACATCTCTATTTCATGTCAGTGTCGGGTTAAAGTCGCCAAAATTGGAAGCAGCGTCTCCAAAATGACCGTAATACTGTTGTTTTCTCTACATTTTACGTGGGGTTCGTGGGGGTGTTCATTACACACACTTGTTAACGTAAAAGGCACGTTTGAAGTGTAGTGTTAATAGTGGAGTTCAGCACGTATTAGTTTGTGGGTGCGCAGGCTGATTTTGTTCGATGGTTATTAATTTACACATTGCAATGTATACCGCTGAAAAAAAGATGGAATTTTTTTTCCTATTTCTGCTCAAAATATAGAGGCGGTTCTAACGAGTACCCACAATGAGTGTTTTAGAACAGGTGAAAGAAAAAAAGGTTTAACCCTTTAAACCCCAATGGCGTTCAAGGGGATCAGAATTATTTAGGCATGCTGGTTTTTCCAGGCTTATTTATACTTCAAAATAGAATGTTTTGGTGCTCATTACAAGCGTGGCTCAAACGAGTACCCACAATAGACTAGTACTGTATGCCCATAGGGTTTACGGGGGCATTCATTACACTGTGTTGTTAGTTGTTTGTTTGATTTGAGGTTTAACGTCCCCGTCAACACTGTATATAGGTCATTTTGGAGACGTTGATTCCAATTTTGTGGGACTTTTACCCGACATTGAAATGAAACGACATCTCAAGCCCAGTCGCTCATTAACCATGTGGGTTTATAAGCATGGACGGTCCGACTCTCACCGCTTTGTCTGGGCAGGCTTAGATCCTCTTAGCAGTTTACCAGTACTTGTGTGTGGTCGGGTTCAGCTCTGCGTGGAAGCATCATGCAGACCATCCATTTCTTCAAGCCCCGATGGGCGGGGGCGTACACCGAGTTCTTGACCTTCTACAATGGCATTTTTTATGTTATGCACTAATGTCTTTCTCCTTTTCTCACAAATGCGGGTGTATGTTTTTTCCTTTACTCTACAGAGAAGATAATCTTGTTTGTAATCTGTATAAGGAGTTTGGAGCAGAGCAGATAATCTTGTAATTAGCGGGTTTATAGCTGATGATTGAATTGGGAACTTACTGACAATTAACCATACGCGAACATGAGAGTAGAAACCCGTCTTCGCGGTTTGTGACCTTGTAAAGACAAAGGCATGCAGGACGTCAAAACTGCACACATACTAGCGCACCTGTGTGAGTGTGTGTGGGCGTGTTTTTTTTTTTTTGGGGGGGGGGGGGGGGGGGGTAATGAACTGATAGTGGGTAGTACACTGCTAGTCTGCTACACTGGCAATAAAATTCTGGTGTCAAGATATGCTTCACTGGCATCAGTTTAATGCATCGTCCTTCGGATCGGCCCTTAGTTTTTTTTTTCCATTTATCAAAGACCATAGCAACATAGGTTTTTTTTTGTGATAACTGAAGGATAGCTTTTGCCAATTCTAAAAAAAACCTTTGCTGTGGGTATTCATTAGAACTGTCTCGGCGAGGTGGTTCTAATGAATACCCACAACATAGGTTTATATGGAGAAATAAGGAAAACTATATTAGGTGGAAAGGGAACCTGCGCACATCATAAAAGAATGTCCGAGTAATAATACCCATTAGCATAGACTATGGGTACTCGTTAAAATCGCCTTATTAAGACGGTTCTAACGAGTGCCCTCAATCTATAAATCAGAAATAAAGGAATACATCACGTATTTTCTTAAGAAAAATGCCATATATTTTAGAATTACTAAAAACAAGGATGGCATGAATGTTTGCTGTTTAGAAGATAAAATTACCCCTTCATCGGAACTATGGACTGTCCCTGAAATTGCGTGACACTTGATTTTGAACTGGTAGAAGAGCCCATTCCTATCTAACATGTCCAGACATGACGTCTGCCCTTTATTTAGAACTTTTTAAAATCCCAGCGAAAACTACAAGTACATTGCATCAAGATCGATTACATAACTGAGGACTTCCTTATTTCTTGTTTGAAACATACCTTGTAGGACCTGTTGGTACTTGTTAGAATCGTCTGTGAGGCGATTCTAACCTATACTCACAACATATGTTTTATGGAGAAAAAACAAGTTTAACCCATTTAGTAGCGGAAACCCCTTAAGAGGTAATTGGCAAACAGTGCATGCCCAGATCAGACGCCGCAGAACGCGGCGTCTGATCAGGGCCTACACTGTTTGCAAGAAAAAAAAAAATCAGACTTTTTCCAAATTTTGCAGGAACGCAGAAAGTTTGAAATGGTTTTCTACTTTATATAAGGAGGAAGATTCCATTTGGTACAAAAAAGGGTTAAACGATATCCGCATCTCCATATCTTGAGCCTCCCAGGTGGGATCTATTTCTGTGGCTGGTGCAATCAGCATACCTGTAATGTTTTACCTGTATAAAGGATAGTCACCGGGACAATAAAACCGCACTAAAACTCACACACATCAAATGTATCTTGTTTCAGTCAGACAGAAGTGAAATTGTCGTTTATCGATGTCATCTCTAAACATAGGTGAATCTCGCTGTCATCTCTAAACTCTCTTAACATAAGTAAATTTGAACATTAAAGGTTAGGGATGCTGAGGATTAATATTTGTGATAATTTATTCTTTTAGAAATTCGATGCCTTGACAAAGTCGTTTGTAAGGTTGTGAAATTTGAGGATTCGCTTACATTCTTACATATACGTATACAAAAAGATGCAAGGCATGCGATCTTATCGCTTGAAATACTTAATAATATGGGTGTACGGAAAAAAGTAGGGAATTAGCAATTGCAAATCACGATTTACATCACATTAATAATTCAGTAAATACCATTGAAACTACTTCAAAGAGGAAAGTAGGGTCTACAACGTTATGCATAATTTTCCTTTTTTTTTGCTAAAGAAAAGATTGCTCAATCGATTGAATTATTAACGTGTTACACAATGATCTATATTTTTCTTTCAGATAAAATGGAAGCCCCATTGTTCTTCGCCGTTCTCTTTGCGGTCATTCAGATGCATTCAGCTTCCAGGACTGCGTACTTGTGCGCCCAGGGTGAATTCTTCAGCCGTGACAAGATGGAATGTGTGCAGTGTTCAGATTGCCCTGTCAATCAGGTTCCTCTGAGAATTTGTTGGAAAGACCAAGACACAGTGTGTGGACCCCTCACAAAGTTTCCTCATTTTGGTCAGCCTGCTTCTCAACAGCCAGTCATCTCCAACGCAGACAGTAAACCCGAAGCTGATGCCACCCATCAACTTCCGGTTCCACACCAGACGACAGTGATGTTGGCAGAAGACATTTCTGGCGACCGTTGGTTCGCGATCACCATGGTTTTAGTGGGAATTCTCGTCTTCATGTGCGTCCTTGGCGTAATCCTCATCTTCGTCACGTGTTACGTTTGCAGGAAGAGCAAACGAGAAATCATCTGCGATCCTGGTAAGTATCTGGCCAGCTAAAATTAACCCTTTCTCTACCAAATGGAATCTTCCTCCTTATATATACCAGGAGTCCATTTCAAAATTATGGGGTATCAGGGTTTTTTCTTCAAAATTGATTTGGAAAATGACCGAACTTTTAGCAAACAGTGGAGACCCTGATCAGACGCCGCACAATACATTGTGCGGCGTCTGATCTGGGCCTCCACTGTTTGCCAGGGTACCCGTTTTGCAGGGTACCAGTTTTGGGGTTTCTGGTACTAAATGGGTTAAGACTAATTCTGGAGTAATTCTGTTTTTAAAAGGTTTTAGTTATTCTTTCTTTGTGTTTTCTGCACCCAGTGCCCTCTGGTCAGAGAATCTTTTGGGACTGTTCAAATTGATCTTATAAAAGACCACTTTTGAACATTCTCATAGGTGGTCTTAACATTAGAAGTTTACTGTATTTGCTTTCGAGTCAAGTGAGTGTGAGGTATGTGCTCAAATAAATTTGTCAGTAATGCTACAAATGATACCTGGACCAAAATTAAAAATCACTACTTCGGAGTCTAACTTTAGATCTCGAAATCTGACCTAAGTGTGAAATTTTAAAGTAACTGCAAATTAACATTGCAGACCTTATCAAATTAAGTTACCCTGGTTTGTGGGGCTCCTTCTCAAGTAGCATGCTACTGTTGCATTTTGTTTTGTCTCTCATTGGGTATCGCTATGGAGACCAACACATTTACTCACCGTCGCATCTGCGACGGCGATGCCACATCACCATGGTTGATACGGCACTACAATACGTCGTGTACCCTGCTTACTTTATGCATCCGGTGGAATAGAATGTTACTTTCACTAAGACCTCATTGTGAAAATGTATTGAACCCAGAATTATGGGCAATGAAAGGAAGTGCAGACAACTTTTGTATTGTTACTCCTTGTCTTGAATCAAGCTGTTAATGTGCTCACATCACGCATGGGAACATTTAATATTTTAACTGCTTCGGCCCGAGTTTTTGTTCTCTCTGTTTGTACATTGTATTACTTCAATCAGACCATTGACTTTTATATTTCGGCTCTTTTTGAATGGATGCTTGCACATCTATGAATGAAATAGTAACCTAACCATCGGTAGTATAGTTAACCATTTATTAACCCTTTTTGTACCAATGGCAGCAGTCCGTTTCGAAATTTAGGGGTGACAGGTTGTGTTTCCTTCAAAATTTATTCAAGAAATGGCTTAACTTTTTGCATACAGTGTGGACCCTGATCAGACGCCGGGTTCTGCGGCGTCGGATCTGGGCCTGCACTGTTGTCAAGGTACCCGTTTTGGGGTTTCTGGTACTAAATTGGTTAATGACCAACAGAATCTACCAGCTATTTGGACAAACCCATTTACAATATATTAGGTTATTATATTTTACCCCAAATACTTAAAGCAAACATTGTAGACCCTGATCAAACGCCGCTTAAGGCGGCGTCTGATCAGCGTCTCACTGTTTGCATATGTCCTATTTTTGTGACGCTAGGAATGTATGGATTAACTTTGTTTGCTGCGAAAAAGGGCCAGTCTTCGTGGCAAAGAATAACTCTTTTATGTTTAAGGTAATGTGATTCTTGGACTTCCGGTCGAATCGCTGCAACATGTGTAGCTATGTTTCTTTCTTCTCAAAGCATATAATTGATCATAATTTGAACAGAATGTGTGTCCTTTTGGAGTAAGCCAAGTTTGTCATCGAAATATGCGCGGTATTTCGATACTGCGGGGTTGACACAAAGCGCTGTTAGTATCTGTTTTTGTCCCTCTCTGGGCATGGCTTTTAATGATTTAATGTCCCCAAACCTAAAGCGTTCTTTGGAAATTCAATATAATAATAGTTCATAATTAGCGCGAAGACGAGGATTTTGACGTGTTTTAACGCGTTTCACTACTAAGCGAAACAGCCCAGTCATGATTTTGAAACCATCTCCAAAAAAAAAAAAAAAAAAAAAAAAAGAAGAAAAAGAAAGCCCAAACAACGACACGGCAAAACTGATAACATTTAATAATGCGTCAAAGATGGGTGCGCTGAACAAGGATCATACTAGTCTGTACAGCCACGCAGTATAATCAATCTACACTGCAATAGTGCGATAGTGGACACTTATTCGTAGATTCAGTTGTGTACGCTGGCAGATTACCCAGCAGGTACACATCGCTAGGGAAACGTCACATCAACGCCAGTGCAACGTCATGATGTTGCACCGACGTAGATGTGACGTTTCACCGACGTGGATCTGACGTCGAAAATTACGTCATGTGCCTGCTGGGTAAAGTATTCCCTTTAAGAAACGCATGCCCACAGATACATTTTAACTTGACCCGGTCCATCAGATGTAGTCATCTCATGCTTTATCATGCGTAAAAATTTTAGCATTTTAACTGAAATTGCTGATTCACAGCTGTTGAATCAAATGTAATATTTATTCCACCCCTCATACTTTGTACAGTATAATTAATCATGATCTAAATTTTCATGGTCTGAACATCATAATTCATCTTCCCGAATTTAAGATGGCCTTGAATGGATACGGATGAGGAATCACTTTTTCTACTTGAACTCGTGTTCGAGCATGAGCACAAAGATCTAGATCAGTCTCTGCATCCACCAGAGCTGGTGGGCTCAGTTACATACTTGTTCACTCTTGGAGGAAGCTTTAAAAGAAACCCCATGTTGATGGGTCGCAAAATCATTAAAATAACAATATCGAGCCTCTGACCAAGGGTTCCTCCCTCAAAGGAAAAAATCGCTCTTCAGGTGTAAATCTCTTTTCTTTACATACAGACCCTTATAAAAACGGGAGACAATATTTGGAAGAGTTGTCTTCATTGACGGTGCATCCACCCCCCACGCCCCCATATAGTAAATTAGAAACAGGATAACAATGTTCTTTTATAGCGAGCTTAAGGCATTTTTACTGATGTATCAAAAGTTTGAAAAGTTGCTAATTAAACTTGCGGTATAAAAAGAGGACATTGTAACAACTTCTTTAGAAAATCTTAACAAGATTCAATTCGTTTCTTGAAAGGACAGCTCGACGGGCGCCTAGTCAATTTAGCCCGACGGGTCCTTATCGACTGTTACGCCTTTTGGCTGATAACTAACCCTTGTTTCTGCTTAGGGGCATGATTATTTTCTTTTTAGGCTGTTTGGCCTCATTATCGAGCTAGGGTCACTTCAAAACCGTCTACTGTACTCCATTTACACCTTTTAAAGAGTGTTACATACTTTTATCGCCTTCTATATAAACACTAGTCGGAAAATAAATTAATAGTTAAGGTGACACCACTTGGGCGCTGGTTAATCAGATAAAGAAGTTTTGGCCAAAAGGCACTTTTGAATCTATTTTCCTTCAAAATGAAAGATTTTCCTTTAGGATGAAAGACTGAACGCAATAAAACACCCCGGCAGCATTGTCGCTTGAATTCAGTGATGAAGGATTGAAAGCGAGCGTTAATGAATGGTGTCTAAAGTTACAAACCTATCTACTCAATCAAGATTTTAGTTCAAAATATTCAGTCTCATGAGCCGTTTTTCTTCAATCTTGTTTTAATCCACTAAGTGAGAATGACGGACGGGAATGGTACTAACATATATATAAATGAGATCTAGATGAAGTTATTGAAAAACTTGAATATGATATTGGGAACAGAAATATATCTTGGTACTGCATGGTAAATGAACGTTTGGCTTTAATACAAATGGATTGTCTGTACAGACGCAATACGGGTATCCCTAATTCACCGTGTTACATCAGATCAGGCGGAGGATTTGTAAAACTTGCAAACTAATCACGCCAAAATTGGAATGGCCAAAAGCTGCTGATTGGATTTGGTGGTTTAAGGTCGCGAAAAAAATGGGAATTAGCTTTTCAAAGTGGATCTAATGAACTATTCCAAGACACCATGAGAGCGAGTAGTGTGGGTATTAACAGTCCAGTCTTGTCTCGGCCAAAATTTACTGATATTACTGTTACGTTTTCAAGTCTTAAGTATCTACAGTTAAGAAGCTTGTTCATAAACAAGCTAGATATCGTATCAACCAAAGTCTCTCTGTCCACTCTTGTCGACCTTTGTTTCGCCGTGTTTATTAGACGTTGAGTCACCCTGGAAACATTTTCAAGTATTTAACTGTTTTGGCAGTCTTTATACTGGCCATTGTCGTTGTTGAACCCAATAATGTTCAGTTTACATTGTCCTTTTATCTGCCATACATCTAAAATACCTTGACAATATGCAAATAATTGAAACATTCTTGCGAAGCGTTAGTTATAGTTTGAGTATCTGTGTTAAATTCCATCCCATTGTTCATGTCGATTTGGCGTCTTTTGTTTTCTTTGGTCCATTCGAGACTTCTTTGTTGGTAAACAGCGACGATCTAGGTTAGGGTCTACACCAGATTGACATATAAAACATTTTGGTGAAACGTTCAGCAAGGCACCCAATGCGGCAGAAGGGCCCATTCAGCATTGCCACAGGCTCATAGAAATGAATATACTCTACGTTTATTATAATGCTTTCGAATATCTTATTATCCATTTTTAATAAGCTGACTGAGTTTCGGAATTAAATCCTTTGTACACTATTTGGTTTCCGTTAAATTTAATGAGTATCATGATGATAATGGTAGTCGTGCTGGTTTACTGTACACTTCCCAACTTGAACTCTTGTGCCAGCTGTCGTTGGGGTAGCTAAAATATTTTTGCTTCCAGGCAAACATAGTGGACCAAGATCAGATTGCGTCTAGAACAGTCTGATCTGGGTCCATACTGTCTGCAACAATGGCTTGCGAAGCAACAAGCAAACTATAAAGCAGACGACAATTCTTGTGGTTAAAACATAAGATTAACTGAATCACGTGTAGTAACGGGCCTCCGTGGCCTAGTGGTTAAGAGCACAGACTCTTGATCATTAGGTCTCTCACCACTGTGGTTCGAGCCTCGCTCGGGTCATATGTGAGACGCCAAGTTCTGCAACGGAAGGTCAGGTGTTTTTTCTCCGGGTACTCCGGTTTTCGCCCACCTCTGATTAACGATCGGCTCGATATGAGTGAAATAATCTTGAAAGGGCCGTAAAACCAAAACCAAAAAAAAAAAAAAAAAAATCACGTGTAGTATGCGTAATGAAAACCAAGTCTACACAAGGAGCATGTGTTGCAAGTCATTTAAAACAGAACGTTAAGCTTAATTTCTTTCTTTCTTTTTCAGTCTTCTCAAGTTCACTTCTGAAACCAGACGAACAGACAGGAATCCGAAAGATTGAAGAGTTCAGACTTGTTACTGAAACGTGAACGCCCTTCCGTCGATGACCATAGTGGACATGTGTCTCGTACTAAGCGGGAATCAACGAGAACTCGCCGAAATGCGCGCGGTCGTATCGCTGAGACTGTGATATTTTTGTTGTCATGCAGGGAGTGACATTTGTGTTCTTATGCTGAACAGAACAGAAGTCGTTTCGTAATGAAGACTGTATTTTACGGTCGATGGGTGCATCTTCAAGAAAGACAACAAACCGATATATAATCTTCCCTTTCATGACGTGTATAGTGCAGCCACACTTGACGAATGCATTTTCACTCCTACAGGAACAATAATTTTAACTTTATTTACTCACTTTTCGCTTTCATCTTTGAAAGGGGTCTATTCTTAAAGAAAAGAATTTGCTTCTTAGTAGCAGATACCTTTCTTTAAAAGTAGACCCTTATCATGAGTAAAGGAGGTAAAATATTGTTGTAGGACTTACCGCCCTCTGGAGTATATCATTTTCCCATAAGAACTTCTAGAATGAGTGGAAAGAATGATTGTGATGTATCTTTCTTAATGGAAAGACGTTTCACCATATTGGAAAGAGTAGAGTTCTTCCCTTTCATTTTCATATGAAAAAAGGAAAGTTTTGAAGCTTGAATAATCCCATCTAAAACGTTCTAACATGGACTTTAATGCGCGAATGGTATCGACAAAAACTGCAGCAATGTCTCTGTATTATCAAATTTCAAATAGAGATGAATCGATGCAACAGATATACATGAAATTTAACCCCTTTTGTACCAAATGTACTTATATATAGCAGTTCATTTCAAAATTTAGGGGTGTCGGGTTGTGTTTTCTTCAAAAAATTTTTGGAAAATGGCTGGACTTTTGGCAAACAGTGGAGGCCCAGATCAGACGCCGCGTTCTGCGGCGTCTGATCTGGGCATGTACTGTTTGCCAAGATACCCCTTTAGGTACCAGATGGGTTAACAAAGTTGTGGGTTAAGATGAAATATGACAGTACAGAGAGATAATTGTATGTTTATTTGTTTGTATTGGAGTTTATCGGCCCAGTCAACACTATTTAGGTCATTTTGAGCCTGTCAGTTTACCTATCCACACTTTTCCTGGGCAAACTTATACGTAAGCGATTAACCAGCACAGTGTACATTCTTTCGCCAGAAACTGACAACTATATAATTGTGCATAACATGTATCAAGTGTCTTCGACATTTGATGAAGTTGAACGAGTATGTGTGTGTGTTTAGGGTTTCCCAACCGTACCTGTTTTTGTGTACCTGTTAAGTATCTGTTGTTTAATGGGCTGAATGCACACCTGAGTTTTTGAAGTTTTAATTTGGACATATCCATAAGTGTAAATAGGGTCTTTTTATATAAAAAAAAACTACACTGTTAAGTCTACACTATTGGATAGAGACAGTAAAATTACGCTATTAAGACCACCTAAATTAAGACTCTGCTTTAAAGCGTTATATTGAAAAGGGGTATCAGTTAATCGTTCTTTGTGTTTTCTGTATCCAGTGACTCCTGATAAGAGACCACTTTTGCGACTGTTCAAAAGTGGTCTTAAAGACTACTTTTGAACAGTCCCAAAGTTGGTCTTAATATAGGAATTTTACTGAACCTGTCACAGTCAATAGGGTTGAAAGGTGTATTATAAATTTCAACGTTAGCTGGACTTGGTCTATTCCTGGAGGAACTTTTTTATTGTCGTCTTGCACTGCTCTCTATGATTTTCCTTTCTTTCACTCTGCCTCACATGAAAAAGTTCCTCCTGTGATGCCCAGTCGTATGAGTAAGCATTCTGATCAACTTTTGCACACGTCGTCATCTTGTCTGACCAGGATCTAACTGCGATTTTCAGCTAAGAAGTGGTGGTTATACTCTGGCCTAATTTTACGCGTCTAAGGTGATTTTAAATGGGAGAGAATGCAGGACACAGCTGTTCTATTCGGCAGTCAAGGAAGCCCTAGCATGATGTCAAATGGGGTGATAACTTAAAGATCTGCACGTTTTGCAGCTGCTTACTTTTATTCAATGTCATTTGTAAATGTAGAAGGGCAGTGATTGTAACAAAAACAGGGGATAGGATTTAAACACAAACCCTTACTACCACACATCTGTTTGTCACTGTGAACTACTCTTATAGGAAAGAATTTGCCGCTCCCTCTTGGAACAAATTCTTTCCCTTAAGGGGAGTGGGAACAGCCGGCAGATTTTCCCGCCATTTTTCAAAGGCAGACAACTTTTGGGACTTCCTGTTCGCTTTTCCCACTGAAAAAGGGGGTCTACTCTTAATGGAAAGAATTTGCTCCTCGGAATAATTTTTTCCCTTTAAGAGTTGACCCCTATTGAGATGGGAGACAAAATACTTTTGCAGCAGTTGCCTTCACTGAAGGTGTTCCCATTCCCCTTAAGAGCATGACTGTTTCTTAAAGCAGATTGTGGCATAATTGTTCATGCTGATATGTTCACCTTAACATCACGTGACTTCACAAACGATTGGACCCGAATGTATGTAAATATTTGTAATTATTTTTGTTATTTATTGGATGCAAGAATAGAGCGTCCGAACAGCTGTAAGTACAGAGAAATTGTGAATATGTTTTGTAAATAGTGTTAAGTATTTAATTTTGATATTTATTTCTTCTTGAAGCATTTCTGGATGATAAAAACAATAAAAAGTGACATTTATATAAGGTTTTCGTGCTTTGTTTTACAACCCATTCATCATTCATGTCCTCTGCAAAAGTATATGCCAAGCTTTGTAACAGCTTATGGTGTACCATCAAACTTCTTTCATGCACACATCACTTGAGCATGAAATCTGTCCTGTTCATGTTGAAAACGGCATTGTACCGGACATCCCAAAACGGGTACCCTGGCAAACAGTGCAGGCCCAGATCAGACGCCGCAGAACGCGGCGTCTGATCAGGGCCTACACTATTTGCAAAAAGTTAAGCCATTATCCTAATACATTTTGAAGAAAACACAACCTGACACCCCTAAATTTTGAAATGGACTCCTGCAATAAGGAGGAAGATTCTATTTGGTATTGGAAGCAACGTCTCCAAAATGACCTTTACAGTGTTGACGGGGACGTTAAACCTCAAATCAAACAAACAAACAAAAAAGGTTCATATAATATTTGATTAGACCAAGTCTTACTGACCCATTTTAAACGGGAACCCCAAAACAGGTAACGGACAAGCAGTGCGGGCTCAGATTAGCCGCCACAAACCTTGAGGCGCCTGATCAGGGCCTGCACTGCAAATAGTTCAGCCATTTTTAAATCATTCTAAAATCAACTCAACATGTACGCATAATTTTCGGCATGTACTTCTGCTATCTTAACCCATTATGTACCAAATGGAATCTTCCGCCTTATATATTGTAGGAGTCCATTTCAAAATTTAGGGGTGTCGGGTTGTATTTTCTTCCAAATTTATTAGGAAAATGGTTGAACTTTATGCAAAGAGTTTGGTGTGGACCCTGATCGGACGCCGGGTTCTGTGGCGTCTGATCTGGCCCTGCACTGTTTGCAAATTACCAGTTTTGGGGTTTCCAGTTTTGTTTTGACGTCCTCGTCAACATTATTTAGGTCATTTTGGAGACGTTGTCAATTTTGTGTGACTTTAACCCAACATTGAAATGAAATGGCATCTCAATCGCTGCCGCCCAATGAAACCAATAGGGTTTATATACACTGGACGGTTCGACTCGCACCACTTTGCCTGGGCAGGCTTAGAGCTAAGCGGTTTACCAGTACTCATGTGCGGTCGATTTCAGGTCTGCACGAAAGCATCATGCAACCCAATCTATTTCTCGGCGGGGGCCAATTGGGAATTCCGGTACAAAATAGGTTTAAGATGGAAGACTCCATTCAAAACAAAATTGGTTACTTCAATGCTTACTATTGACCGATATAAAAGCCTGAAAAGGAAATAGCCATACATGAGCAAGAGAAATTTCATGCCTTATGCACCTCAGCTTGAAAAAGGTGTCTGGTCCCATCGCCCTCGCCCGCCTGATTTGAAATTAACCATTACAAACATCACGTGATCAAGTCCGTGAAATGAACACCACCGCATACCCCGCTTTATATAGAGAAAACTGGGGTTTACGGGGGTGGACATTATTTTTCTTATTTCAGCTCCAAAACATAGGTTGTGGGTACTCGTTAGAACCGCCTCATGCGTTCTAACGAGCACCCACAACCTATGTTTGCAGTAGTAATAAGAAAAATATCACTGATTTGCGTCAGAAAAATAGCCATTTTGGAGAGGTGAAAACATGCCCTATGTTGCACGGATGTGTTATCGTAACGACACGCCTATTCAAATATATTGAAAATTTTACCACAATTCAGATAAATATATATATTTATATTATTATATTTCTGCTCAAAATGTAGATTGTGCTGGGAACTTATTGGAACCACCTTGCCGAGCGGTTCTAACGAATACCCACAGTCTGTTTTTGAACAGAAATAGAAAAATAATATTTACCCCTGTAAATCCGACTTCTAGTGTATAAAAGAGGGCTCTAAGGGGGCCAAAGTGTTTTTCGTGGTGTTGCGACCCAGCCAGTCCCGGCGACCTATAGGTCTATTGTGTGCTATCTAGCCTGCAGCAGACACTCAACGTTTAATGAACGTTGAACACAACAATGGAAACGTTGAGTCAACGTTGTGTGTCTGCAGGGTAGGGAGCTGTAATACTATACCGGCACAAAACAGTATATGAAACAGTGCATAATCTGTGGCCTGTGAAGGATTGAATCAATTTGAGTCTGATGAAACTGCACTGTTTGCCCTTTTGGTTTGTTTGGGAGGCAGGGATTGAGAAGTCATTTCATCTCGATGTCGGGTCAAAGTCCCACAAAATTGAAAGCAACGTCTGCAAAATGACCTAAGTAGTGTTGACGGGGAGTTAAACTCCAATTCAAACAAAACAAACGATCTGGGCCCAGAGGTCATTGTACTTCTTTTATGCTCAACTCACTTGAACAATAAATTTGTTGTGCTCCACGTTTCAAAATTGTTGGCATTTTAAAATTTGTGAGCACGACAAATAACAATGTCTGCTGAACAGAAGAGGAAAATAGCCATACTATTTTGTATAAGCATTATGAGCATTCCAAATTTCATTCATGTTCAGTCAAATCTCTCAACAGTAAATACTGAGCTAAGCACAAAAGGTGGGGCCTGAACTAGCTACAGAGTGATAGGCGAAGACGCTGGACAGACGTATGGACGTGGAGGCTGCACTGGCTGTTATTGCATTGCTCATTAGTATACAATGATAGGTTACTCGCAAGTATGAATAATGCAAAATGGCACAGCGTCTGACTGCAAATATAGGTGTCTGGAGTCGAGATCACATTATCTTTGACTAGGTACTGGTTTCAAGTACAGGAATCAGTCTGTGCACGTACCACTTAGAAGGCCGAATGACAGGGATTTGAATCACTTTGAGGTAGAAAAATATAATATTAATTATAATTGACAAGGTCTCTTATTTTTGTTTTTCTATCTTATTCCAGCACTGCCTAGTGAGTTCATCTAATAATATGAACATTCAAATATCAAAGAGCGAAAGGTAAATACTGGGCACTGGTTCATAGGCTGATCTGGGTGTTCGCTGGTCGTCGATGTTTGTACTGTTTGTGTGTAGCGCATGCCATATGGAGGACAAATAGTTGAATATCTCACTCATCCCGTGCGATATAGTGCATTTTCCCCCATCTCCAAAATGGCTACTTTTCTTACGATGTTTTTTATCATTTATACTGCAAACATAGGTTGTGGGTGCTCATTAGAACCGCCTGATTGAGGCGGTTCTAACGAGTACCCAACACATATGTCTTGGAGCAGAAATAAGAAAATTACTGTTTATCCCCGTTCTCAAGTTTTCTCTATATAAATTGGGGTTTAGGGGGTGTTCATTTAACCGACTTGTTCCATTGAGTTGCCTGAAATTAAACCCCTGTCATCGAGAGATATGTATCTGCTCTTGCTTTATGCGTATTTCTGTCTGAAATATTGGCACTGTTCGGTTGGTTTGGAGCTTGCCGGGTTCAAAACCTGCCAGGTCGGCAACATTCTTTCTTGAAGACTGGCCATGAAACCCAACCTTCCGTTGATTCAAGAAGGGCAGTTGTCAGTGTCTGTCGAAAGAATATGCACTTATGTATAAGCCTGCCCAGGAAGTGTGGTTAGGTAAACTGACCAGCTCGATATAACCTTGTTGTGTTGACTGGGTCGTTAAACTCATAACACACAAACAAACAAAAAAAGCAGTTCAAGAGTAAGGAGGAGTGGTTAGGATTATTAGGAACAATTCTTCGTGATGTTTGTAACATCCCAGCAGGCACACGTCGCTAGGGCAAGCTCAAATCAACGTCGGTGCAACGTAACGTTGAACCGACGTAGATGTGACGTTGCATAAACGTCATGACGTACCGACGTTGACGTGACGTCGCAATTACATCATGTGCCCGCTGGGATATGTTGTGCAAACCGTAGTTTTTGCTACAATGGGATCCTGAATTTGGTGACATATTCCATTGAATGGGTTGGACCACAAGTCCTAGGATAACAACACAACAGGTAAGGGAATCCTGGACTTAACCCTGGGATAGAAATTCTTATCCTACCCAGACATATGATAAAAATAGAGATTTTTCACGTGTTTGATGTGCACTGGTTGAATATGACGTCATATACGTCGTCGTTAAGTGACCCTCCATGGGGACGGAGTTTTCTATACACCTCTCAGACCCATGTAACATTCTTATATTGCGAGCCTGTCCACTAACAAGTACCCATGACATTAAAATCCTCCTTTTCCGCATTGTTTTCACCTTAATCAGGAAGCGGAAAAATGAACCGACTTCGGGTTAAACCGCATACACTTTAGAAGAGATAGAAAATTGTGATGAGGGCTCGGAAGATAATACATCAACCCATATTTGACACTCAGAAACTTCCCACTAATAGCATGGGGCGGGCCGTATTAAATGGGTGTCTGGGTGTTAATTTCGTTTATTGTAAGTTTCACGAAAATTCTTATTCTTTAAGCAAACAGTGTAGACTACAATCAGATACCCCATTCTGCAGCGTCTGATAAGGGACTACACTGTTTGCCAATGTCTCTTTTCTGGGGTGCTAGGCATCTATGGGTCTATTTATTCCATTTGCTTCCCCGTTCATTTGCGATAATGAAGAAATTATAAATCTTTTAAAATTACATGTTACCACTGATCACACACCGAGGTTTAGACGTTAAGGACTGGGTCACCAACTGCGCTGTGAACCCGATAACAAATGTAATAAAATGTCTCATTTGTCGGCGAAAATGAAGGCCTTAATTGAAAGCCTACCCCATCCCAGGCATCTATTGTCTGTTAGTTTTGCGGTTCGGGTGAAACAGTCAAACAAACTGTTATTTTGCAGTGATGATTGTATTTCTCCCCACATGCCCTGCTGAAGCTGACTCACAGAGAGCTCGGATTCAAAATAGACACATCTGTCCACGTTCGAGATAAAAAATTTTATGCGACTATGTGAAAATGCGGTGTGGCCTCTCACCAGTGCGGGTTCGAGCCTTGCGCGGGCCACTTGTGAGGCGCAAAGTTCTGTAATGGAGGTTCGGTTGGTCTTTCTCCGCGTACTCAAGTTTTCGCTGGAGCATGGGCGGCTTCTCTGGATCTCACGCTTTCCACGGAAATTTTCTCTAATCATATTGGAAACAAACGAGCACTGGCGACTGGACAAACCGGATCTTTTTTTTTTTTTTTTTTTTTTTTTTGGAAAAAAAAGAAAGAACAAGAAGAATGATGCATATTGAACATACAAAAACAAACAAACATCAAAGCACCGAGAGCACTGGTGGGTCGATTGTCTCCGAGTGTAGATTTGGAACAAGGACTTACACTTAGACATTTAACCCTTAAATTCCTGTGCTGTAAGCAAACCATGTAGACCCTGATCAGACGCTGCGGTTTTTTGGTGGCTCACCCTTAAATTACTGTACTGTAAGCAAACAGTGTAGACCCTGATCAGACGCCGCTTTCTGCGGCGTCTGATCTGGGTCTACACTGTTTGTCAAGCCCAAACCATGATTCCAGCCCATATTTTACAGATAACCCTTTTACGCAACTCGCTGAACTAACTCTGCTATTTTCTATAAATAAGTTACATTGATTACGGTAGTCACGTGGACAACAGCACGAATTCAGTTTCTGTCCTTTAAACATTGGGTCGATTGTAAACCAATCGACCCAAAAAAACATACTAACTTAAATGTAATGGTGTTGTACCTTTGTTTGTTAATCAAATTGTTGATATTGCAAGCATATAAAATGATCCGATTAACCACTTTTGAACTGAAGAGAATCCTCCATGGTATATATTTATGGGTACCAGTATGAGATGATTTAACCCATTTAGTACCAGAAACCCCAAAACGGGTACCCTGGCAAACAGCGGAGGCCCAGACCAGACGCCGTAGAACGCGGCGTCTGACCAGGGCCTCCACTGTTTGCTAAAAGTTCAGTCATTTTCAAAAAAAAAAAAAAAAATGATGAAAACACAACTGACACCCCTAAATTTTGAAATGAACCCCTGCTATATATAAGGAGGAAGATTCCATTGGGTACAAAAAGGGTTAAGAAATTGATTAAAAATGAATTAAAGTATATAGTGAAGGCCCTGATCAGACGCCGAGAACAAGGCATCTGATCTGGGCATGCATTGTTTGCCAGTGACCCTTTTTGGATTTTCCTGTCCAAAATATAAGTTAACAAACACATTTTCAACCCCAGTGCAAAACAAGATCCGGGTTCAAGAGGGATGGAGATTCTCTTTGTAAATATCACAGCTGAAAAAACGTACAGCCACCCAAAAGGGCTAGAGGCATACCCAGTCAGCCAAATAAAAGAAAAAAAAAGGACCGATCCTGCGCTGGCTGGGTAATTTCATGCAAGAAGGCCCCGCCGATTGGGGCTTGGAGAAATAGATTGGGCTGCATGGTGCTTCCACGCCGAGCCGAAACCGACAGAACTTGAGTACAGGTAAACAGCTTCGGTCTTAGTCTGCCCAGAAAAAGTGGTGCGAGTCGGACCGTTCCTTAAACCGTAGTGCTTCCTTTGTGTGGTAGGGCTTGATATGTCATTTCATCCCAATGTCGGGGAAAACTCCCACAAATCGGCAGCAACGTGTCCAAAATGACCTAAATGGTGTTTACGGGGACGTAAAACCTGAACAAATTAAGAAATCACCTCGAGGTTTCCTTTACTTACCTGTGAACAGGAAAGGCTCTGGTCTTTACATCTCTGCGAACAGGAAAGGCTCTGGTGAGACTGCTCCTAGGCGGAAGTTCGCTTGAACCTTCTCTGATTGCCAGTGTGAAAAGTTCTCTTTTCCCAAGTTAAACACACTAAAACTAAACTTTGTGCTCACACTTAAAATCAGTATAAAGTTGTGCACCAACTATGAATGCCAGATTGACGAAAAATAGTTTGATTTCTAGATACAATAAAGGTGTCACGCAAACTCAGGGTCGCAGGGGTGGGATTAAAGTCCACCGTGCATCGGGCATACAACATTTGAAAGGCGGGGCCCAATTATTTCCTTTCGCTGTCTTTATCCTCCCCTAAAGTATATCATGCAACCATCTCCCCAGAAGTTTCACTGCTGGCTGAACAGAGACGTTATCATTCTCTGACCCGTGCGAGACTCGACCCTGTGATCCGCAGCACCGGTCTAACACACATACTAGTCATCATCTCTACTCAAAATTAGGTATACAGTAGAACTTCGTTGGCTCGAACACCGATGGCTCGTTTACCATGGATGTGTCGAACCCATTCTTCAGCCCCTAGCGAAATCCTGGACATAAGAAATAGTGGGGGATAATTTAGAAGATTTTCGTCTTTTATCTTGCAAATGTATGCTGTGTGTACTCATTAGAATCGCCTCGATGAGGCAATTCTAATGAGTACACACAGCATACATTTTCATTATAGAACACCGAAAAGATGTCTAAAAGTATCTCGTTATACCTCCTGGCAGTCACCTCAGTGGCTCGAACTACCGCTGTCTCGAACAAATTTTCATGGTCCCAAAGGGGTTCGAGCCATTGAAGTTCGACTGTATAACAAACTTTACCAACTTTATGGCCCAGTGGAAAAGAGCACTGATTCTTAATCATTAGGTCTCTCATCGCTGTGGGTTCGAGCCTCGGTCGAGGCCCCAAGTATCTGTGGCTATAATAAGCTTCGCACGAACTAGTCAGGTCCCTCACCAGTATGTATAAATGGTGTATCTGGTCTGATCAGTCTGCGTAGCAATGCAGTCTAATAAACGCATTTGCTGTCCCCGTTCATCAACATTGGGTCACATGTTCCATAGACAAAATATGGACATTTATCATACATTCTTTATTGTTCAACATCCGGGCCCAGCTGTTCACAGCACCGTTACCTTAACGAGTTGGATAGTGGTCAAATGTCAAGTATTCTTGCATGTTCACTACCTAATACAAGGGTATTTTTGCTGAAAAAAATCTGCAAAGCTTTTGCATTATCTACTTACATTTTTAGCAAAGATATATATTGATTGGTTGGTTGATTGGGGTTTGACGACACGTCAGCCGTTGTGGGTTATTTTGTGCCGTCTCCATGAGAAAGGGAGAAAAGAGATGGCAGAGAACGTAGTGTAGATGAAAGTCAAAGACAAGGGAGAAAAAAGAAAATAAAAGGAAGCGTAGAAACTGAAGAAATAACAACATCCGCTTCTACCCTTACCTGCTGCAAGGACAGCTGGCCTTGTCCAACTGTAAGCCAATATCAGTTGGACGCCCTAGTGACCCAACATACACGATACGTTTGCCTCATCCATCCACCTCCTTGTTGTTTCCACGCAGAGCTGAAACCGACCACAGGCATGAGTACTGGTAAACCGCTTAGAAGGTCTAAGCCTGCCCAGGCAAAGTGGTGCGAGTCCATGCATATAAACCCTATTGGTTTCATTGGGCGGCAGGGCTTGTGCTGTCATTTCATCTCATTGTCGGGTAAAAGTCCCACAAAATTGGAAGTGCCGTCTCCAAAATGACCTGTATAGTGTTGATGGGGACGTTGGACCTAAAATCAAACAAACAAACAAAACAAAGATTTTATTACGAAGTTTTCGGCTGTAATGGACAAACCAAAGAGACGGGAAATAGTCAGGTTTCTCACTAGTATGAATAATGTCAGTCGCTAATGTTGTATAAGCTTACTGGAAGGCTACGCGATTTTTTTCCGACTGCTTCCACGTGTGTAATGTCAACGTGTGCTCCCATAAGTGTGTGTGTGACGTCTATATATTCTCTTATCAGTGTGCGTCTATATATTCTCCTATCAGTCTGCGTAATGGCAATGTATGCTCCCACAATTGTGTGTGACCTGTAGATATTATCTTACCAGTGTGCGTATTGTCAATGTATGCTCCCACAAGTGTGTGTGACGTCTATATAATATAATCTCATTTCAGTGTGCGTCATGTCAATGTATGCTCCCACAAATATGTGTGACGTCTATATAATCTCATATCATTGTGCGTAATGTCAATGTATGCTCCCACAAGTGTGTGACGTCTATATATTCTCTTTCCAGTGTGCGTAATGTCAATGTTTGCCCCTACAAGTGTGTGTGGCGTCTATATATTCTCTCACCAGTGTGCGTAATGTAAATTGATTCTCTCACCAGTTTGTCTGTTGTCTATATATAGTCTCTCACCAGCAGGCGTAATGTCAATGTATCCTCTCGCCAGTGTGTTTGACGTCTGTATATTCTCTTATCAGTCTCTGCCAGTGTATATCTGCAACGCCTTTGTATTCCCTCAACGTGAGGCCACGGAGGCCGTCTCTATGACCATTCAGTCTATTAACTCGTATGCTCTCCCCAGTATGTAAACCGTCTACGCCTATGCATGTAGTTTCTTACCAGTGTGTGTTAAGAGGAATTATTTTAACACCAATAATGTCGTCTATGCATTTGTGGCATTTATGATGTAACGTCTAGTTATTCGATCACCAGTATGTGTACGGTCTAGATATCACTTTTGCAGTATGTGAAACCGACCCAACGTGAGCACTGGTAAACCGATTAGAAGGTTTTAGCCTGCCCGGGAAAAGTGGCGCGTGTCGGACCGCTCCTTAAATCCTAGCGGCTGTTTTGGGTGGTAGGGCTTGAGATGTCATTTTTTCATGTCATGTAAAAGTTCCATAAAATTGGAAGCAACGTCTCCAAAATGACCTAAATAATGTTGACGGGGGCGTAAACCCCCCGGTCTATGGTTTTCGGTGGTGATGGGGTAGTAATGTGTGCCCCTGTGGGCTCCGGTTTTGTTGTGTGGTGGTGGGGTTTGGCGGGGGTGCGGGCGATTTTGTGGGCGTGTTTTCGTGGCGGATATGTGTGTGTTGGAGAGCGCGCGTGTTTTTGCGGTCGTGGGGACTGTTTGGTCTTTGCTTGGGCAGGGTGGAATGTTCGTGTGAGCCTGCACATGTGCGCGGTCTCGCCCGGACATTGCTGCTCGCCCGGGCGGGCTTTGGCGGGCTCCGCAGCCGTGGGAAGCACGCAGGCCCGGCAGGCCCGCGCATGCTTGTCGCGAGGGCATGCCCGTTGGGTTGTTCCCCACCCCCTCCCCGCCTGGATCCCGCTCGCAGTGGTGCACATATTGTAAAAATGGATGATAGAAGGATTTCATTGTCTTCATTTTGGGCGGGCAGTAGTGTTCGGGTGAGCCTACGCATGTGCGCAGAATTGCCCGGAGTGTATTATGCGCCCATGTCGGCTGAAAATGGTTTGTATGATGACGTGTCGCCGGCTTGCTCCTTCTAGCGCCGTGGCGCGGGATTTGACGTTGCTTACTTTGTTTCCGTTTTCACATTCTTTACTTCCAGTGAAATCTGGCAACTTTCGCGATGTAGTTTTCTGTGAAATTCAGTTTTTCTGAAGAAGGCCACTGGCCGAAATATTAAAATTGAGTGGATGTGTATAATTATATATTACTGACTTGTTAGTTTTAAACAGTTTACAATTGCATTTAAAACATAAATAAACGTCTTAATTCGGAAATGAAAATCCACTATAATTTCACAAATATTGCATTGTGGGTCTAAATCAACCAAAATTCTAGGGCGTTACACTTAGAGGAAAATGTATAGGTATGAGATACTCGTATAAATGAGCATAACTTTGGAACGAATGGGAATTTTTTCATGCGGTTTCCAGTAAAATAGTCCTATTTATGCCTTCTCTCAGTATACTTATACTACAAATATGTAAGTTTTCGTGGTAAATGACCTTTAAGCCTGATTTAAACTGCCAACCGACGCCAGTACAAATATAGTTGCTCGCCAGTGTAGCCAATATAAATTGTTTGAAAATACATTGTATCATTATGCACAAAAGGAAAACCTGTGTAAAATCATATTTCTCAAAGATAGGGGTCTCTCTTAAAGGTAAAAAATTTGCTCACACAGGGGCAAAGTCTTTCCTTTAAGAGTATCCCCTATAATATTTGATGGAAAATACTATTATTAGGTGATATTCGTAACAGGCGATACGACTATGCACACTGGTGAGAAACCAACTCAACTCAACTTTATTTATTTGCAAATCACATATCATAACATTGAATACATTTAATGCGCCCATAGAAGGCAGAGAATACCAACAATAATAATAATAATAATAATAAAAATACATAACTACAAACAATCAAAATTCAGTTAATTTTCGACGGTAAATATTCGGAAGTCTCCGCCGAATCTAATAGCTAAGACACGGTACCGACCGGAGAACTCCATGTCACGGTGATTCCACACACCCAGAGCAAGCCTGCGCACATATTGACCTTATCCGCATCATTCCACGGCCCCTCAGTGCCGGGAAAACGGGCGACCAGATAACCCCCACCCCCGGACCTTTCAAGTTCAGGGGGGGGGGGGGGGGTCCGGCCACCCGCCCACCCAACACCGACAAAGGGTAAACCGGGAGCCAGCAAATAATGCAAAAATGATGGCTACACATATATCAACCAAGGGTCAGTACTTCTTGCGGATAACACTATTCACAAGCGAAGAAACCTCTGGGATAGATACCATGCTAATTTCTTAGTATATAGAGGCTCGCTGTGAATGCCCGGGACCCACCGTGATAAGTTTCAAGCATCTCCCGAACAGGGAACCCCACATCGATGTTAAGACACATTTTTTAATTTGTCTGTTCTCTTTTCTGCAAGTGACGAAAGTAACTCCAGTACTAAGTGGAACATAATAGCGTTTTCCGCACTCATAAGCCAAACAAATTTCTCTTTATCATTTAGCTGTTCAACGTTAGGCTACATTTTATAAATTGTTAATAACGTAGAGTTTCTCACGTTCTCTAATACAAAGCACTGCAGTAAAAAATGTATTTTCGTCTTCAATACCGTTTTTGCATAATTTACAAATCCGTTTATCAGCTTTAATATTCTTATTACGACCTTGCTCTATTTCTAGTTTATGGTTACTAATTCTGAATCTACATAAATTTCTCCTTTGATTTCTACTACCAAACTGTAAATATTTTTCCATACTGAAACCTGTCGTTGTCGCTTACTGCGGCCACTACTGAAATATGCACTGTACTGGTTAAATCTGGCCAAGGTGGTGTGGTAAGATCAACTTACTGGCTCGATGTGACCTAAATAGTTTGGCCTGGGCCTTTAAACTATAATAGGCTAAAACTACTTCTACTTAACTCACTATACGCAGCATCTTTCCTTCTTATTTTTTCCTTCTTTCCTTTTTTTCTTTTTTTTCTTTCTTTCTTTCTTTCTTTCTTTCTTTCTTTCTTTAGTAATAGTGAGTTTTACATAGAGGATCTTACATAAGTGTTCATGTATTATTGAATTTCTTAAACGAGTTGAGGAAAATGGATAAAATGCGAGGCTTTGTCGAGCATTTTATGCCTTTTCCTCAACTCGTTTAAGCAATTCAATAATACATGAACACGAATGCTTGTTTTCAAATCCTGTACGGCTGTACTATTACATTACGAAAACGCGTCTATACAAATACATTGTACATTTTCCCCCGGAAAAAAATAGATGAAAAATTATGATATTTTTCTTATTTCTGCTCAAAATATAGATTGTGGGTACTCGTTAGAACCGCATCAATGAGGCGGTTCTTACGGGTACCCACAATATATATTTTAGAGCAGAAATAAGAGAAAATAAGGATTACCCCTCTAAACCCCAGTTTTACAATATAAAAGTGGGGTTCAAGGGGATCAAAACTATATCGGCATAGATGGTATTCTGCCTATGTACAAGACAAATCAAAATAAATAATGTTTAAACCAAACTATAATAATAATAATAATAATAATAATAATAATAATAATAATAACATGGGCCGCTCAGCGAAAAGTCAAATCACCCTGCCTACCGCCTCAATTATTATACAGATTTCTCGGCCTTTATGAAGAATCTTTGGGTCACGGGACATCCGTAGACCCCGATCAGTCTTCGCAGATTCTTAGGCTTATATGAGCCTTTGCTTGGCGCATACGCACTATCGTAGAATCGTTTTACGCTTGATACGGCCCATATGGTGGCGGAACACCTGTTAAATCAGTATTGTCATCATCGTCATTGTAAGGGAAAGTGACTGTCTGGTTCGCTTGCATATCTCCTCGTTGATGACGTGGTCTACGTTTAAGATGTTCTGTATTTACGGAACCACGTCTTCGTTTTTGAAATTTGTCATCTGAACATTTTTATGCCAGTGCAACTCTATATCAGATACTGGACCTCCCTCGCCGTTTCCGCTATTTCGTTCGCTTTAGAGCAAGAGGTTATACCTTTCTATGTGGGAGACGACACGGGTTGACGTGTCAGAATCAGATTTGTAACTGTTGATACGTCAAATGGCACCAATGATGATGATTTCTACAACTCCTGGCTGGGGGAACATGGTCATCTGTTGCCTTTTTTACTTTTGTATTACAGTATGAGCCTAATGTCTCTTTTCCTTTTCTTGAGAGACTCCCATCTAAATTTTCCTGGTATTCCAGTCATGCTCCCAGTTTCAAAACAGTAATTGTTGGTTACAAATCTAGCAACTCTATTGTGAACTTGTTCAATTTCTTCATTAAGGACCACTCCGCTTGGGTCCCAGATCCAACTACCATATTCCAAGATTGGATTAACAAGCCCTTTATATGCTGCCGCTTTTACACCCTGCGGACACTGATGAAGATTTCGTCTTAGGAAACCAAGCGTACTATTTGCCTGTGTACACATGTTGCTAATGTGTGTATTCCATCTCAAATTGTGTGTAATTGTCACACCAATGTATTTAATGGAATCCACATGCTCGAGGATCGTTCCTCTAAGATGTAAGAAGCCTCAGTTTTATTGGTTCTCTTCCTAGTTATCTGCATAATATTGCATTAAACGGGTTGAAACCTCATGCCCCATTTTCGTACCCAACGTCCTATAGTTTATCCATATCGTTCTGAAGTTTCAGTGAGTCCCATGTATCTCTAATTTTCCGGTAGTAAACACAGTCGTCTACGAACAGTCGTCTTATTTCTGAGCCCATGTTGGAGGAAATGTTATTACTGTATAGGGAGAATAACAGTGGACAAGAACAGTCCCTTGCGGGACTCCAGACAAAACTGGAGCCCACTCCGAAGATTCACCATTAACAACAAGTCGCTGTTTTCTGTAACAGAGAAAGGAATTTATCATTTTGAGAGTCTTCACCCCCCCCCCTGATGTGAGTGTGTGTGTGGGGGGGGGGGGGGGTGCAAAAGCCTTCTCGAAGTATAGAATAAATGTTTCTGCCTGTCCCTCTTTGTCCGAGAGTTTTTACTTTTACCCATTCATTTATAACCATGCTCAATTGAGTTTCACAACTATGCCTGACATTGCCTGTTGTCTGTCTGACTCCAGCGCCAGCCTGGGTAGCTCAATCGGATGCGCGTCTGACTGGTGGTCAGGAGGATGCGAGTTCAATAACTGCCGGGGTCGGCAACATGTTTTCGTGGTAATTGATCACGAACTCTTTTCTACGGCCATTCTTTTCTTCCGCTGATACAAGAAGGACAGTTGTCAGTTTCTGGCGAAAGAACGTGCACTGTACTGGTTAACCGCTTACGTATAAGCCTGCCCAGGAAAAGTGTGGATAGGTAAACTAACCGGCTCAAAAATGACCCAAATAGTGTTTACTGGGCCGTTAAACTCCAATATAAACTGTCTGACCCCAACACAATCAACCAATCATGCATCGTTTCTATATATTAATTGGAAACAGACAGGTGCGTACAAATACCGGATCGGACCCACCCAGTTTTTGTGATATGTTTACTTTTGTAGCTTCGATATCCTATTCTTTGTACACAGTTCAGAGGGGTTTTTTTTTAGCATACAAAATGATGTTTACCTCATATCTTTATTCCAATACCCCGCTCAATCGCGCAGTCGATGGCCCGCCGAAAGTGTAATGCACTCCCCAGACCAAAGATCTATATCAGTTCTCGAGGATTCAAGTTTCAGTCTCTAACGGTATAGGAGAGGTTATCGAGGGGTATATTATATTTTATTTTTACCTCTGGTGACCCCTACATTGACCCGAGGAATCATATTTGGATTGCAATGTATTCTACTCATCATGTCGTTCGATTTGATATGTCACACGACAATGTTCTGAAAACTTAGATTTTGATCCCCGGGCCCCCTCTCCCTGGCTTCGACCCTAGTGATGAGATCAAAATTCCGAAAGTGCCATGCACTCCCCAGATCACCCAAGGTCTCAAGTTTCAAACTCTAACGGTCTAGGAGGAGTTACGCGGAGGGGTATGACAGGTTGCTTTTTTTACCTCTAGTGACCTCCACATTGACCCATGTAGTCAAATTTGATCGCAATGTATTCCACTCACCATGCCATTCGATTTGATATGTTACACGACAATGTTCTGAAAACTGACTTTTGCCCCCCCCCCCCCCCCCCCGGCCCCCTTCCTCTGTCCCCACTCCCCGGGGAAAGGATCGAAATGCCGAAAGTGTCATACTCTGCCCGGACCAAAGATCTATCAGTTCCCAAGGTTTTGAGATTCTATCTTTAACGGTCAAGGAGGAGGTATCCGTTAAAACGTTGGTCTGATTCTTTTGTTCTGGGATAGCTTAACGCATACTGGAGAGAAACCAAAATATTCCCTAATCATTGATGATTCTGATTCTTCCCCCTTTTTGGTTGTTCGTTTTAGTTACGTTTGTCCTACCAGTTTAATGTTTGTCATCCAAGTGGATCTGATTCTTTCCTCCATTATTGAGCCCCGCCAAGCGAATTTGTGTCTTCGAGCATTCCGTCATGACAAATTTTAACTGCGCATGCCCAGCCATTCAGAGGGGCCATGGATATGGCTTTCTGTCTGAAGGTTCCTCTTGATTCACTGCTTGTATGAGCGAGCAGCGAAGGTTCTGGCGAGACTGCGCGGATGCGCAGGCTCGCCTGAACCTTCGCTGCTCGCATAGGCGATAAGTACCAAAATCGCTTGACGGGGCCCTTATGTATATTGCTTCTTTTCAGTTTTTGGATATTCTTAGTCACAGACAGCTGACTCGGTTTACCTGTACTGTCGTCATTCCATGTTTCAACTTCTTTTCCTAGTGATATTGTGGGGAAAAAATGGGATCTGGTTGTATCAGTTCCTGGTCGTTTCTATTTTTAAACTTCACCCATTTATATATCACGAAAACAAGCCCATATATTAGTTGACCCTCTTAAATTTACTTTTATATCATAAAACTGGGATATACATTTTTTTTTCTTATTTGCTAAAAAAAATAATCTATTCAACTGAGGTTCTAACGAGTATCCACAATCTGTTTAAAAGTGATTAAGTTGACTGCGTAAACCAGTAATCAAACACATATCAATCAATCAATCAATCAATCAATCAATCAATCAGTCGATCAGTCGATCGATCAATCAACCAAATGTGGGCCAAAACATATTGCTTATAATTGAAGGATCTGGCTGCAGGTAAATTGATGTATATGGCTATGTTGCGGTTGCATGTCATTAATCTGGCCTGGTTACCAGCTATATTAGCTATCAAACAGCCATAGTGATTAATATGTATCTATCTATCTATCTTCTTATACTCAGGGCCCCGCGCCTGCCCGGGGGGGGAGAAATATGGCGGCTGCCTTCGGGAGTGTGGCAGAGTGGTAAGACCCCACCGAAAACAGTCCCATTGCCGAGACCACCCGGTGCCTCGAAATAGGTGGCTGCCTTCAGGTTCTGTGGCAGTTGGGTAAAAGCCTCCAACATACAGAACAATCGTCCGTTCGACCGGTATTATTTTGTGAATCAATTTGTTCAAATGCATCTTACCAAATTTTTTATACAATTCACTACGCGAGATCTATCCTTTTAAACCTTTCCTATCTCATGTTACTACCACGCTGCATTTGTACGTGTATCATCATTGTTGGTGGGTCGCGCACCACAAAGAAGAAACCTCATCTGTATATGTTTGTACTGTGTATGTGTCACTTTTTCATGCTCCTTCACTCTGCACATCAAACAATGAAAGATGCATTTTTGTATACGTTATTAGATAAGTAACTTGTAATTTCATGTTACCCCAAAATTATTTTATGTTACACCAAAGTTAACAGAATCAGATACTTATCACTAAGTTCTAAAATGTACGTCATCATCTAACACAGCTTATTTCTTTATTAGCTTTTAAAATCCTTTGTTCTTTCGGAAACTTATCACCTCAATAATTTCTTATCATAATCGTGGATCTCATATTTAGCAAAGGATCTCCTATTTTCAGAGCCAAGCTTTTATTTAAGCAAACGTTTTCGGCCTCCCTTGTCTGTAGGGAATAAAATATACAGGTCACTTTCCTTCTGTAGTGAATGGGGATGAAATTCCTTGTTGAAACAGGAGCCACTTGTTTGCCGTGAGTGGCGTCTCGTATGCTGGAAGAAGGGATCCTGATGATTGAGAAAAGCCCAGGGATCTCCAGCTTTTCAACACATCATTTTGGCCCATATTTCAGATAGACGAGAGGTTTGGGCTAGATTCGGCCTGAATCAATCGGCTCAGTCGTGCCAAGCTCTAGAATCGCACAGCTTGTCCTTATCTTCCTTCTTTCTTTTTTACGTATCTTTATGGTACAAACCGGGTGTAATTTAGTCTTATTCCTCTATCTTTGAGTGTTATTTGATGGGCGGCGGCTGATGGATCAATCGGTGGGCTTGTACTGGGGAAATTCAGCAGAAACTTCTGTGAGGGAGAGAATACGGGTGGGGATGGATTCCAACTGTTCATCAATTTTTCTTTGAAATCTAAGTGCATAGTTGGAAGACATAAAACAGAAGTGGAGCGGAAGGACTCTGGTCCTGTCATCGAGTATAATAGCAATGTAGCCTTGGCGTTGGAAATAGGAGATCCATTTCCATTAAACGTCCCCTTGTAGGGCTCCAAGGAGGGTGGGGCGCATAGCTATCGAATCATAAATTTTCACCATGGGATCCAACAATAGGAAAAGAGCATTAATGGACTTATCTGATGACGATCCGGAACCGGTTACATTCAATTTCAAAGCAAATGACAATTTTGCAAGATTTTTGGTGATTTCTAGCAAGGAAGAGAAGGCCATTACAAGTCTCTCACCATTTATTATCGAAAAACAAATAGAATCAATCATTGGAACACCTAAAAACGTCAAAAAATTAAAAAATGGAACTCTTTTAGTGGAAACCAATCGAAAAACTCAAACTGAAAATCTTTTGAAAATCAACAATTTTTTTTTTAACTTGAACGTATCTGTCTCGGAACATAAAACGCTAAATTCATGCAAAGGTATTATCCGGGACAGAATGTTAAAACAGGAATCAGAAGCCAGCATTGTGGAATATCTTAAAGATCAAGGAGTAATGGCCTGTAAAAGATTTAAAATTAAAAAAGATGGAAACCTTATTGATACAAACACATTACTACTAACTTTTAATACCACTTCCTTGCCAAAATCACTAAAAATATTTTACAGAATAATACCGGTTGAAATGTACGTACCAAATCCTCTGCGGTGTTTTAACTGTCAGAGGTTTGGTCACCATGAAAATGACTGTTCTGTCCCTGATGGGTCGGTTTGTGAGAAATGTGGTGGAACCGATCATCACACTCAAAACTGCAAGAACCCTCCAAAGTGCGTGAACTGCGGAAAAGATCATGTATCAAAATCCAACGTCTGTGAAGTGTGGAAAACAGAAAAAGAAATTATGAAAATTAAAGTCACACAAAACGTAACATATTTGGAAGCCAAGAAAATTCAGCAAAACAAACCAGAAACCACATTCGCCAAAGTTGTTCAATCACTTACCAGCAAACCTGAAACCAAAGAAACATCAACACAATTCAACGAAAAAGATTTTGAAATTAAACCCCATTCTAAAGTCATTACTTCTACTTTTAAACCCAAAACTACATCGTCGCAACCTACTTCTACACATCAATCAAGATCGGAAATAAAACCCTCAACTTCACAGACCAGTTCACAAGCACATACCAAAAATTCAAGCAGATCTCACTCCCGACCCAAATCAGGGACAGCAGATCAAAAAGAAAAAAAACGGCAAAGAAAAACATAAAGGATCAAACCCAAATAGTGAAGGGGCGTCGGCTGATCCAGTCAAATTGGCAAATCAGTACGGCACCCTTGAGGACATGGAATTGGAGGTGGACTCCTCCATGTTGTCTCAAAGTAATAGAAAATATAAGGATTAAATTCCTTATTTTAATCTTCTCTCCATTTAATCATGGATAAGAAATCAATACTACAATGGAATTGTCGAGGACTGAAAGCCAATTTTAACGAACTTTTAATTTTATCTACACTTTTTTCTCCTAATGTCATTTGTCTCCAAGAAACTTTTTTGAAAACTACAGATAATATTAATTTCAAAGTTTACAGTATGTACAATCATATCACAACGGATAATCAGAAGGCATCAGGAGGTACATCAATCCTGGTAAAATCTGATGTTCCTCATAGGAAAATAGATGTAAACACTAATTTACAAGCTGTTGCTGTAAACGCCACTTTATCCAAATCCATAACGATTTGTTCTGTCTACCTTCCACCTCATTATAATTTTTCTAAACAGGATTTAGAAAATTTAACTAATCAATTACCTAGTCCTTATATATTATTAGGAGACTTTAATAGTCACAGCAAATTATGGGGTTGCTCGGATACAAATGACAAAGGAGAAATCATAGAAAATTTTATTGCTGAAAATGATTTATGTTTATTTAACGATAAACAACCAACATATCTTCATTCTCCCACAAGAAATTATTTTGCTTTAGATCTTTCAATTTGCTCTCCAAATATTTATCTAGATTTTGATTGGTCTGTTGTGGACGATCTCCATGGGAGCGATCATTTTCCGATAGTAATTGAAGAAATTGCATCGACCCATGAGGATCGTCACCCCAGATGGAATTTGAATAAAGCAAATTGGGAAAAGTTTAATCAATTATGTGATGAAAAACTCGACCCTGAACTTTTTAAAACTGCAAGTGATATACAAGATTTTACTGATGAATTGATTGATATTGCTGAAAAATGTATTCCTAAATCCTCGACTTTTTCAAAAAGAAACAGACCTTGGTTTAATGATGAAGTTAAAACTTCAATCAATAAAAGAAAATCTGCATTACGAAAATTCAATAAACAACCAACAAAAGAAAATCTTATCCATGCCAAACATATGCGAGCTAAAGCTCGCAAAACAATAAAATCGGCCAAAAAAGCATCTTGGCAGCAATACGTCTCCAAACTGAATACCAGAACACCAACTAAGAAAATATGGGACATGATTCGAAAAATTAGTGGCAAAAACAAATGAAATAAACATGTCCATATCAAATCGAACGGAAATATATGTTCAACGGCTAAAGACATTTCCAATGCCTTAGGGGAAAATTTTCAGAAAAACTCCTCTAGCTCAAATTATTCTGAAAATTTCCAAAATATTAAACAAGAACAAGAGAAAAAGAACTTAAATTTTTCCTCATTAAATCATGAAAAATATAATTTACCTTTCACTACTAAAGAGTTATTAGATGCTCTCCATAAATCTCATGATACTGCTGTTGGTCCTGACGACATACATTATCAAATTTTAAAACATTTACCCAACAAGGCATTGGAAACATTATTAAATATTCTGAATGATATTTGGATCACTGGAAAATTCCCTGAAAACTGGAGAAAAGCTACCATTATTCCTATTCCGAAACCTAATAAAGATCATACTGAAGCCACTAATTACAGACCTATTGCTTTGACAAGTTGCTTATGTAAAACAATGGAGAGAATGATTAATGATAGGTTGGTTTGGTTCTTAGAATCAAACCAGCTTATCACTAAATTTCAAGCTGGTTTTAGAAAAAACAGCTCTACTAATGATCATTTGATTCGCTTAGAATCATTTATACGTGATGCCTTTATCAAAAAAATACATTATCGGACACATTTGATCAAGAACAAGGTGTACCACAAGGTAGTATTTTATCACCAACCTTGTTCAGCATAAAAATTAATAATATAGTTAAATGTGTAAAAGACCCAGATTGTTCGCTTTTTGTTGACGATTTTGGAATTTTTAATCGTTCCAAAAATATGGAAACCATTGAATTTAAACTCCAAAGGTGTTTAAATAATATAGAAACTTGGGCGACAGAAAATGGTTTTAAATTTTCTAAAACAAAAACTCAGTGTGTTCATTTCTGTCAAATACGAAAGTTACATTTAGATCCTGTTCTAACTATTTACGGCAGTCCAATTCCAGTCGTCACTGAAGCGAAGGTTTTGGGTCTTTTGTTCGATAACAAATTGTCTTTTATTCCCCATATCAAAGCTTTAAAAGCTAAATGTTTAAAAGCTCTTGATATTCTTAAAGTCCTGTCCAGTTCCGACTGGGGAGGAGATCGCACTGTTCTTTTAAATCTGTATAGATCGTTAATTCGTTCCAAATTGGACTATGGTTCCATAGTCTATGGTTCTGCTAGGAAATCTTATTTAAAATCTTTGGATACTATACATCATCAAGGTTTACGTTTAGCACTAGGCGCCTTTCGCACTTCATCCGTTGATAGTCTCTATGCTGAATCTAATGAACCATCACTTTATATTAGAAGAGAGAAATTGTCTCTTCAATATGCTACTAAACTAGCTGCAAATCCACGCAATTCAGCATATGAATGTGTTTTTAACCCTAAGTATGAACGATTTTATAACAACAAACCATCGGTGATTAAACATCTTGGCCTAAGAATTCAATCATTACTCGAAGAGGCAAATATTAATATTAAAAATATTCAATCTTTTTCATTATCATCCAAAGAGCCATGGACGTTAAACCCTCCAAAGATTATTTTAACCTTACATAAAAATAAGAAATCCGAAGTGGAATCGCATATTTTTAAGAACGAATTTTTAGAAATCAAGTCCAATTTTAAACATCATATATCCATTTACACTGACGGTTCGAAACAAGATGAGAAAGTTGCTTGTTCTGTCATTAGTCCGAATTTCACCGACAGGATTAGATTACCCGATAATAGCTCTATTTTTACCGCTGAAGCGAAAGCAATTGATATTGCACTCTATCACATTCGAGATCAATCTGAAAGACATTTTATCATTTATTCCGATTCTCTTTCTGTATTAAAAGCTCTCAAAGACCAACAGCACAGAAACCCCTTGATCCAACAAATTCTTAGAAAATATCACTATCTTTCCGTCTCGAAGGAGATCATATTCTGCTGGCTTCCGAGTCACGTGAATATCCGCGGAAATGAGCTAGCTGATTTGGAAGCCAAATCAGCATTATCGTTAACAGTTACAAATTTAAAAATCCCTTACTCTGATTTAAAATCGAACATTAACAAATATATAAAAAATAAATGTCAATCAATTTGGGAAAAAAGAAACTAATAATAAATTAAACCAAATACAACCGAATTTTCATACCAAATGCACTTTTTCGAATTATAATAGGAAAGATCAGACTAAAATCACAAGATGCCGTATTGGACACACACGACTCACTCATTCCTACATTTTAAAAAACGAACAAGCACCTTTCTGTATATCTTGTAACGAACCGTTCACAGTTAAACACTTTCTCATCTCGTGTATTGAATTTGACCATATACGTTCTAAATATTTTAACATTACTGCGATGAAAGATCTTTTTAATAATGTTCCTTTTTACCAATTAATCAATTTTCTTAAAGAAATCGGTCTTTTTAACAAACTGTAGTTATTAAAATTTTAATTGTTTAATCTTGTACAATTTTATATATAATATATATAACTGTTTTAGACGCTATATGCCCTGTTAGGGTTGAGCGTCTTAAAATAAAACATCCATCCATCCATCCATCCATCCATCCATCCCTTTCTGTTTTAAAAGCTCTGAAAGACCAACAGCACAGGAACCCCTTGATTCAACAAATTTTACGAAAATATCACTACCTTTCTGTCTGCAAGGAGATTATATTCTGCTGGCTTCCAAGTCATGTTAATATTCGTGGAAATGAGTTGGCTGACTTGGAAGCCAAGTCGGCATTATCTTTAACAGTTACAAACTTAAAAATTCCTTTCTCCGATTTCAAACCAAACATCAATAAATATATAAAGAAAAAATGTCAATCTATTTGGGACAATGAAACTAATAATAAATTAAATAGAATTCAACCTAATTTTTACAGTAAATGCTCATTTTTGAACTACAGCCGAAAAGACCAGACAAAAATTACGAGATGCCGTATTGGACACACAAGACTCACTCATTCCTACATTTTAAAAAACGAACAAGCACCTTTCTGCATATCCTGTAACGAACCGTTCACAGTTAAACACTTCCTCATCTCATGTATTGAATTTAACCATGTACGTTCTAAACATTTTAATATTACTACGACGAAAGATCTTTTTAATAATGTACCTTTTTACCAATTAATCAATTTTCTTAAAGAAATCGGTCTTTTAAACAAATTGTAATTATTAAAATTTTAATTGTTTAATCTTGCACAATTTTATATATAATATTTGACTGTTTTAGACGCTATATGCCCGGTTAGGGTTGAGCGTCTTTAAATAAATCATCCATCCATCCATCCATCTTATACTCAGTCGGTCACATTTTGGCCATTACCTCAGTTGAACCGAAATATGGAAATGATGCTGTGAGTGACGGAATTATTTTATCGAATCCGCTAATATGAAAGGACATCAAAGAAATAATGAAACAAGATAGAGGACCATGGTGGACCTTAATCGCTCACCCGAGTCATTTTTAGCCTCTAGAGAGCACAGACAGATTTAAAGAAATTAGACCTGTTAACCCAGTTGTTGACCCAATATAACCCATATTCCAACTTAAATTATATTTTAACTTTACTTCTCTTATTAAGAAAAAGATTCAAGAAGGGCAGTTGTCAGTTTCTGACGAAAGTGTGTACACTGTACTGGTTAACCGCTTACGAATAAGCTTGCCCAGGAAAAGTGTGGATAGGTAAACTGACCGGCTAAAATTGACCTATATAGTGTTGACTGGGCCGTAAAACTCCAATACAAACAAACAAGTATTAAGAAAAATGTTGTGGTTAAGTTTCAAGAAGATTGAAGCAAAACTATGGCCTCTAGCGAGAGGACAGGGTTTTAAAGATATATGGGCCCCGTCAAGCGATTTTGGTACTTATCGCCTATGCGAGCAGCGAAGGTTCAGGCGAGCCTGCGCATCCGCGCAGTCTCGCCAGAACCTTCGCTGCTCGCTCATACAAGCAGTGAATCAAGAGGAACCTTCAGACAGAAAGTCATATCCCTGGCCCCTCTGAATGGCTTGGCATGCGCAGTTAACATTTGTCATGGCGGAATGCTCAAAGACACAAATTCCTTTGACGGGGCTCAGTTATGATCTAGTGACCTAGTTTTATATGACATTACCCCTTGGACCCAAGATGAACGGACTAGTAACTGGCAGAGGTGCAAAAAACATGTGGTCGTGTCTTGATCGTACAGCCATTTTAATTAATTATAGTCAACGAAAATTAATTTTATTAATAATTAAATGTTAGTTGTCAATTTTGACACACTGTGGTTGAAAATTTTTAATAGTATATTGATTGAAATTGAATTGAACGCAGTTCGAATCATCTAAATTTAACGAATTTATGCCAAAAGTGCAGAAAATACCTATAATAGGTGCCTAGGTTTCTCGTTAAAATTTTCAAAACCTATTGCACTTTTCCTTAAAATAATGTTACATTTCTACAAGCAACACATTCGACTATTGCTTTTTAAAATAAAATAATACAAATTTATTAAAATAGGAGTTATTTGCAGCAATGAAACTGTATCTTGCAAAAAATGTGAGGCTCAGCCGAGCTCAGCCACGACAGCATTTTTCCCATTACGCAAACACGCCTATACAGATATATTGCCACCTTTATCGCCGAGAAAATGAAAATTTTAAGATGAAAAATTGTGATATTTTTCTTATTTCTGCTCCAAATATAGATTGTGGGCACTCGCTAGATCCGCCTCATCGAGGCGGTTCTAACGAGTACCCACAATCTATATTTTAGAGCAGAAATAAGAAAAATAAGGTATACCCCGGGTACCCCAGTTTTACTATATAAAAGCGGGGTTCAAAGGGGTCAAAATTATATAGGCGTGTTTTCGTGATGCGATAAATAATATCACTAACACTGTAGTGACCAGTTCGTGTATATTGTGTCCGTGATTACCCTTAGTAAAACTTGACTGACATATCATTCTTATCAAGACAAACAAGTCTCGTGAATGTCACTGCAAAACTGTAGCCTTTCTAGAGCGTGAAAAAATGTGGCCTCTAACGTTAGAGTGTGAAAAGGGTTTTTAAAGCAATTTGACTTAGTTTTTGATCCGACATGACCCATATTCAGTTTGTTTTTTTATTTTTTGTTTGATTTGAGGTTTAACGTCCCCGTCAACACGGTATAGGTCATTTTGGAGACGTTGCTTCCAATTTTGTGGGACTTTTACCCGACACTGAGATGAAATGACATTTCAAGCCCTGTCGCCCAATGAAACCAATAGGGCTTGTAAGCATAATAGGGTTTATAAATAAATAAGCATGGACGGTCCGCCTCGCACCGCTTTGCCTGGGCAGGCTTAGATCCTCTAAGCGGTTTACCAGTACTCTTGTGCGGGTCGGTTTCAGCTCTGCGTGGAAGCATCATGCAGCCCATCTATTTCTTCAAGCCCCGCTGGGCGGGGGGCCGGACCCATATTCAGACTTGATAGTGATATCATTTCATGAACTGCAACAAAACTGTGGCCTCTAGAGAGTTAACAAGGTTTTAAAGAAATTTGACCTAGTGTCCTAGTTTTTGATCAGACATAACCCAAATTCAAAGTTGACCCAGATATCATTGACAAATATTCTGTTAAAAAGTTTTATGACAATTGCAGTAAAACTGTAGCCTCTAGAAGTCGAACAAGGTAAATGTTGACGACGCACGATGGATGATGCACATACGAGAGACACAAGGTAATCGAGAGGAGCGTGATAGCTCAGTGGTTAGTGCACTTGCCTCTGATGCTAGAGGTCCCCGGTTCGATCCCCGGAGGCGGTGATTATTTCGGTGTCCGAACACGCTTCATTGACATCATTTGCTAGGATGAATGCCAAAAAGTGCACCGTCCTTCGGATCGGGACGTTAACTGGAGGCCCCCTGTGCAGGAAGCGTCATCTCCTGTGCAGGTTAAAGACCCCTACCGTAATTACATGATTACCGTAACCCTGCAAGCTGGAGTGTATGTAATGTACACCTGCGAGTAATGGTCAAATGTTACCGATCGCAGTACCAGCAGAAAGATACACCTGTGGACACAAAAGCGTTAAAACTCCGATGAAGTACCTTTCAATGAATCCCTTTGCATCAAGTTAGTTTGACAAGCAAATGCCATTCATCAAAGTTGTCTAAAACTGGATCAAGCAATATACATTGTTTAGTCTTATTGTGGCGAGCACTCTTTCCATTTTTAGATCTGATTGACATTCGAGATGTATTCTGATTGGACAGTGCACTGTCTACAATGAAATATACAACAGTTTGTGTTTTGAATTTATTCCTGTCTTGCAGTTGACTGACAGGATGTAAGGAAATATTGAATGAAACATCAGATCAGAATGAAATGAAGCTCATCAAAGTTTGAACGGATTTGTGTCCACAGGTGTAAGCCCGGTATCCGTGACGGTGTCTTCCGAGGTATTCCGATTTCTCTTCAGGCTCTTCAGTAGGTGTAGATTTTACCCGAAACGGAAAATAGAAAAATAAAGAAATCTACACCAACGCCTAGTAGAAAGAAAGAAAGAAAGAAAGAATCACAATAGCTCGCTTTGAGCATCTCGTCCTCAGGTGAGCTAAAATAAATATATAAAGACTAGAAACAAAAAGACGCAAAACTGAATAAGTAATAGCCCAAATAGGGTCCGATCCTGTGTAGCTTTACGCTATATTAGTAAATGAAAACAGACTTTAGATGTCCCATGTTCGTAATCTTGTGATACAGACTATAATTGTTTACATTAACGCGACAGGTAAGTTCATACCTGTACAAAGTTATTTTGATTATGCGTGTTTATTGACCGGAACGAATTAGTTGTGTGTTTTAAACTTGCGTACTAGTTCCGATGTCCGTTTTTATCAATGGATAATGGAGAACGGTAATTGTGAGTGGAGTTTAACCTCAATTTCTTGATTGTTTCACACACAGGCCAGGGAATTCCATGTTTAGCAAGGGACAGCGGTAAAACCCAAGTGGGACAATATGGCCGCCAAGCTAATTGGGGAGCGTCTTCCCCAAAACTGGAGTTATGGAGTGACGAGAGATGGCAGGATTTTCTTTGTTGAGTAAGTTATTTTGAAGTAGCAGATTAGATGGAATATTTGTCACCACAGGGGCCCCTGTACTGACTACAACAAAAAAGAATTTTTATGATACTGGCTCACAAGAGCTTGAAGTTCGGTCGGAAATGGGACTTCAAAAATTCAGAAAAGCCCAATATAGTGAGCTGAGGACCAACCCAGCACTGCTGCAGGCACATGACTTAATTGGGACGTCGCATCAATGTCGGTACAATGTCATAACGTTTATGTAACGTCAAATCTACGTCAGTGCAACGTCATGACATATTACACCGAAGTTCAGGCCCCCGCCATAGGGGCTTGAAGAAATATATGGGCTGCATGATGCTTTCACGCAGAGCTGAAACCGACCCTCACACGAGTACTGGTAAACTGTTTAGAGAATCTAAGCCTACCTAGGCAAAGTGGTGTGACCCGTCCATGTTTATAAATCCTATTGGTTTCATTGGGCGGCAGGGCTTGAGATGTCATTTCATCTCAATGTCAGGTAAAAGTCCCACAAAATTGGAAGCAACGTCTCCAAAATGACCTTTACAAAGTTGAAGGAGATGTTAATCCTCAAATCAAACAAACATACACCAGAGGTAATTAGTATTTGTAGTATATGTACCGATTCGACCTATTTACCGCACATGCTCCTATAAGCACACACCCAAGCTTTTTCTGGAAAAAATACACAAGCACACACTTTACAGTAACCTCCCAACAAATTCATATTGAGTTTTGCTGCATCTTTGACCCGGACAATTATATGTATACATATGTGGTGAACCCCTATGCTGAAATTCAACTCTATAAACAGACAGACTGACTTGATTATCATGGACTTCGCTAAGGCCTTTGACAAGGTACCTCACAGGAGGCTATTGTATAAATTGGATTACTATGGGATAAGAGGATCCACACACAGGTGGATTAGCTCATGGCTCTCAGGGCGCTCACAACAAGTTGTACTTGATGGCCAAGCGTCTGATCCAGTCCCTGTTTTATCTGGTGTCCCCCAAGGTTCGGTCCTTGGACCGGTCCTTTTCTTGGTATTCATTAATGATCTCCCTGATAACATCAGGTCATCTGTCCGTTTGTTTGCTGATGATTGTGTCCTTTATAGGAATATATATTCTTCTTCTGACTGTCTTATTCTACAAGATGACCTGAATCAACTAGCACAGTGGGAGGCCGATTGGCAGATGAAGTTCAATGTGGCCAAATGTCATTCAATGAGGGTGTCGCGACACCCTCCTGACAAACAAATTAAGTTTGACTATAAACTACACCAGCAAATCTTGGAGCAGGTTCAATCCGCCAAATATCTTGGTATCACCATCACTGATGATCTTGATTGGGGTCAACACGTTTCAGAAATTACATCAAAAGCAACTAGGACTTTAGGATTTCTTAGACGAAACTTGGCTTTTGCACCTAGGCAGACAAAGGATGTTGCATATAAAACATTGGTTCGCCCTCAGCTAGAATATGCATCACCCATTTGGCATCCCTATGTTAAAACTCAGATTCAGCAGGTGGAGAAGGTGCAGAGGACAGCTGCTCGATGGACCTGCCGACGATGGCGCAATAGAAGCAGCGTCGGTGACATGCTTAACGAGCTAGAATGGCCGTCCCTAGAGGCCCGTCGTGAGCAGTCCTCTTTAACCTTCTTCTATAAGATACATTCAGGTACAGTGGCCGTTAATAAAGATAAATACTTGACCCCTGTGACAGTTTCAACTCGAACAAGGGCATCAAAAGTAAACAACTCACAGTATCATAGGTACCAGTCCTACAGTGATGCCCTGAAAAATTCCTTCTTCCCTAGGACTATTCCCCAGTGGAATAGTCTTCCCTCTTCTGTGGTGAATGCTAAGACTGCAGAGGAGTTCAAAGCCCGTACAGTGTAAGACTGAGACTCAGAGGTATGCGTTTTAGTATACCTCTGTTATTCAGATTGTAAATAGTTTTAAGGACTCATCCAGTGACTTCTCTTTTTTTTTTTTCTTTTTTTTTTTTTCAGCTAAATTCTAAATTTAGCTACGCACCCAACTGAGGTAATGGCCAAATTTGACCGACTCAGTATAAGAAGATAGATAGATATAAAATAGGCTGCGTCTCCTGACAACCGGTTGTCAGGAGCATTTTTGCTATGTAAAATGCTCCTGACAACCGGTTGTCAGGAGCATTTTGCTATCAAAAATGCTCCTGACAACCAGCAATATTTTTCCAATTAAAACCTGCTATATTAGCATTATTTTGGTTACTTAACACAGTATTTTTAGTGTCTTGATACATGTTTAATATTTTTTGTGTTCTCTGGTATTTTAACATAACTACTGGATTGAAAATTAAAGAGAAAAAACATATGGTACTTGCAGAATTTAATGTTTTATTTAATACTGAAAATAAATACCAACTTAATATAGGGTCAATTTCACTTGAGTGCTATGGAAAAAACATGTCATTAATTCCCTTTTAGAGAATATATATGGTTAAGGGGTGGGGATCTGACCGGTTTCTGAGATATATTGCTTTTAATGAAGTTAAGGGGTGGGGCATGGCCCCTGGCACACCCAGGGCGGCATGCTGATGTCACTGATTAGGTCTTATAATTAAGAACAAGAATATATATGGTTTAGGGTCGGGGCTCTAAAACAGTTTCTCAGGTATATGGTCTTTGTGAGTTGAGGGTTGCAGCATGGCCCGGGCACGCCCTGGGTGACCCCTAGGTTGGTGTTACTGAATGTGTCTTATCATAAAGAACAAGAATAAATATGGTTTAGGGGTGGGGATCTGTAAGGTTTCTAGTTTGTTTGATTTGAGGTTTAACGTCCCCGTCAACACTGTAAAGGTCATTTTGGAGATGTTGCTTCCAATTTTGTGGGACTTTTACCCAACACTGAGATGAAATGACATCTCAAGCCCTGTCACCCAATGAAACCAATAGGGTTTATCAGCCTGGACGGTCGGCCTCGCACCGCTGTTCCTGGACAGGCTTAGATCCCCTAAGGGGTTTACCAGTACTAGTGTGCGAGCTGGAATCAGCAGTGCGCAGAAGCATCATATAGCCCATACATTTCTTCAAGCCCCTATGGGCGGGGGCCGGTAAGGTTTCTGGAATATTGGGCCTTTTACAAGTGGAGTGGGGTGGGCATGGCCCCGGCACATCCTGGGGGACCCTGAGGGTGGTGTTTCTGAATGCCACTTATCATAAGGGACAAGAATATATATGGTTTAGGGGTGGGGATCTGTAAGGTTCTGGGATATTCGGCCTTTTATGAAGTGGATGGGGGTGTGGCATGGCCCTGGCACATTCCGGGGGACCCCCAGGTTGGTGTCACTGGGTGCTTCTTATTATCAATATATATGGTTAAGGGGTGAGGATCTGAATAGTTTCTGAGATAAATGGCATTTTATGAAGTGGAGGGGGTGAGACATGGGCCCGGCATAACCTCGGGGACACCCAAGTTGACATAAAAGCATATGGCTGAGAGAAGTTTACTCAAGGAAAATTTCTATGAAAGTTTGGCAAAATATCAGTAAAGGTTTGACAGTAAATATCATTTTTCAATTTTCCTCATTATAAGTCTATGGAAAATAAGTTGCCATAGCAACCATCTAAATGGCTGAATTTCATAAAAAAAAAAAAAAAAAAAAAAAACCTGTAAAGGCAAATATGGTGAATATTTTCATAAAATCTCTGCCTCCTAGAGCTTAAGGTTTTTGAGGAGATGATTTTTTTTAAGTACTTTTTTCTAATTTTTTTTTCATTAACCAATAAAAATGAGCAGTAGGCCTAAAATCATTGTCATACCCTGTTTATAGGGTAGCAGATAGATCAGATAGTAGATTGCCTATTAAAAGGAACATTTTTATGAAAGTACATGTATTGTCAAAATGTCTGCAGAGGCTTGGCAGAAATGCCATTTTCAATTTTCCCCATTATAAGTCTATGGAATCTATAAGTTGCCATAGCAACCAAACTAATGAGCCGATTTTCATAAACAAGAGAGCCATGATGGCCCTGGATCGCTCACCTTACCCATAGAGTAACAAGTGGGTTCCGGGGAGGGCCGTTCTTGTCCCCATGGCTATAATGTGCATAATGTTGAGGGAAGTCTACAAAGGTGAAGCTTCATACCAAATATCAACAAAGGCTATAATTTGAACAATCTTGGTAAAGGTCTACTAGATGAAGCTACACACCAAATATCAAAGACCTGGGGGTTGCAGTTTCAGAGAAGATTTTTTTTAAAGATATTCCCTACATAAGCCTATGTAAAACCAAATGGCCCTGAGGTGGGGGCATTTTTAGCCTCAGGGTTTTAATTTAAACAATCTTGATAGAGGTCCACTAGATGAAGCTTCACACAAAATATCAAAGACCTGTGCCTTGTGGTTTCAGAGAAGAAGATTTTCAAAGATTATCTCTATATAAGTCTATGTAAAACCAAAAGGTCCCGGGGCGGGGGCATTTGTGGCCCCCCCGAGGGCTATAATTTGAACAATCTTGGTAGAGGTCCACTAGCTGAAGCTCCATATATCAAAGACATGGACCTTGCAATTTCAGGGAAGAAGGTTTTAAAGATGTCCCTATTTAACTCAATATAAAACCAAAGGGTCTCGGGACGGGGGCATTTTTGGCCTCAGGGCTATAATTTGAACAATCTTGATATAGGTCCACTTGATGAAATTTCACACCAAATATCAAAGACCTAGGCCTTGCGGTTTCAGAGAAGATTTTTCAAGATTTTCCCTATATATATACATGTACAAGTATGTGTAAAACCAAAGGGCCCCGGAGCGGGGGCATTTTTCGCCATGGGGCCAAAAATGTCCCTGCCCCGAGACCCTTTGGTTTTACATAGACTTATATAGGGAAATTTTAAAAAATCTTCTTTTCTGAAACCGCAAGGCCCATGTTTTTGATATTTGGTCTGGGGCTTCATCTTGTGGACCTCTTCCAAGATTGTTCAAATTATAGCCCTTGGTCCATAAATGCCCCTGCCCCGGGGTCCTTTGGTTTTGCATAGACTTATATAGAGATAATCTTTGAAAATCTTCTTCTCTGAAACAGCAAGGCCCAGGGTCTTTGATATTTTATGAAGCTTCATCTAGTGGACCTCTATCAAGATTGTTTAAAGTATAGCCCTGAGGCCAAAAATGCCCCCGCCCCGGAGCCATTTGGTTTTACATAGGCTTTTGTAGGGAATATCTTTAAAAAAATCTTCCTCTCTGAAACCACAAGGCCCAGGTCTGTGATATTTGGTGTGTAGCTTCATCTAGTGGACCTTTGCCAAGGTTGTTCAGATTATAGCCTTTGTTGATATTTGGTATGAAGCTTCAACTTTTTTAGACCTCCCTCATTGTTATGCACATTATAGCCCTGGGGTCAATGGCCCACCATGGGACTCACTTGTAACTCTATGGATCAGGTGAGCAATCTAGGGCCATCATGGCCCTCTTGTTTTTTAAGTTTTCGGTGAAAAAAATCTATTTTTGGTTCCTGTGACCTAGATGTGCAACAGACCGGAACCATTTGAACAACTTTGAAAGGGCACCACCTATGGCTCATTATTGTGAAGGTTGGTCAAAATCCGATCAAGTGTTTAGGAGGAGGTGTGTTTACACACGGATGGATGCACGGACAACGGACAAAAGGTGATCCCAAAAGCTCACTTGTCTCTATGTGACGGTGAGCTTAAAACATAAACTTTCAATCCCCAAGCCCAAGGATGCTACAGATAAAATTTGGGTCAAATCGGCTTAGTGGCTTCAGATGAGATGTAATTTGAAAGTGTTGACGCCAGTTGACGACATATTTCAGATGACGACGAACGACTGCCTATCCTATAAGCTCCCATGGAGCCTAATTTGGCTCTGGTGACCTAAAAAACCTGAATAAAAATTACATGAATTAACTTCAATTAAGTTCATTTGAATACTAAAAAAATGACAAAAAGCATTAAACATGTATCAAGAACCATGAAATACTAAAAAGGTAACTAAAATAATACTAATATTATAGGTTTATATTGGAAAAATATTGCTGGTTGTCAGGAGCATTTTTGATAGCAAAAATGCTCCTGACAACCGGTTGTCAGGAGACACTTCCTATAAAATAATCATATCTGAAGCTTTTTTTCTCATTTTTTTCGTACTGTGTGTGCGCTTATTAGGTAGATTTTTCACCACAAGTTTTTCATACAATTTTGAAAAAACTAAGCGCACGGTGCGGTAAATAGGTTGAATACGGTATGTATAATTATAAGTGTTGTTAAAAATATAAGATATGCCAATTAAGGACCAATTAATCAAAATTAGGGAATGTACTATTCAAGTAAACCACAACCTCTTTGTAAAACTATTGATGGGGTCCAAAGCAGAAACTGTGTTAGTTAAACAACCGTGTTATATCCAAACAAAAATGTATAGATTATATACCGTATTCGCCCTAATTACCGCACATGCTCCTATAAGCGCACACCAAAGCTATTTTTGAAAAGGAAATGCATAAGCGCACACTTTTCAGTAACCTCCCCATGGAAGCTCTCACAGTAAATCTATAAAAACTTACCGTTATTTCTTTAACAGTAAAGGCAATGCTTTAGTATTCTTTTCCGTCCCATTAAATATAAGTTATGCATCATCTCGGAATCTATTGTTTTCGCATCGAGTGTGCGCTAATTAGGTAGATTTTTCACTGTGATTTTTTTATACGATTTTGAAAAAACTAAGCGCACGGTGCGGTAATTAGGGCGAATACGGTAGGTAGAGCAATGACCATTTATAGTCATATTTATAGCCCCGCTTTGAAAAAGTGGGGGCTATATTGGATTTGGCTTGTCCGGAATTCCGTCTGTCTGTCTGTCTGTCTGTAATATTTGTTTGTCCGGAATTCCGTCTGTCTGTAATATTTGATAGTGGGTACCTTGTTACCGCAACTCCTCTTACAGTTCTAGGTCAATCCTTTTGAAACTTTACAGGTGTTTTCATATAGGTCTGAAGATGTGCATATTTTTTTTTCATTATCCTTAAATAATTTTTTTCACTTATTTCACCTTTTTTAACTTAGACAATTTTTAAGATCTACTAATGTTAAAATGTATAGGGAGTAGCTACCTTGTTACCGCAACTCCTCTTACAGTTCTAGGTCAATCCTTTTGAAACTTTACAGGTGTTTTCATATAGGTCTGAAGATGTGCATATTCTTTTTTCATTATCCTTAAATAATTTTTTTCACTCATTTCACCTTTTTTAACTTAGACAATTTTTGAGATCTACTAATGTTAAAATGTATAGGGAGTAGCTACCTTGTTACCGCAGCTCCTCTTACAGTTCTAGGTCAATCCTTTTGAAACTTTCCAGGTGTTTTCATATAGGTCTGAAGATGTGCATATTCCTTTTTCATTATCCTTAAATAATTTTTTTCACTTATTTCACCTTTTTTAACTTAGACAATTTTTGAGATCTACTAATGTTAAAATGTATAGGGAGTAGCTACCTTGTTACCGCAACTCCTCTTACAGTTCTAGGTCAATCCTTTTGAAACTTTATAGGTGTTTTCATACAGGTCTGAAGATGTGCATATTCTTTTTTCATTATCCTTAAATAATTTTTTTCACTTATTTCACCTTTTTTAACTTAGACAATTTTTGAGATCTACTAATGTTAAAATGTATAGGGAGTAGCTACCTTGTTACCGCAACTCCTCTTACAGTTCTAGGTCAATCCTTTTGAAACTTAACAGGTGTTTTCATATAGGTCTGAAGATGTGCATGTGCTTTTTTCATTATCCAAAACTTATTTTTTAACTTAGACAAGGCGTAGGTACCTTGTTAGGGATTTAACCCTCTCACAAGTCTTTACCTTTAATTCATGAGTCTTTCTCCTCTGACAGGGCTATAGCGGGGCTATAGTCAGATCCTCTGACAATTCTAGTTTTTTTCTATCTTGAATCTGTGTTATATCCAAAACCATGTTATAATGAGATTGTGGTGTATACATGTATGTAGTATAAGTATGTATATTTAAGTGTTGTTAAAAATGTAAGATATGCCAATTAAGGACCAATTAATCAAAATTCGGGAATGTACTATTCAGTGTATAATTGTCAAGTGGTCATCAGTCTTCACAGGAAGAATGAATGCACCATATTACGTATATACAAAATGTTTGGTGTGTATGTTTTGAGCTTCATATCTGATCAGCATCAAAGTCATATGCCTGATGACACATATAATATTGCATCTGACAGCATTTCATTTTAATCAGGCAGCAGGGCAAGTTCCTTTCAAAAGAACTGACAGCGCCTGGAATCAGCCTTACAACAAAGTAATCACCAGGGCACAGAAGCACCCCCACCCATCTGGGTTTGGAGAAAAAAAAGAACATTTTAAGATGAAAAATCCTGATAATTTTCTTATTTCTGCAAAAAATATGGATCGTGGGTACTCGTTAGAACCGCCTCGAGTTCTAACGACTTCCCACAATCTACATTTTAGAGCAGAAATAAGAAAAATAAGGTTTACCCCAGAGTGGGGTTCAAGTTGATCAAAATTATATACATATAGGATAGAAGTGGAAGCAATGACCAGGAATTGATACAATAGACGTTTCCGAGCTGTCAATCAAGAGCGCTGTTTCATCCAATCGAAAAAATCGATTTTATTTAGTGCCGCTGTGTTGGTCACTAACGACCATTTTCTCCCACAAACAAAGAAACGCGGTAGTGGGGAAGGGCATTTCAGGGTAATGGGGTTGTGTGGGAAGTTTATTATTAGGACTGTCCAACGCCTGTGATATCGATGTTGCAGTATTTAGATAAATATGTACATGTATATATATGATGGCCCCCGCCAATCGGGGCTTGGAGAAATAGATGGGCTGCATGATGCTTCCACGCAGAGCTGAAACCGACCCGCACACGGCTACTGGTAAACCGCTTAGAAGATCTAAGCCTTCCCTGGAAAAGCGGTGCGAGTCGGCCCATCAATGCTAATTAACCCTGTTGGTTTCTTTGGGTGGCAGGGCTTGCGATGTCATTTCATCTCAAGGTCGGGTAAAAGTCCCACAAAATTGGAAACATCGTCTCCAAAATTCCTTTACAGTGTTGACGGGGACGTTAAACCTCAAATCAAACAAACAAACATGTATATGTGTATATATACATGTACATATAGAGTGCATAAGTGACCGGTCTAACTGCTCCGGGCCTTTTGGCCTGGTCGTTGTGTCACTCGCTTTGTAACCCCAGGCCGTAGGTTCAGTACCCGGTCGGGGCCCTCGACTGGGTTTTTCTTAACAGATTTTTTCCTCCTCCTAGTACAATGGTGCCTGGTGCCACGATGATAACCGTTTGAGCCCAGGGGCGGGGCAGATGCAGCGGAGTCAAAAGAAGCTGGAAATGTGATATTATTACATTAGTATCTCCTAAACATTTGAAACAAATGTCTCTCTGTAGTATGGAGGAATGTAGTAGTACGACCATAATAAATCTCCAAATAGAGTGCATAACTGACTGGTCTGGTTGGTCCGGGCCGGTTGGTTGTGTCGCTCGCTTTGTAACCCAAGTTTCGTGGGTTCAATCCCCGGTCGGGGCACTCGATTGGATTTTTATTTTTATTTACAGATTTTTCTCCTCAGACTGCAGTGCAGTCACAAATATTGTATGGTTGGTGTGCTGCGGGGCCAGCGTTGGGGCTTATGCGGGCAACAATGACTGGAATCAGCCTGCGTATTTGCGCAGTATGACTGGATGAGTGGGCTGCTGGTCTACATTTGGCTGTCTGATTAGGGATCAGTAAATATAGAGTTCATGCGGATTGCATGAAAGGGTTATATATAGTGTATATGATTGACACCACTCTCGGTTGCATTATATTGTACCCTCGGTGTGGAATTATTGAATAATGAAATGAGGAGCATATGCTTTATAATTAAGTTTTGTTTGTTTGACACTGTAAAGGTCATTTTGGAGACGTTGCTTCACATTTTGTGGGACTTTTACCCAACATTGAGATGATATGACATCTCAAGCCCTGCCGCCCAATGAAACCAATAAGGTTTATAAGCATGGACGGGCCGACTCGCACCGCATTGCTTATATAATTAAGTAAACAAGTGTTTAATGTGCACAGGTATGTGTGTGGCTTGTGGGGTGTGTGCTTGTACAGTGAAGTTCCTATATTGGGACCACCTTATGGACTGCCCAGAAGTGGTCTTAAGACTACTTGCGAATGGTCCCTTAGACGATCTTTCACTAGAGCATACAGGATGTATAGGGGGTGCAAAGAAAATACATGCACCTGGAACCTTCAAGGTGCGCTTTTGAAAGCATGATCTTTCATGGGTCTAGGTGGTCTTAATTATAGCGGAGCTTCGCTGTATTTGTGTGTGTGTGTGTGTGTGTTTTCCGCACCAAACGCCAACACTTCGCGGTAACTTGGAGATAGTTGTCCAGTCTGAATATTTTGAAATTATGCACATAATTATTTTATAATTCCTTAGCCCTTTGGTTTGGCTGTTTTTATTTGTGGGTGTTTTTTTTTTTTTTTTTTTTTGTCAAAGTTTTATGTCTAGGCAAGTAAGAAACGCCAATATTGTCCGGAATACTTGATAAATCTCCTCCGAGATCTACATAGACTTTCTTTGTTTCCGCCATATTGGCTGCAAAGCTTGTGGGACGTAGCAACAGTAACCAAGTAGGCGGAGCATAAGATTATGTTATCGGAAACGTCTATTAACCCAAAGCTCGCATCAGAGACACCAAAGGGATAGAAACACAAACATGAAACAACAGACCCTAATGGAAATATCTATAGCGGAAAGCCAAAGGTCAGTTACTTTCCCACAAAATAGCCAATTGGCTATCCGAAACAAAACAATATAAGCGACACAAACACCGAAACACAAATCATAACAAAAATAAACCACAACAGAAGAACCGCCTTGGAACGGTCAGTAAAACGAATTCCACTGGGGGCTTAAATCGATTTTACATGGCCACAATCTCCGCCCTTACTTCCGTCGCAATTTAGACAAATAATTTGTTCAGTCCGCATGAAGACCTCCTAACTCATCAGTGCAACATCTCCGTGAACAAAAAGAATCAAACAACGACAGATATCAAACAATGGTGAGGACTCAACAGCAAGAAACCACTGAAATGCTGGAGCAAAAGAAAACCAACAGTTAGACTCCGATGGGCCCGGCCAGAGACAGATGTTTTCATGATGTATGGATACTTTGTGGCGATTTTAATGATTTTAACGAGTATCCACAACATCTGTTTGTGATAAGAAATAAAGAAAATTGTCATCATTACCGCTTCCCGTCTTGAGCTATGTTTCTAATAAAATATTCATCAAGTCCGACAATGTACTTTTCTGTTGTTTTTTTTCAGTGACCGGACCCAGACAACTACATGGATTCACCCATTAACAGGGCAGCCAGTACAGACAGGTCATGAGACCAACCCAGGTGAGCTTAGCTTTGCAAATGACACAAGGGCTTACTGTTGAAGTAAATGATCCACTTTCTTGCATTCTATCCCACTCGGGGTTCTCACTAGGATGTTGAAAATTGGAGTAAAAATGTTGTCCTGCAGAAACAGTTGGTTGGTTGATTTGAGGTTTAACGTCCCCGTCAACACTGTAAAGGTCATTTTGGAGACGTTGCTTCCAATTTTGTGGACTTATACCCGACAATGAGATGAAATGACATCTCAAGCCCTGTCGCCCAATGAAACCAGTAGGGTTTATTAGCATGGATGGTCCGCCTCGCACCGCGGTTCTTGGACAGGCTTAGATCCTCTAAGTGGTTTACCAGTACTAGTGTGTGGGCCGCATTCAGCTCTGCGTGGAAGCATCATGCAGCCCAGAAACAGTTGGAGTTTTACCATACTTTTCTATTGAGACTTTCAAAAAGTTGGAGGCAGAAATGAAAAGTTGGAGTAAATTAACCCAAATTAGGAGATAATGAGAACTGTGCCGCTTCAGTGAAATTTCAACTTATTAACCCTTTTTGTACCAGAAACCCCAAAACACGTAATTGGCAAACAATGCAGGCCCAGATCAGACGCCGCAGAACGCAGCGTCTGATCAGGGCCTACACTGTTTGCGAAAAGTTAAGCCATTTTCCAAATAGTTTTTGAAGAAAACACAACCTGACACCCCTAAATTTTGAAATGGACTCCTGCTATATTTAAGGAGGAAGATTCCATTTGGTACAAAAAGGGTAAAGAGGATTAGATATACCCTCAGGGAATATTACCTTTTGAGCCCCGCCAAGCGAATTTGTGTCTTCGAGCATAGGCGATAAGTACCCAAAATCGCTTGTCGGGGCCCTTTTGATCACATACTTCTCTGCATTGGGGATGGCTCCTTTTAATGAGATCCAGACACACATGTACCTGATTGGGCAGAAAAATTCCTGTTTTGGCTCTGTGAGAATGCAAGCTGACATAGGTCTTCACGGAGGCCGCATATATACATGTATCTAAACCACAGCTTTGGTAACAGATCTGAGGCCTGGAGAAGCAGAGCGTTTTGCACATTATATTCCCCCTAACAATAACACAGGCTTTAATAAACATTTTTTTTGTTTTTTGGCCCTTTCAAGATTATTTCACACATATCAAGGTGATCATTAACCCTTTACCACTCAGGGATTTTGTGAATTTTGCTGATTTTCAAAGTGTTGCACCTGACAGCAACTTCAACTAGCCGTTGTTTCATAATGGATAGTCTGTTTTACACCAAACTCGGTATGAATGTTCATTGGGCAGTAGCCTTTCAAATTCAACCTTTCATGACATGATCATTGTTGGCATGGTAAAGAGGGGGCATCTCAAAGTTGGCAAAAAGTGCGTAATCACATGAATTTTTGACCACATTTTAATCTTCACACAGCTGTCAAGGCAACAATTAAGGTGTTTGGCACTGGCCATTTTCACTGTTTGCAGCATGTTTTATCAGCATCAGTTTTCAGGCATTTTTGACCCCAGACACCCTCAGATATGAATTTTAGCGGCCATTTGGGCCACATACCCAAAATTTTTCGGGATGTGAGCCCTTCAATCCCCCCAGAATAATTTTAGTGGGGAGGCGCGCAAAAAAAGGTCACTTTTTGACCAACAAATCCTAAAGCAACATAACTATACAGGGTTAGAAATGCAGATTTTAGGTGCTTCTTCCATTGCAGAACTTGGCATCTCACAAGTGACTGAGACAGGATCGAACCCGCAGCAGTGAGAGACCTAATGATTAAGAGTCAGCACTCTTATCCACTATAGGCCATGAAGGTCTGTGCTTTAATAAGCATACACTAAAACCTTTTCATGATGTAAGTTGATAATTTTACGAGCCTCTATGGTCTAACTCAAATGGGTAAGAGCACTGACTCTTAATCATTAGGTCTCTGTCCGCTGTGGTGCCGGCCTCGGTAGCTCAGTCGGGTGAGCGTCTGACTGGTGATCAGGAGGACCTGGGTTCGATACCTGCCAGGGTTGGCAACATTCTTTTGTGAAGATTGATCTTGAAATCATTTCTAAGGTCATTCTCTCCCTTCTGCTGATTCAAGAAGGGTAGTTGTCAGTTTATGGTGAATTTTGTTTGATTTTGTTTGATTTGAGGTTTAACATCCCCGTGAACACTGTAAAGGTCATTTTGGAGACGTAGCTTCCAATTTTGTGGGACTTTACCCGACATTGAGATGAAATGTCATCTCAACCCTGCCGCCCAATGAAACCAATAGGGTTTATAAGCATGGACAGTCCGACTTGCACCGCTTTGCTTGGGCAGGCTTAGATCCTTGAAGTGGTTTACCAGTACTCGTGTGCAGGTCGGTTTCAGCTCGGCGTGGAAGCTTCATGCAGCCCATCCATTTCTTCAAGCCCCGATGGGCGGGGGCGGGCAGTTTATGGTGAAAGAATGTGCACTTTACTGGTTAACTGCTTATGTATAAGCCTGCCTAGGAAAAGTGTGGATAGGTAAACTGATCGGCTCAAAAATGACCTAAATAGTGTTGGCTGGGCCTTTAAACTCCAATACAAAGAAACAAACAAACTGTCCGCTGTGGTTCGTGCCACTCTCAGGCTACATGTGAGATGCCAAGTTCTGCAATTGAGGGTTGGGTGTTTTTTCTCTGGACACTCTAGTTTTTGCCCACTTTGATTAATGATTATCTCTAAGTAAGTGAAATGATCTTGAGAGGGCCATACCCCCCACCCACCCACCCACCCACCCCCACACCTATGCATAGAGAAATATGCTGACTTGTGTTTATAAACGAATTTAATATTTTGGTATAGTGCTCCTTCTGCCAACTTCGGAAATGTTTGATTGAACAAAACATATCCAAAGTCAGCATATTAACCCTTCCCTTGCTGAATATTCAGTTTAGCCCCACCCATTTCTAACTTTAAACCAATCAGATTACTCAATGTAATTTATTCCTACGAATCCATAACTTGAATGTCAAACAGTGTAGATCCTGATCAGATGGCTTCTTCAGAAGCCAGCTGATCTGGATCTACACTGTTTGCAAAGGAAAGGGTTGTCATGAACAGCAGCATAAGAGTTAAAGGTTAATAAAGGAGCATACCATCACACCTGACTGCACTAAATGAAAAGGATTTGTATTTTTATGTCCTCGTTAGCGATAGCGGGGACATATTGGTTTTTGCCCTGTCTGTTTGTTGGTTTGTATGTGGACAACTTTAACATTGGTCATAATAACATTGGTCATAACTATTTGAGATAGAACCTTCATATTTGGCATGTAGGTTCCTTGTGACAAGGCCTTCCCACACATACAACAAATTTTGTACTATGACCTTGACCTGTGACCTACATGTACTTTAAAGAAAAAATAACATTGCTCATAACTTTTGAATTGATTGAGATAGAGCCTTCATATTTGGCATGTAGGATCCTTGGACAAGGGCTTTCCACTCATCCAAAAAAATTTGACCTTGACCTACTTTATCACAACTTTTGAATCATTCGTGATAGAGCTTTCTTATTTGGCATGTAGGTTCTTTGTGACAAGGGTTTTTCACTCATACAAAAAATATTGACATGTGACCTTGACCTGTGACCTATTTTACCATAACTTCCAAACCATTTGAGAGAGCCTTCATATTTGGCATATAGGTTCCTTGTGACAAGGGCGCTTCCCACTCATACAAAAATTAAGACCTTGCCCTGTGACCTACTTCAAAGAAAAAAAATTGATCTCGGTCCAGGAACATGTTCGTGTTTCACAAAAACATCTTGTTATAATAAACAAGAAATGTCAAAGCCCACCGTGCTCTTATGATAGCCTCAGATAAGGGGGGGTATCCAGATATAATTTTTCGTATGTCTGAACGAAAACATATGTTGTCAGTATTCATAAGAATTGCCTTGATGAGGCCCTTTAATGAATACACACAACATGTGTTTTCATGTAGAAACAAGAAAAATATCAGTAGTTTTCGGATGAAAAAAGCTCCTTGTCTGGAGCTATGCTTATTATGGTGAATAATTGGTACATGTTGTAATCAAAGCACTGAAAACACTGGTGGGATCGATTGTCTGTTGAAAAATAAAATGTCAGTGTACAGTGCTTAGCCCTAATCCTGCTGTTCACAACAACCCCTACCGCTGCAAACAGTGTAGATCCAGATCAGAAGAAGGCATCTGATCAGGATCTACACTGTTTGTCATTCAGTTTGTAAAGTTGAACAAAAACATTGTGCATGTATCATGTAATCTGATTGGCTGATAGAAAGGAATAGGTGTGGCTAATTAAAATACATGTATTCAGCAGGATAATTAAGGGTTAATACATAAAATAAATTGTACATATTCAATATATGGCAAGTAAAATCTTTGTTGTAGGTTTGACCAGTAAGATTTAACAATTTGAATGCAATGACAGTTTTCATGCAGTGCATGTAATCTCTCTGTGTGGGTGCAAGAATGTAGAATTTCTGTTTTATTTCTTTACTTTAAGAAGTTTCAAGGCTAATTTACTTTTATTGTCTGAGAAAATGTAATACATAAACCATTATCTGGCTTTTCCAAGAACTGTTTTCCTTTGCTGATAAGCCACTGGGCTTTACCAAATTGTTTTCTTTGGCACTGACAGTAGCAATTGTTTTCTAGAGATAAACAGTTAATAGCAACTTCCTTATTGTTCTATTAAATTGTAGTTAAAATGGTTCCTTTTTCAAAGGATTATATGGAAATTACACATATATTAAGGGTGGTGTGAGTGGTGAATATCAACAAGGAATTTCATTACTTGTGCCCAGCAAAATTGGGGCAAATGACATTTTGTTATTATAATTGTGATATTATTTAATTTTGGAGAAAATTAGTCAGGATTTTTCATATACATTTTCTGTTGGAAGGGGAAACCTCTTTCGGAAAATATTTGAAAACTATGCAAGTACATTTTTAAAAGTTTAACTTTATTTATTCCTTTTACTTTGATGACATGGGAAGTTTAAGGAAGACTGCTCCCTTATCCTGCTGAACACAACAATAATGTTTTGGCAAACAGTGTAGATCCAGATCAGCCAAATGTATGTTGCAGGTACTCATTAGAATTGCCTTGGTGAGGCACTTCTAATGAGTACCCACAACATATAATAAGAAACATACAAGTCCTTTTCAGATGAAAAAAGCACCTTATCTGTAGCTATGTGGCAGCTTGCTTAATATGCACATTAATCCTTATCCTGCTGAATAATTTAATTAGCCACACCCATTTATGATTATCAGCCAAGCAGATTACATGATGTATTATTTTCATTCAAATTCACAAACTGAATGACAAACAGTGTAGATCCTGATCAAATGGCTTCTTCAGAAGCCATCTGATCTGGATCTACACTGTTTGCAAAGGTAGAGGTTGTTGTGAACAGCGGGATAAGGGTCAAAATGGACAGCAGTTGAATATGACAAAGGGACAGAACTAAAACTGACATTCTACAATGGGAGGAAAGTGTACCAGTTATGAAGACACATATGAAATAAAGCCAAAAGATATTTTGTTTCCTGAAGACAGTGATAGTGATAGTGTTGATGACATGATAACAGTATCACATGTTCCTATTGGGGAAGGTCAGAAGCTAAAGAGGGTTGTTTCCCCTGGTAATTCAGTTTTCTTGAGCTGTTTGTATTTTTGCATGAGTTGTTTATTATAGTCTCTGGTTTGATGATACATAGAGTGCTGTACTACCGTTTTGATCCTAAATATTTGGACAAACAGTGCAAACCCAGATCAGCAGTCTGATCAGGGTCTACATTGTTTGCCATTCTGTCTGCACTTTTTGGACTCCTTGCGGACCAAGAAACGAATTTGTTAAAAGTTTGAGAGAGAGAGAGAGAGAGAGAGAGAGAGAGAGAGAGAGAGAGAGAGAGAGAGAGAGAGAGATAACTCGGAGCTCCTGATCAGGAGGAGTAATTAGGTCATCTGCTGGGTTTACCAGTAGATTGTCTTGTAAGAAGGCTTGTTCTGCTGAATAAATTAATGTTTGCTAAATCCATTTTTGACTGTCCTTGATGTTCATTAATTAGGGCCCCGCACTGAAAGTGTGGGTGCCCTATAGTAATCACTCTGTCCGTCTGTCTGTCTGTCTGTCTGTCTGTCTGTCTGTCTGTCTGTCTGTCCGTCTGTCCGTCCACAAATTTTCCTACTCCTCTGATAGCGCTGCCGGGGCCCTTGTCAGTTTCACTGACAGCTCTAGTTTATTCCTATAGATTCACCAACTGAATGACAATCAGTAAAGATCCAGATCAGATGGCTGTTCTAGAAGCCATCTGATCTGGAACCTTACTAATTGCAAAGATAGAGCAAGTCCTGGTTCAGCAGGAGAAAGGGTTAAAGGAGCCCCATTCCGCTAAATGATACTTGTTGATAAAAACTTTTGTTGAAACAAGCATGTAAGAGCGCTGACTCTTTCACACCACCGTGGGTACGAGCCTTACTCAAGTCCAAGTTTGAGATGTCATTATGCCCCCAACTTTGAAAAAGTTGGAGGGGCATATTGCTTCTGGTTCGTTCGTCCGTTCGTCCGTTCGTCTGTTCGTCCGTTCGTCCGTTCGTCCGTCCGTTACGCTTTTGATGCATAGCATAACTAAAGAACCGTGTATGCTAGGGTTTTGAAATTTCATATATGGATTCCTCATGGAAAATTAGCCGACGCATATTTTTTTTCTCGTCCGGATTATGCCCCCTTCAAGAGTTATTGCCCTTTGAAACTTTTTTAATAAAATCTTGTCAGCAAGATATCTCAAAAACTATTGGAGCTAAGGCCTTGAAAGTTGGTGATTATATTGGTGGTGATGAGTAGATGAACTGATTAACTTTTGACAAAATTCCGAAAAATACTTTGTGAGTTATGGCCCTTTGTCATTTTGGTAATTTGTGCCCATTGTAATGTATGCTAAAAGTGATGCATAGCACAACTTTAGAACCGTGTATTCTAGGGTTTTGAAATTTCATATATGGATTCCTCATGGAAAATTAGCTGACGCGTATTTTTTTCTTGTCCGGATTATGCCCCTTTTAAGAGTTATTGCCCTTTGAAATTTTTTTAATAATATTTTGTCAGCAAGATATCTCAAAAACTATTGGAGCTAGAGCCTTGAAAGTTGGTGAATATATTGGTGGTGATGAGTAGATGAACTGATTAACTTTTGACAAAATTCCGAAAAATACTTTGTGAGTTATGGCCCTTTGTCATTTTGGTAATTTGTGCCCATTGTAATGTATGCTAAAAGTGATGCATAGCATATCTTTAGAACCGTGTATGCTAGGGTTTTGAAATTTCATATATGGATTCCTCATGGAAAATTAGCTGACGCGTATTTTTTTTCTTGTCCGGATTATGCCCCTTTTAAGAGTTATTGCCCTTTGAAATTTTTTTAATAAAATTTTGTCAGCAAGATATCTCAAAAACTATTGGAGCTAGAGTCTTGAAAGTTGGTGAATATATTGGTGGTGATGAGTAGATGAACTGATTAACTTTTGACAAAATTCCGAAAAATACTTTGTGAGTTATGGCCCTTTGTCATTTTGGTAATTTGTGCCCATTGTAATGTATGCTAAAAGTGATGCATAGCATATCTTTAGAACCGTGTATGCTAGGGTTTTGAAATTTCATATATGGATTCCTCATGGAAAATTAGCTGACGCGTATTTTTTTTCTCGTCCGGATTATGCCCCTTTTAAGAGTTATTGCCCCTTGAAATTTTTTTAATAAAATTTTGTCAGCAAGATATCTCAAAAACTATTGGAGCTAGAGCCTTGAAAGTTGTTGTGTATATTGGTGGTGATGAGTAGATGAACTGATTAACTTATGACAAAATTCCAAAAAATACTTTGTGAGTTGTGTCCCTTTGTCATTTTGGTAATTTGTGAAAAACATTGTCAAGTTCTAGCGCCTACATTTCTTCACCAATTTCAATATAACTTCACACAAATGTTCCTTATAAAAAAATCTCAAGCGAGTTCGACTTTCAAGGTCATGACCTCAAGGTCAAGGTCACTGTGGCTATTTTTAGAAAAACTTTGTCATCGCTCTAGCGCCTACATTTCTTCACTAATTTCAATATAACTTCACACAAATGTTCCTTATAAAAAAATCTCGAGCGAGTTCGACTTCAAGGTCATGACCTCAAGGTCAAGGTCACTGTGGCTATTTTTAGAAAAACTTTGTCATCGCTCTAGCGCCTACATTTCTTCACCGATTTCAATATAATTTCACACAAATGTTTCTTATGATAATATCTCAGCGAGTTCGACTTTCAAGGTCATGACCTCAAGGTCAAGGTCACTGTGGCTATTTTAAGAAAAACTTTGTAAACATTCTAGCGCCAACATTTCTTCACTGATTTCAATATAACTTCACACAAATGTGCCTTATGACTATATCTTGAGCGAGGTCGACTTTCAAGGTCATGACATCAAGGTCAAGGTCACTGTGGCTATTTTTAGAAAAACTTTGTCATTGCTCTAGCGCCTACATTTCTTCACTGATTTCAATATAACTTCACACAAATGTTCCTTATGACAATATCTCGAGTGTGTTCGACTTTCAGGGTCATGACTTCAAGGTCAAGGTCACTGTAGCTATTTTTAGAAAAATTTTGTCTTCGCTCTAGCGCCTACATTTCTTCACCGATTTCAATATAACTTCACACAAATGTTCCATATGACAATATCTCTAGCGAGTTCCACTTTCAAGGTCAAGGTCACTGTGGCTATTTTTAGAAAAACTTTGTCAATGCTCTAGCGCTTACATTTCTTCACTGATTTCAATATAACTTCACACAAATGTTCCTTATGACAATATCTCAAGCCATTTCATCTTTCAAGGTCAAGGTCACAATAGCTATTTTTAGAAAAACTTTGTCATCGCTCCAGCCCCTACATTTCTTCGCCGATTTTAATATAACTTCACACAAATGATCCTTATGATAATAACTCGAAAGAGTTCGACTTTCAAGGTCAAGGTCACTGTGGCTATTTTTAGAAAAACTTTTTCATTGCTCTAGCGCTTACATTTTTTCACCAATTTCAAAATCGATTCACACAAATGTTCCTTATGACAATATCTGTAGTGAGTTCCACTTTCAAGGTCAAGGTCACTGTGGCTATTTTTAGAAAAACTTTGTCAATGCTCTAGCGCTTACATTTCTTCACCAATTTCAATATAACTTCACACAAATGTTCCTTAAGACAATATCTCGAGCGATTTCGACTTTCAAGGTCAAGGTCACTGTGGCTATTTTTAGAAAAACTTTGACATGGCTCTAGCGCTTACATTTCTTCACCGATTTCAGTATAACTTCACACAAATGTTCCTTATGACAATATCTCAAACTTTTTCGACTTTCAATGTCAAGGTCACTGTGGCTATTTTTAGAAAATCTTTGTCATCGCTCTAGTGCCTACATTTATTGATGGATGTTAATAGAACTTCACACAAATGTTTCTTATGGTAATATCTCGAGTTGCTTTGACTTTCAAGGTCATGACCTCAAGGTCAAGGTCACTATGGCTATTTTTAGAAAAACTTTGTCATTGCTCTACCGCCTACATTTATGATTTTAATCTAACTTCACACAAAAGATGCTTATGATAATATCTTGAGCAAGATCTACTTCAATGCAAGTATCCATTTCTGACCTTGACCTACATTTTATGGTTCACTGACTTTGTAAAATAGTGTGACAACCCTAACTTTCACCCTGATGTAAGAGTCTGTTTTTAAGAGTTTCATTGATGATACTTGGTACATGCTTGCAACTAGGAGTGAAATTTTTATGCCGGCATCCATGTTTGACCTTGACCTAGATTTCATGGTTTGGTGACTTTGCGCCCCCACAGGCGCGACATAGCCTTCAGGGGAATTCTTGTTGTATGTTTTTGAGTCTTTAACAATATTTGTTGAATATTTTGCCATCTAAGGACAAGCAAAGGTTGGGGGCATTGTGTTTTACAAACACCATTTCTAGTTTTAATTTAGTTCTGCAACAGAAGGTCAGGTGGTTTTTCTCCTGGTACTCCTCTTTTCGCTCAACTGATTAACAATCAGCTCAAAAGAAGTTAAATAATCTTGAAAGGGCCACAAAACCAACCCCTCCACCTTCTAAAAAAAGACTATTTAACCCTTTACCACTCACGGATTTTGTGAATTTTGATGATTTTCACAGTGTTGCAACTGACAGCAACTTCAACTAGCCATTGTTTCATAATGGATGGTCTGTTTTACACCAAACTCGGTATGAATGTTCATTGGGCAGTAGCCTTTCAAATGCAACCTTTCATGACTTGATCATTGTTGTCATGGTAAAGATGGGGCATCTCAAAGTTGGCAAAAAGTGTGTTTTCACATGAATTTTTGACCACATTTTAATCTTCACACAGCTGTCAAGGCAACAATTAAGGTGTTTGGCACTGGCCATTTTCACTGTTTGCAGCATGTTTTATCAGCATCAATTTTCAGGCATTTTTGACCCCAGACACCCTCAGATATGAATTTTAGCGGCCGGTTGGGCCATACACCCAAAATTTTTCGGGATGTGAGGGGGGCGTTGCCCCCTTCAATCCCCCCCTAGAATATTTTTAGTGGGGAGGCGCGCGAAAAAACAGGTCACTTTTTTGCCCCAACAAATCCTAAAGCAAACATATCTATCCAGGGGTAGAAATGCAGATTTTAGGTGCTTCTGGGGCTTAAAATGGGGGGTGGGTGCAGACACGTAAAAATACGTATCTGAGTGGGAAAGGGTTAAGCATTATGTTTCTCATTTAGGTTATTAATTTTCTTTCTTTTAATGAAAACAAAACAAACACACAGATCTTTCTCATTTGCTAAACACTTAAATTTGATACCATATTACACAAGTAAAACAGATCATGTGACCGTATGATCATGTGACAGTTTACAAAGTGTTAGTTATCAATCATTACTTTTCATGACAGTCATTGTATAAATATGATGAACTCATTGTGGTAGTCAAAAGAAACATTCAAGTGCTTTTTACATAGGTTTATGTCATAGCTTTAACCCTTCCATTGCTGAATATTCATTTAAGCCACACCCATTTCTGTCTATCAACCAATCAAATTACTTGATGTAATTTATTGCTACAAATTCATAAACTGAATGCCAAACAGTGTAGATCCTGATCAGATGGCTTCTTCAGAAGCCATCTGATCTGGATCTACACTGTTTGCAAAGATAGGGGTTGTCGTGAACAGCAGGATAAGGGTTAAAGTGTGAAAAATAGGCATCATGATTTGAACCTGGAGTTCTTCAGTCCTTTAAATTTGACTTCAGGAAAAGTGGTGTGAGTCCATTCATATAAACGCTATTTGTTTCATTGGGCGGCAGGGCTTGAGATGTCATTTCATCTCAATGTCGGGTAAAAGTCCCACAAAATTGGAAGCAACATTCCAAATTACCTATACAGTGTTGACGGGGACGTTAAACTTCAAATCAAACAAATCAAGGTAAACCAGAGTATGTTTAAGTTATTCCAAAACAGGCCTTTGTTGCCAGGTGGTTAATCACAACCAAAAATGAGCTATATTGTACATGCGTAATGAAAATTATACCATTTTTGGAACAGCTTGACAGGCTTCAATTTATATTTATATATAAACACAATAATTAATTTTATGAACTCTTAACCAGCTTTAATATTCAGTTAAAGAACATCAGTAGAACTGGTTGACTTTTTAAATGATCCAGTGACAGAAGATTACAGAACATTTTGCCCAGCTTTATCGTCCAGTAATGCAACATTAAAGAACACTTTGACCAGCTTTATCATCCAGAAATGCAACATTACAGAACACTTTGACTAGCTTTATCATCAAGTAATGCAACATTTCAGAACACTTTACCTAGCTTTGTCATGCAGTAATGCAACATTACAGAACACTTTACCTAGCTTTATCATCCAGTAATGCAACATTACAGAACACTTGGACCAGCTTTATCATCCAGTAATGCAACATTACAGAACACTTTGACCAGCTTATCATCCAGTAATGCATTATTACAGAGCACTTTGCCCAGCTTTATCATCCAGTAATGCAACATTACAGAACACTTTGACCAGCTTTATCATCCAGTAATGCAACATTACAGAACACTTTACCCAGCTTTATCATCCAGTAATGCAACATAGCAGAACACTTTGCCATGCTTTATCATCCAGAAATGCAACATTCCAGAGCACTTTACCCAGCTTTATCATCCAGTAATGCAACATTACAGAACACTTTGACCAGCTTTATCATCCAGTAATGCAACATTGCAGAACACTTTGACCAGCTTATCATCCAGTAATGCAACATTACAGAGCACTTTGCCCAGCTTTATCATCCAGTAATGCAACATTGCAGAACACTTTGACCAGCTTATCATCCAGTAATGCAACATTACAGAACACTTTGACCAGCTTTATCATCCAGTAATGCAACATTCCAGAGCACTTTACCCAGCTTTATCATCCAGTAATGCAACATAGCAGAACACTTTGCCGTGCTTTATCATCCAGTAATGCAACATTACAGAACACTTGGACCAGCTTTATCATCCAGTAATACAACATTACAGAACACTTTGACTAGCTTTATCATCCAGTAATGCAACATTACAGAACACTTCGCCCAGCTTTATCATCCAGTTATGCAACATTACAGAACACTTGGACCAGCATTATCATCCAGTAATGCAACATTACAGAACACTTTGACCAGCTTTATCATCCAGTAATGCAACATTACAGAACACATGGACCAGCATTATCATCCAGTAATGCAACATTACAGAATATTTTGCCCAGCTTTATTGTCCAGTAATGCAACATTACAGAACACTTTGCCCAGCTTTATCATCCTGTAATGCAACATTACAGAACACTTTGCCCAGCTTTATCATCAAGTAATGCAACATTACAGAACACTTCACCCAGCTTTATCATCAAGTAATGCAACATTACAGAACACTTGGACCAGCATTATCATCCAGTAATGCAACATTACAGAACACTTTGCCCAGCTTTATCATCCAGTAATGCAACATTACAGAACACTTCACCCAGCTTTATCATCAAGTAATGCAACATTACAGAACACTTGGACCAGCTTTATCATCCAGTAAAGCAACATAACAGAACACTTTGACCAGCTTTATCATCCAGTAATGCAACATTACAGAACACTTGGACCAGCTTTATCATCCAGTAAATCAACATAATAGAACACTTGCCCAGCTTTATCATCCAGTAATGCAACATTACAGAACACTTGCCCAGCTTTATCATCCAGTAATGCAACATTACAGAACTCTTCTCCCAGCTTTATCATTCAGTAATGCAACATAACAGAACACTTGGACCAGCTTTATCATCCAGTAACAGAACATTACCGAACACTTTCACCAGCTAATATTTTGCAGTAACAGAACATTACCGAACACTTTGACCAGCTTTATTTTCCAGTAACGGAACATTACTTAACACTTCGACCAGCTTTATTTTGCACTAACAGAATATTACAGAACACGTTGTCCAGCTTTATCATCCATTAATGCATCATTACAGAACACTTTGACCAGCTTTAGCCTTTATCATTCAGTAACAGAACATTACCAAACACTTTGATGATAACAGAACATTACAGTACACATTGAAGAGCTTTATTATCCAGTAACAGAACATTACAGAACACCTTGACCAGCTTTATCATCCAGTAATGCAACATTAACACAGAACCCTTCATCCAGCTTTGTAGTCAAGTAACAGAACATTACAGAACTGAACACTTTGACCAGCTTTATCACTCAGTAACAGAACAATTATAGAACACTTTGACCTGACCAGCTTTATATTTTAGTAACAGAACATTAATGATATAACAGAACAACTGAACATCATTGCATATGAACAAATGTACACAATGTACAATGTAGACTGAAATTTAGGGTATATGAACTTACATGACACAAAATTTTAAGTAAAACCGGTTCACAATAACTTTTCATTAATTAAATTCAGACTGTATTGAACAGAGCTCCAGTTGTGAGTGATACAAATGGTAATTTCAGAATAATTTTTCTGTTGTCTCAAGAAAAGGTATGTTGATGGTACTCATTAGAACTGCCTTACTGAGGCAATTCTAATGGGTACCATCAACAAATGTGTCAAAGGTAAAAATAGAAAAAAAAGTCTTATCACCTGGAGCTCTTCTGTAAGAAGAGAAAAGGATGTTGGACTCCTGTTTCTTGCATTTTAAGTGTCAATTATTGTATAATGGCCTAAAGTTTCAGAATTTAACATAAGGGCAGATGATAATGTGTCTGGTTAAAGTTGCAAAACTTGTTTGAAGCAGAGTTGGATTCAGTAAGATGGCAAAGCATAGCAAAAGGGTACTTTTTGTGAACCAAATAGTGCAAGCTTGTTATCTGTCTTAACTACCTTCATTGCAGGAACTTGAAAGAACTGTCTAACCAGCATTGAAGACCCTGATCATAAGCTGGGTTTTCGCATGTGCAAGCTGGTTTCTTACCATGATACTTAGTTGGTACTTTTGATTCAATGCAAACTCTCTCAAATATTATTATTATTATTATTACATAGCTCTAGATAAGGTGCGTTTTTCATCCAAAAAGTTCTGATATTTTTCTTATTTCAGCACAAAAACATATGTTGTGGGTACTCATTAGAAGCGCCTCAGCGAGGCGCTTCTTTTGAGTACCCACAAGAAATGTTTTCATGCAGAAATAAGAAAAATGATATTAAGATACCCCCTCTTATCTGTTCTACATGTATGAATATAGGAGCCCTGTCACAAGAACCATGCCTCTGGAGTTGTCCGACCAGTCAGTCTCCTTAGTTACTGAGTGAGGCTATCATTGACTTTGTCATGTCTTACCTTATTTAGGAATATAGAAGAATACCGGTAATACAAGAACCTATCTATGGTTTCTTGTTCAAATTTTTGTGGGACATCTTCATTTTACTGTAAATTTTGTATGTGAAAGGATGTGAAAACTTGTTTTTAGTGGATTTATTTTGCTGAAATACATGCAAAATCAATTGATTATTTCTGGAAAAATCACTAATTTGTGAAAATTCCACCAAAGGAAGTTTTTTTTTTCAGTTCTTGATTTTCATACTTTTATTGGAGCTGTGAAAGAAAACTGGATGTTTCACTGCATCAAGCATTATAAAGTGTATTAATTTAAGAATTGTAATGAGAGGTTTATGTTTTATTTTTAGTTCAGATGATGTTTTATTACGGAATCGGATCTCTTTATATGTTACAGGTGAGATGGATATTAACTCTTTTTGTACCAAGTGGAATCTCCCACCTTATTTATGGCTGGATTTCATTTCGAAATTTAGGGGTTTCTGGTTATGTTTTCTTCAAAATTTATTAGAGAAATGGCTTAACTTTTTGCAAATTGTGGTGGCCGTGATCAGACTTCACATTCTGCGGCATCTGATCTAGGCCTGCACTGTTTGTCAAGGTACCCCTATAGGGGTTTCTGTTACTGAATAGGTTAATACATATATTTCCAATCATGTTTTCAAAAATTGTGATATAGTGGAGTTACATGATTAAATTTGTGATAATTTTATTTCTCTTTCATGAAAGAGTATTTTTTTGGGGTAATTGACAAGGCAATTCCAATGAGAAGCACAAGTACCAACAATTATAATTTCATGAAGATCATCATCACCATCATCATCATCATCATCATCATCATCATCATCATCATCATCAGAGTTTTGATTAACGTGCAGGTACAGGGGCAACATCCACATAAATGGGCCCCCTTCCAGGTAGCTGGCTTGCTGCAAGCCTGATAGATCTCACACCAGATCTGATCTCCACATTTGTCTGTCATAAGGGTCGATAGAGAGCTGCTACTCTCTACGATCTCTGTCAGGTGCTTCCAGGTCATCTTGGGCCTTTCAGGCCCACGCCTTCCAACTACCTGTATGTCACAGGCAGTCTTGACTGCACTGTTGGAGCGTTCCACATGTCCATACAAGTGGAGCCTTCTCTCTTTCAGGATGAGGTCCAGGTCCTCCATGCCAAGTGCAAATAGCTCACTGGACCTGATAGTGACAGTGTCCTGTGGCTTGACATTGGAATTGATCTGTCTGATCATTTCCCATTCTGCTGCAGACTCTGGAGGTTTGGCTTTGTCAATGGCCAAGTCTCACTGACATGAAGCATTGCGCTCCACACAAGAGCTGTACACATGGCCGCTTGTCTTGAACGGGAGGTGGCGGGAAGAGAGAACTGGCACCAGCTCCTTGAATTTCTTCCTGGCTCTGACAGTTTTCACACGTGACGTGGTCGAAAGATCACAGCCACCCGCTGCTGAGGGCATGTCACCTAAGTAGCAGAAGGGAGCTACCACTTGCAGCTTGTCAGGTCCGAGTTGGACTTCCTTCTATGGTCTTCCATCTAAGGGTTGTGCAGTTCCTTGGCACCGTGTACACCTGTAATCAGGGTACTCTTTCAAGCGCTGGAGCCCACTGCATTTCTTGTGCACCCAGAACTTGCAGTCATTGCAAAAAAATACTGTTGCTGCCCACTCCAGTGCAACATACAGCACATGGGAACTGACCGGTACTCTGCAGGAGGACCAGGCCTGTACCACAGATCATGATCTTTGTCTTTTCTGCATTTACTCTCAGCCCTTTTTCCTCCTTTGCCTCTTTCCAAGCTAAGAGCCTCCTGACACATTCCTCGAGTGTTTCAGCTATGATGACAAGGTCATCCGCATACAGGTCCTCCCAGAGAACACCAGAGCGGAACTCGCATGACAAGGCTTCAAGCACAATGATGAAAAGCAGTGGGCTGAGAACAGAGCCTTGATGAACACCAACCTTCACCTTGAACTCTGCACTATAACCATCACCAACGCGGACATCATTCTCTGAGCATTAGCATACATTCCCTGGACAAGTCGCACAATCCACTTGTCCACTCCAAGTTTACTCAGTGCCCACCAGATGACTTTCTAAGGCCTACGAAAGCCATGTAGAATCTCTTGTTGGCAGCCAGATACTTCTCTTGCAGCTGCCTTACAACAAAGATTGCATCTGTTGTGCCTCTTCCAGGGATAAAACCAAATTGGGAGTCATCATTCGACACCAACTGTCTAATGAGGCCATACTCAATCCTCTCCAGGACTTCCATGACCTGTTCTGCCAGCTTGAGACCACATTAGTTGTCCCTGTCCAATGCATCACCCTTGCCCTAGTAGAGATGGACAATGAATCTCTGTTCCCAGTCAGAAGATTTGGAAATTTTCCCTGATCTTCATTTTCGATTGCTTTGTATGACCCATCTTCTTTCTTATGAATTTTTATCATTTTTGATTTTTATTTGTAAACCAGCCAGTTTAGTTAGAGTAATGATCCTAAGTGGGGCTGTGATGGGCCTAAGCAAACAGTGCAGACCCAGATCAGACTGCTCCTGTTTGCTATTCCATTTGCACCTTTTGGACTCCTTGCAGGATTGTGAAACAAATTTGTTAAAACTTTGTTAGGAGAATTACAGCAAGTCTTCCAAGGTGTCAGAAATTTTAGAATTTTCATGGTATGCTGATTTTGATAGGCCAGTCAGAGATGTACATTGTACATGTAAAACACAAACACAAACAAAGAAACAGAAGTCTGGGATATTTTTTCATGAATATGACAAACTGTCATTGAGTGAAATAAAGACTATTTTTGTCACATAAAAGCTATTTATATATATGAAAACATTCCTATTTTATGAGTGTCATTTTGCTTGATGAAATGAATGCCAGATTCGTGTAAAACAATGATTTTTTTTTTGCTTATTATCTGCAACCTTTTATTTGGCTTAGGTGTCAAAAGTAAGGTTAATAGTGTGTGTAATTGGTGTCAGAAGTGGGATATTAGTTGTACATCATTGGCATTATGCATTCATAAATGATGGCAATATGTTATGATTATGGTAGAAAGTACTTTACACATTTTCACATAGTTATCCATTAAAACATACACAATTACTTTTGCGTATGACTGACAGTTGCCCTTCTTGGATCAGTAGAGAGTTAGAGTTCTTAACATTTGCATATAAGTGCCTGGTCATGGACTATAGATATGCTAGACTAATGGAACCTTTAGGTCTTCATGTTGTTGCCTGTATTCTTTTATTCACAGCTAATGTCACCCATAACACAGCAGCTTTTAAGGCTGGAAAAAAATGCTTATAAACCCTATCGGTTTCATTAAGCGGCCGGGCTTGAGATGTCATTTCATCTCGATGTCGGGTAAAAGTCATACAAAATTGGAAGCAACGTCTCCAAAATGACCTTTACAGTGTTGACGGGGACGTTAAACCTCAAATCAAACAAACAAACAAACTTAAAGGAAAAATTTTGCTCCGAGGAATTTGCTTCAAATCAAACAAACAATCTTTCCATTTTGCGATGTGCACTTTTTCGCATGCAGTGCCTCACTGATTCGACCGCCGCCCATCGGGACTTGAAGAAATATATGGGCTGCATGATGCTTCCACGCAGAGCTGATTCCGACCCGCACACGAGTACTTGTAAACCGCTTAGAGGATCCAAGCCTGGCAAGGCAAAGCGGTGCGCACGAGTCAGACCGTCCCTGCTTATAAACCCTATTTGGTTTCATTGGATGACAGGGCTTGAGATGTCGTTTCATCTCAATGTCGGTTAAAAGTCCCGCAAAATTGGAAGCAACGTCTCGAAAATGACCTTCAGTGTTGACGGAGACGTTAAACCTCAAATCAAACAAACAAAACAAAGCCTCAATGATTATGTGCCTCTCTGATAGCTGAAGCGCCCCTTTAATTTTCACAACAGCACGTGAGGTCACTGAGATACAATTACGTCATTTAGGCACGAGCGGTTGTAGCATACGAAAAGGTCGTTACAGGAATGACAAACACAAATATGCTATCACTCTTTTGGGAAGGGATCTTTCATAGGAGTAACACCCATTACGCATGTGCGTAATGTAAAATATTTGCAGTAAAGAGAAAGCACCTAAATAATAGTGTTCTCCATTACATAATATATATGGGCTGTTCTTATGGAGGGGCTTGAAGAAATATATGGGCTGCATGATGCTTCCACGCAGAGCTGAATCGGGCCCGCAAACTAGTACTGGTAAACCGCTTAGAGGGTCGCCCCCGTCCATAGGGGCTTGGAGAAATATATGGACTGCACGATGCTTCCACGCAGAGTTGATACCGACCGCACATTAGTACTGGTAATCTGCTTAGGTCTAAGCTTGCCCAGGATCACTGCTGCGAGTCGGCCCGTCCATGCATATAAACCCTATTGGTTTAATTGGGCGGCAGGGATTGAGATGTCATTCCATCTCAATGTCGGGTAAAAGTCCCACAAAATTGGAAGCGACGTCTCCAAAATGACCTAAATAGTGTTGACGGGGACGTTAAACATCAAATCAAACAAACAAAACCGCTTAGAGGATCTAAGCCTGTCCAGGAGCCGCGGTGCGAGGCGGACCGTCCATGCTAATAAACCCTATTGGTTTCATTGGAAGACAGGGCTTGAGATGTCATTTCATCTCAATGTCGGGTAAAAGTCCAACAAAATTGGAAGCAACGTCTCCAAAATGACCTTTAAAGTGTTGACGGGGACGTTAAACCTCAAATCAAACAAACAAACAAACTTAAAGGAAAGAATTTGCTCCGAGGAATTTGCTTCCCCCGGGAGCAAATTCTTTTTTTAAGAGTAGCCCCCATCTCGGAACAACTGTTTTACATCAGGTTGTACGCTATAATATTTTGGTTCTTTTGATTCTGTTAGGGTTGTGTGCGTGTGTTAAGCCCCAATGGGGTGCATGCGACATGCGAAGACCAAGATTAGGGTCCGCGACGACCCCCTCCCCTCAGCACACACACATGCTCATTTCATCCGAGCACGAAATTTGTTCCGCTCATAAACTTCATAACTGTTGGCATTTTAAAATTAATGAGCAGGACAAATAACAGCCTGTGCTGATCTGAGCAGGAAAACCACCTCTTTCATACCATATGTATCTCAATATTTATAAGCATCGTAAATTTCATGCCATGAAGACCCGATAATGATAAAGGTTCTATTATCCCGAGACAAGGCCGGGCGGATCAGCCTGCGCATCCGCGCAGTCTGTTCAAAGTCCCCATCGGCCAAACAAACAGTATCTAGGTTCCAAGCCATCCAAAGCGCGCACAACGAAGACCCATATCAAACTGCGCAAATGTGCAGGCTGATCCGAGTCATAGCTGGGCGCGCATGTAAATCTAACGAATCGCTGCAGCCCGGAAAACTATCACAAGCCTAGGCACTGAAACCCTCTTAGGGGCAATAACAACGGCCCGAAAAAAAGATAAATTACCAGGCCGCACCAACGCGCAGGCTGACCAAATTATAAGCGGGCCGTTAAAAAGACTTAAGATAACCTTGAAAGGCATAGACCAGCATCCGCGGGGTCCAGCCGTGCCCAAAAACAAAAGCAGACACAATAATGGATCAATGTTGATGCAAGTAGTTCCCATAGAGCAACAAAAAAGTCAAATATTCGTCTTTGTGAGCTGATTTGCAAAATTCATTACTATACTAAGTTCAGAAACTAAGGTCACGAGTTTGTGCCTTGAATTTCTTGTCCACTCCATATCTCCTGCGCCGCACTCAGTAGCTAAGTCAGATGCGCGTCTGACTGGTGACCAGGAGGACGCGGGTTCGATACCTGCCGGGGTCGGCAACATTCTTTCGTGGATATTGATCCTGAAATCTTCTCTAGGGTCAGTCTCTCCATTCCACTGATTCAAGAAGGGCATTTTCTGACAAAAGAATGTGCGCTGGTACTGATTACGGTCACTGGGGGGGGGGGGGGTTGTGGGGTTAGGGTCTGTTTCTTCAAGCCCCGATGGGCGGGGGCAATAGTGGTTTAGGAGAAACTCTCGTTTGAAGAAATTGTTTACGGAAGGATGAACTCACTAAAGCTCACCTTGTCACTACATGACAGGAGCTAAATATTATCAACTCAAACGATAGAAAACCTCCATGAATATAATGGGGAGTGGTGTACAAAAACTCTCGATTTTTTTTTTTTAAAAAAAATGGAAATGTATAACTCAGACACGCAACGCCCATTACGCACGTATGATTTTAAAAAGTTTGCAATAAAAAAAATCATCAAAATAATAGTATCCTTCATTACATATTATATATGGGATGCTCTTCTCTTCGGGAGCAAATTCTTTCTTTTAAGAGTAGCCTCCCAGCCCGGAGAAAGTATTTTTTACATAGAGTTTCCTTGTGCGTAATAATGTTTTGGTTCAGGCTATGCCCCTGGTATTGAATTATTAAAGCACCACATAATTTTTTGGTCGATTGCCACTTTCCTTGCTAATGCCCAAGTGAAAATATCACTGGCTTACAAGATCTAGAAAAAAAAAACAGTTAATTATAGCCGCGCTATTCTAATCAGCGTGAGGTCAAACTGGTGTGTAGATGGTTGCCTGTAGAATCGATCTAGACTGGATTTTGAAAACAACGTAGATCAAGGTCAGACGCCACAGGAAGCAGCCTCTGATCAGAGTCTACACTCTTTGCTTAAATTATAGGCATTTAAGGGCTAAACGAAACAGCCCGAGCCCTAATTCGCCAATTTTCTCAGCCTGCACTCAGAGAGTCTACCTGCAAGTGCTATAGGTGCTTTCATTAACCCTTATCTTGCTGTTCACAACAACCCCTATCTTTGCAAACAGTGTAGATCCAGATCAGATGGCTTCTGATCAGGATCTTCACTGTTTGGCATTTAGTTTATGAATTTGTGGCAATAAATTACATCAAGTAATTTGATTGGTTGATAGACAGAAATGGGTGTGGCTTAAATGAATATTCCGCAAGATAAGGGTAAAACGATCTTATCGTAATGCTTTTTTGTTATCCTCTCTTCTAAGTCAGATCTTCTTGTGAGCTTTTTTTTTTGATGTGACATAGCCTTTTCCCATGCGACGTCTCGGTTGAGTACGAACCCAATACGTCAGCTTAGCACGTGCAGTGTTGCACTCTCTGAAGTTGTCCCGCCGCCTTTTACCAAATTTACGTCATCATAGTGAGCACGCGCGGTTCTTGCTTGTGAAAAAGGGGTATAAGAGGCCGTGACGGTTGAAGACTCTGATCAGCCTGTGCTGACTTATAATAGCATTCGCTGTTTGTACGAGCCATGTTTAACCTCCGGAATATCCAAAGAGCAACAGGCAAAGAATATAATCACAGCGGTTAGATGCACTGATCTGATCAAGTTTTCTTTGCTCTGCGCCGGCTCATATCTGTAAATAAAGTTTTCTTTGCTCCGCGCCGGCTCATGTCCATGGAAGCCAGTGTAGAATGCGGTATTACTTCTTGTATATTAGGCTGTGACGAGTGAAGACCCAGATCAGTCTGCACAGTCAGTCTGATGTTTGTACGAGCCTTCTATGGCCTCTGTACTATAGCGAATAATATGACCGCATTTCCTAGATACACTTTTCTGCGTCCCACGATGCTGGCTAATGAGTTCTGTGATCAGACTGTTCAGCTGTCATTTTGTTGTGCACTGAATGCCCAAGACTCGGATAAGCCTGTGTATTTGCACAGGCGCAGTGCGATTTGAGTCGTTACTGTTCACAAGACGTTGTTTTTAGATGGCATAATAAAACTACAAAACTAGATTATTTAATTTAATTTAATGGCGAGAAAAAACTGAAACGCGAGACTAGCGTGGACAAACGTGGACTTAAGCGTGTAGCGCGAAGGCTTCGCGTGGCTCGCGAGGGTTGAGAAACACGAACGTGAAATAAGCGTGGATCAAACGTGGAAATAGCGTGGGTTTTGCGAGGGTTGTGCGCGAAACGTAATCCTTTTCTCGTTCGCGCACGAAAGTGAGCGATAGTAACATTTCGACGACTGTAGTGTATATTATCAGCTGTTTTACATGGGAGAGAAGTTTCTTACTCAGTTTACCTTCTTGTCCACAGAGCCCCGCAATAAATGGGGACAAAATTTAAGTTCAAGGAAAATATGCTCCAAAGCAGCAAGTTTGTTCCTTTAAGAGTAAACTCCCTGTTGATGATCCTTGCAGATCAGAATATCATAGTAAGTGAGCAATAATACAACTTCTATGTGTTTGAATTTTTCCCAATCTTATTATCTGAACATGAATTTTAAGTTGGTTAAATGTGATTATTTTGTTATTTCTGAACACGCTCAGTGTGAAATGTGATTATTAGTCTCACAATAGATTATGCCCCACCTTCGGCCAAATTTACCTTACCACTCCTACCAAAATGTGACGAAAGTTTCCTCAATTTGAGTAGCTTTGATCTTTCAAGCTCCAACAATTAAAACAAACAGATCCTAGCGAAAGACTATAAATCAGATAATATGTCAGACTATCTGATTAGATTCTGGAAAAAAGACTGTGTAGGAAGGAGATAAAATTCTAGAAAAAGCAGAGTATAATTAGTTTTCCAGATTGTAGCAGAGTTTAACATTATTTAGTTTCCATTGACCAGCCTGCTCAAAACTTTTTTTATTTGTTTTCATCAGGTGAACAAGTCTGTGAAATGAACGCCCCCTTTAAACCCCACTTTATATAGAGAAAACTGGGTTGTACGGGTGTATACATGATTTTCCTTTTTTCTGCCCCAAGACATAGTTTGTGGGTACTCATTACTCAATGAGGCGGTTCAAACGAGCAACCGCAACCTAAGCTTGGAGTATAAATAAGAAAAAATATCATGGATTTTCATCAGAAAAGTAGCCATTTTGGTGATGTGAAAAAAAATGCACTATGTGTCACGTCTGTCTTATCGTAATGGTTGTGGTTTTACGGCCCTTCCAAGATTATTTCACTTATTCAGATGAGCCAAGCGATAATCAGAGGTTGGCAAAAACCGGAGTGCCCGGAGAAAAACCACGCAGAACTTAGCGTCTCACACATGACCCCAGCCAGGCTTGACTTCTAAAGAGCATAAGAATTATACACTTTGGTCATGTCAGAAAGTGTGTGATGCCCTCACCTTTCTACTTGACAATATTTATATTAGATTCGGTACTAAGTTATTTAGACAAATTGTGGGTATTCCGATGGGTACTAATTGCGCACCTCTTGTGGCTGATCTGTTCTTGTATTGTTATGAAAGAGACTTCATTTTGTCGCTTTCGCTTGATAACCAATCTGAAATTATTGAAGCTTTTTTAGCTCTACTTCTAGATATTTAGATGATTTATTAAATATTGATAATACCTATTTTGATGGTTTGATCAGTCAGATTTACCCCCTAGAACTTCAGTTAAATAAAGCAAATTCTTCTGATACCGAGGCCCCGTTTTGGGATTTACATCTATCTATTGTAGATGGATTTGTTTCGTGCAAAATTTATGATAAACGCGATGACTTTGATTTTGAGATTGTAAATTTTCCTTTTTTGGATGGTGATGTTCCTCGTGCGCCATCCTATGGCGTTTATATTTCGCAATTAATTCGATTTGCTAGAGTGTGTAGTCATGTAACTGACTTCAACACTCGTAATAAATTATTAACGGCTAAACTTCTTAATCAGGGTTATCGGTACCATAAACTACGCAAAGCCTTTTCAAAATTTTATAGACGCCATTCTGATTTAATTTCAAAATTCAATATTGGACTTAAATCTCTTCTGCAACAAGGTCTATCGGAACCCGAATTTTATGGTGACTTAGTATATCAATTCAGAAAAATATATAACCGCAATGACTTCAGCACCCAATTTCGTAGAATCATTCTTCGATATAAAAAGATTGGGTACAACATGGATATTATACGACAGACTGCATGCATGGTAGTTAACCCAATCACGGTTGGCAACTTTGCTTCCCTCTTTAATTGCACGCCGGTGGGTCAGGCCTCAGATTCTATGACGGCTCCAACGTAAAGGCTTATTGAAAATTAAAGAGATAATGTTGGTTGGTGCCTGATGCTCTGTCTCTGGTCGGGCTCATCGGAGTCTAACTGTTGGTTTTCTTTTGCTCCAGCATTTCAGTGGTTTCTTGCTGTCGAGTCCTCACCGTTGTCTCACCTCTGCGGTTCTTTGATTTCTGTGTTCACGGAGATGTTGCACTGATGAGTTAGGAGGCCTTCATGCGGACTGAACAAATTATTTGTCTAAATCGCGACGGAAGTAAGGGCGAGGATTGTGGCCACGTAAAATCGATTTAAGCCCCCCAGTGGTAATCTTTCACTGACCGTTCCAAGGCAGCTCTTCTGTGGCGATTTATTTTATGTTGTTGTTTGTTACTTACTGTGTGTATCACTTGTGTCTTTTAATTTTGGATGGCCATATGGCCATTTTGTGGGAAAGTAACTGTCCATATGGCCTTCCTTTGTTTAGGTTTCCATTATGGTCTGGTCGCTTAATGTTTGTATTTCTTTCCCTTTGGTGTCTTTTATGGATGGAGTAAGTTAATTGTATCAATTCCTGATCTTTGTTTTACTTCTACTTTGAACCCACAGTGGCTTACTCATGTGTTGTCAGTTTCGGCTCTACGTGGAAGCACCATTCAGCTCAATATATTTCTCCAAGTCACGATAGGCGGGCGATTTATATTTGGTTTGATATTGTGTATGATAACTGAATAGGCGATTCTATGCTAGTTGAAATCTTACCAAGTCTTTTTGTGAGCATATTTACACGAAGTCGGAGCCGAAGAGTAAAGTTGACATATTTTGATGGGGACAAAAATAGACATTTCCTGATATGACCCTTTATAAAAATTCAGGTTGAAAAAATAAATCTGGAATAAGGACAAAGGACTAAGGAAAAAGGAATAAGGAAACAACTTATCACTCGTTGCAAACAGTGCAGACCCGTATCAGATACTGCAGAACAAGACGCCTGAGCAGGGCCTTCACTGTTTGCTTAAAGTTCAACAAATTTTTATCAATGATTAAATTCTAATCAGCCTGGTACCCCTTAACTCTTAAATGCACCCCTTCTGTATGTGGGATGGGACATCCCATTCTGTACAAAATTGGAAAAATATATATATTTTTTTTTATTATTTCTTTTATTTATTTGATTATTTCTTTTATTTATTTGTGACTTTTCCTCATTACTAAAACCTCTTAGTTACTTATAAACATTCTTACTTTACCTTGTTTACTTACCTACCTGCTATTGAATCAACATTGAAACAACGTTTAAAACAATGTTTCAACGTTGAATCAAAGTTGAGTCAGTGTTGTCTACCTGCAAGATTACTTGCTTACTTACCTACTCACCCACTCACTTGCTCGCTCGCATGCTCACACACTCGCTCACTCGCTCACTCACTCACTCACTCACTCACTCACTCACTCACTCACTCACTCACTCACTCACTCACTCACTCACTCACTCACTCACTCACTCACTCACTCACTCACTCACTCACTCACTCACTCACTCACTCAAACCTGTTTCTTTTATTTTCCTCTGTATAGTTAAAAGCCATCTGTATTGTCCTTTGCTTTAGCAACTTCTTTTGAGTGTTTCCAGATTTTTGCCAGCTCTGGTAATAAAATACCCATTCTGACAGTCCAAAGCAGAAAGATGGTTTAGTTTAGAGATTAAAGTCTGATAAAAAAATAGAGAAAATTCAGAAAAAGTCTGTATTTTGTAAGAGTGTTACTATTTTGTTATCTGTTTGGATCAAACTTGAATAATATATGTTACCAGCAAGGGAAAAAATAATAAAAAAAACACCGAAAGCTCTGCTGGGACGATAATGTCTTTGAGTGTTGATTTGAAAAATGGTCATGGACTTTTGACTTGTTTCGTTAACCCTTATCCCTCTGAACACGACAGCCCCAACCTTTGCAAACAGTGTAGATTCAGATTAGATGGCTTCTGAAAATATAGGTTCAAAGTTTTATTCAGCATTACACTGCCCATGCCTGTGGCCTAAAGATCAAGGTCACAGACACAAAAAAATTAATGTAAAAGACTCGGGCTAAGGCTTTTGTACCAGGTAGAACCTGAACTTTTCAAATGGATTTAGTTCATATTTGTTAGTATGATAGATATTGGTCTAAAGTTATATTCAGCAATAGCCCCGCCCATGACCTCAAGGTCAAGGCCACAGACATGGGAAATTTTTAATGTTAAAGTTTTTTAAGAGCACATATTTTCCAAACCATATAATGGATTTTGCTCATATTTGCTATGATGATAGATACAGGTCCAGTGTTTTATTCAGCAATATTCCCACCCATGCCTATGGCCTCATGGTGAAGGGCACAGACTGAGAAATTTTTAACATTGAATTTTTTTAAGAACTTGTACTTTCCAAACCATATGATGGATTTGGTTCTTATTTGGTGCAATGATAGATATAGGTCCAAAGTGACATTCAGTGATACCCCCACCCATGCCCATGACCTCCATGTCAAGGTCACAGACATAGAAACTTTTATTGCTAATGTTTCTTAGAACTCGTATTTCCAAAGCATATGGTGGATTTGTTTCTTATTTGGAATGATGATACACACAGGTCCAAAGTTTCATTCAGCCATATCCCATGACCTCAAGGTCAAGTTCACAGAGTTGGAAATTTCTAATGTTAACCCTTATCTTGCTATTCACGACAACCCCTATCTTTGCAAACAGTGTAGATCCAGATCAGATGGCTTCTGAAGAAGCCATCTGATCAGGATCTACACTGTTTTGCATTCAGTTTAGGAATTTGTAGCAATAAATTACATCAAGTAATTTGATTGGTTGATAGACAGAAATGGATGTGGCTTAAATGAATATTCAGCAAGAGAAGGGTTAACGCTTTTAAGAGCTCATACATGTACTTCCCAAAATTGATGGTGGATTGCGTTCATATATGGTTTGATAATAGATATTTGTCCAAAAGTTTAATTGGCCATTATTACCCCCACCTATGCCTATTACCTTAAGGAGATCCTTTCCAGGCAAGCTATGCTGTCCAATGACAACTGCTGTTGAACAGAGTTTTTTTCAGGGTGAGAAGGGCCACAGGGTGGGGGCATCTATGGCATTTTGACATATTTCTAAGCTTTTAACACCATGAGCATTTGCTATACAGCCATTTGGTGAACTTCTTGTCAATACCTCTGTTCCATTGGCTCTATATGACCAAAATAATGACACATAGGGTCGTTAAAACTCAAAACAACCTCTTCAAAAAGCCAAGAGATACCTCACACAACTTTAGATCAGACGTAATGAGGCAGAAAGTCAGAAACATACGTTGTGGGTACTGGTTATCATTCTAACAGGTGCCCACAGTGTACGTTTCAATTACTAAGAGAAATCAGAAAAAAATATTCCCATTGGTTATTCTCGGCAATCCAGAGCTAAGCCTCATCTCTATCTACACTGTTTGTTTTGGTCTATAAAGGTGCAAAGATCCCAGCTTTGATAAACATTAAGATTTGTATTGAAATTTTAAATTCCGGTATTAAATAAGTGAATATAATTTATATAAAATGAAATTCAATTCTTTACAATCTACAATAAGGCTTATGACGCCCACAAATCATAAAGTTTCACAGATTTACCTCTTATCATTCTTGTAATAAATTATTTTTAAAATAAGTACAACTATGTGAAAGGGGAACTTATGGTGCAGATGAAAAGTGGAGGTTCAGATAGCCCAGGAATATGTCACCAGTCAAAATTTTAGGGCATTTACATTTCAGAAAAATAAGTGAATAAATAAGTGAGAAAGGGTATCTCGATGTGGGATGAAAGTTGAATGAATGGTTTTATTTTTTTAGGTCAAAGTAAGAGAGAATGGGTGAATGAGAAAATCATAATTTAAAAAAAAAAAAAGTTAATTTTTCATTTTAGTTTAAATTGCATAATTTCATATTTTCCCAGGATTTTGTTCATCAAGCTTAATCTTTGTAAAATTGGTCTAGAGGCATTGTTTTGACAAACAAACAAGTTAAGCACCATGGCTTGAGAAGTGTTTTAGCACCTATGAGCCAACAAAGGTAGTTTGAAACGCTTGAGCTGGGAGGTCATCAAGCAAAACAATAAGATTAATCAACTAAGGTAACACAAGTCACTCTTTGGGTTTCAAACTGGAACTTGGTAGACAACTTAATTGAAAAGTGATCAAATTATTGAAACAGTTGTCACTCTGAGATAGGTAACTTTTATTGTTCACAGGAAATTGCAATCTTTAAATAATTGTTTTGTTTTCCCAGGTGAAATTGTCTATAATCTTCAGAAAAAACTTTTAACACCCCTTTTGGGTCTGACTTTTGATTGGTCAAACTGATACTTCTAAAATATGAAACTATTGGTTGGATAATAGAAGCCTGTTCATTGGCTAATTTGAGATGGGGCTGATAAGCCCACACAAGCAGTTATAAGAGACAAGTTTTGGAAACTGAGAGACAGATACAATACAGAGAATACATAGTGAACGAAATTGAACTGTTAACTTGGTTTTGCATCGTAGACCCTGCACAGACTGTTTGACTCAAAGTTCTGTGTAGAGACTTACAAATCTTTGTTAAAACTTAGTAACGGACTTGTGTAAGAAGTGATTTGCAATATAAGGAAAATAGGAAAATTAAATAGCTAAGTAAGGGAGATAACTTTAGGAAATTTGCAAGACATTTGATTTGAGTGAATTGATGAACACTAAATTTTGGGAAAATTATATGCTGGTCGACATTACAGCTGTAACAAATTGTGTTAGGAACTTGACATTTCAGGACTCGTTTAGGACTTGACATTTCATGTGAATTCAAAGGAAAATTGTGGAAAGTGAATAGTGACAGTTAGGACATTCTAGTGAAAAATAGGACATTGAAATATACAAAATAGTCTGCATCAGTCGCGTTATTTGGAACCTTTGACTAAATTTACAGAAATTATTTAAATATACAAATTTGGGAAAGTGAACTGTGTTTTGTGTCTAACTTTATATACTCTACATCACATCAGACTTTGTGTTTGGTGTGATCCTTATGTCACGCACGAGGCTGGGTTAGGGGACCAACCTAAACCCAGGTCTTGTACGCTACCCTCTTGAGCTTAATTCCCCAAACTTTGCCAAGCGAGTGCGCTCATACAAGGCCTGGGCAAAAAAAGAGGCAGGGACCCATTTAGCACCCCTACCAAAACCCTAGGCGGTGACAGTGTGGTGGAGAATTTAATGGTACGACAACCTCTCAACGCTTCAAGACAACAACCAGCCAACAACTAGAACTTCCAATGTTCACCAACCAGCGCAACTGAGGACCAGCTAGAAGTGCCGACTCAGCAACAGACACAGATAAGTAAAACTGTTGGTATTTTCCTTGTTATTTTATTATTTAGTTTCTTTTGTTTAGTGCTAAATTAAGGTTTTATCTTAAAGAAAATGGCTCAATACAAAAATAAGCTAAACTGGAGGTGTTCAAAGAAATCTTGTAGTGTAAATTCTGTAGGTATTGACAGAAGTACATGCAACTTAGCATTATCCGCTCCTTTGGAGGGAAATTTTGTGCAAATTAATATTGGAAAGCAAACAAGCAAAGCACTGATAGACACTGGAGCTCAAATTTCATGTATAGGGGGGCATATTTACAGGCGCTCATTTAAAAATGTTGAAATTGCACCGAGCTCATTAGCTCATATTGTGGGTGTATGTGGCGAGGTCCACAGGGTTTTAGGCCTGGTTACTTTACCATTTAGGCTTGATGGAATTGTTTTGGAACACACATTTCATTTGTTTGAAAAACTGCACCAACCCGTCATTCTGGGTATGGACTTTTTAAGGCAGCATAAGGCTAAAATTGACCTTGAACAAGGTACTGTTAGTTTCAAAAGTAGCTCTAGCTCAGAAAATAGAGCAAACAAAAACGAAGAACCATCTGTTTGTAACATTTCTTTTGGTCAAGAAGTGAAAACTTGTGTAGGGCTTGTGCGTACAGTTTCTTCTGTTGTGGTTGAACCACAAGCTGAATGCACAATGCCAGTCAGGATTTCATTTTCTTCAAATTCTTCAACTTTAATTGATAGTGCTGTTCTTCTGGAACCTTCTGGTGGTCTTAATCAAACAGGCTTAGTAGGTGGAAAGTGTTTAACTAGTGCTGATAGCAATTCTTGTGCATACAGGGTGCTAAATCCAACAAATTATCCAGTCTTTTTGAAAGAAAATTTTGTTATTGCCACATCTCATTTGGTTGATGAGCAAAGTATTACACAGGTCACAGACCATGATGACCTTCCTTCTGTAAATGTGCTGAATATGACTGATGATAATGAATCTGAAACTTACTACCAAAACATTGCCAAAGATTTAGGCTTAAATTTAGATGATACTGACTTGTCGAGTGAACAAAAACAAAAACTTTATGCATTTTTAGGCCGAAACAGGGATATTTTTGCGAAGGACATGTCTGAATTAGGAAAAACAAATTTGCATAGTCATGTCATTCATACAGGCAATGCACGTCCGGTTAGTAAACCCCCTTATAGTCAAACCCCGAAAATGCGTGCTGAAACTGAACGTTTGACCAATGAAATGCTACAAAATGGCTTGATTGAAGAATCAGATAGCCCATGGCATTCCCCTGTAGTGCTTGTTAAGAAACCAAATGGTGAATATAGGTTTGCCATTGATTATAGGGAGCTTAATAAGGTAACAGAACCTATATCATTCCCAATCCCAAATATTAATGATGTTTTTGACACCCTGGCAGATGCTCAAGCAGAAATATTTAGTGTTTGCGACCTTTGTTCTGGGTTTAATCAAGTGCCACTCTGCCCCTCGACCGCAGAAAAGGCAAGCTTTATCACACATCAAGGCATATTTACCCCAAAACGCCTCAGTTTCGGAATTATGAATGGACCTGCATGCTTTCAAAATCTCATATCTAAGGTCCTTAAGGACCTAAATTGGAAGATTGCTTTGGTGTATATTGATGACATTTTAATTTTCAGCAAAAACTTTGATCAGCACTTGCATCATTTGGACCAAGTCTTTCAAAATTTGAGAGCTGCCAATCTAACAATGCATCCTGGAAAATGTTAATTTGCAGTAAAAGAAATAAAATATTTAGGCCATATTATAAGTAAAGAAGGCATAAAGGTAGACCCTGGAAAGTTTAGTGCAATAGAAACTTACCCAGTTCCAAAAACAGTCAAAAAAGTTAGAGCTTTTGTCGGTATGGCACAATATTACAGGAGATACATTAAGGGATTTGCTACAATAGCTTTGCCGCTTAATAAACTGTTAAGGAAAGATGTAAAATTTCAGTGGACACAAGAATGTCAAGAAGCTTTTGACACTTTGAAAAGGGCATTAATAACCGCTCCAGTGCTAGCTTTCGCTCAATTTGATAAGCCATTCATTTTAGCAGTAGATGCTTCTGATGAATCAATTGGATATGTTTTAAGTCAGTTAGACTCAAATGATAGGGAACATCCTATTGCCTATGGAGGTAGAGCATTACACAATGAAGAATTAAGGTGGCATATAACAGATAAAGAAGGACTGGCTTTAGTAGAAGCTGTAAGGCAGTTTAGGCCATATCTTGCTAATATGCCATTCCCTGTATATACTGATAATGTTTCTGTAAAGTTCTTACAGCAGATCAAAGATTGTCAAGGTAGGCTAGGTAGATGGTCACTTTTATTACAAGGGTATAACTTTAAGATTATTCAGAAATCAACGAAAAATAACTCCAATGCAGACGGTCTCTCTAGACGTACTTATCCTCCTATGGATGGGGCAGAGACACCTGAACCAGATGAAAGTGCTTTTGGCTGTGCAGTGACATTTTGTTATCCAAATGACTCGAGCGATATAAAAGTGCAAAATGTAAATGCTGAGCCACAAAACAACAGCACAAACAGGGAAAAGCAGTTTCCAAATCTGCAACGTCTGCAGCAGAATTGTCCAGACTTTAAGGCCATTTATAGGTATAAGACCACAGGTGAGGTGCCTGATGATGAAAAGCAAGCAAAAACTTTGGTCGCAGAGGCCTCACAGTTTGAAATAGAGGATGGTCTTTTATACCACTTTTATACTCCAAGGACACGGGGTATTCCAAGGGAGGAAAGGCTTGTAAAACAGCTAGCTATTCCAAAGATCATGCGTAATGACATTCTGAAGTCATACCATGATTCTTTAGCTGGTGGCGGGCACCAAGGTCATGAAAGGACCTTTGCTGCCATAAGACTCAAATACTATTGGCCAAAGATGTATGATGAAGTACGGCAATACATAAGGTCATGTGAGCCTTGTCAGCAGGTCAAAAGACCAGTGCATGCTAAACCACCACCATTACAACCACTCCCAGTGGCAGACTTATTTGGCCGATGGCACATTGATATACTCAGTGGCTTACCCACAACCAAGGATAAGTTTAAGCACATACTTGTAGTAGTAGATTCTTATTCCAAATGGATGGAAGCACACCCACTTAGGACCCAGGAGGCAAAAGAAGTTGCAGCAGTTCTATACAAAGAGGTAATCACTCGGTACGGAGCACCCAGAACACTGGTATCTGATAGAGGCCAAACTTTTATGTCAAATCTTACAAAGGCTTTATGTGAATTGTTTCAAATTACAAGGCATTACACTTCTTCATATCACGCTCAAACAAATAGCTGTGTCGAAAGAGCAAATTCTGTAATATTACAAGGATTTAGGCTGTACTGTAAAGGTAAACAAGATGATTGGCCAGAAATTCTGCCGTCCGTAATGATGGCTCACAGGATGACACCCTCAACTCAGTCGACTCAGGTGTCACCCTTCTTCCTACTGTTTGGCAGGGAAATGCATGTCCCAATTGATACAGCTCTCCTTCCTAAGGACAACCTTGCCCAGGATCACAAGTTCCACCTTGCCAATGTTCTAAAACAGCTTGAAGTGACCCGTAAAATTGCTACTGAAAACATAAAGGCAGCCCAAGCAAAATACAGGCATCAGTATGATAAAAGGTCCCAGGAGCCAAAATTTCAGCCAGCTGAGCGCGTATGGCTCTATTGCACTAAAGTAGCCCCAGGTAAAGCTCCTAAGCTCCATAGAAAATGGACGGGTCCATACTACATTACACAGTTAGGCCCAAACTTTACATATAAGATAAGGAACTGTGCAACAAACAAGGAGGTAAAGTCAATGATAAATGCAGTAAGGCTCAAGCCATACTTTGACCCTACTGATAGGCCCACAAACCCTCCAGCAGGTCTCGAAATGGTGAGGAAGAGTTAGATGCAGAAGAAATAGATAGTGATAATGATAATGTAGACAGAAATACAGGTACTGAGCAGTTAGTGCAGAATCAAGCCCAAGTAGAGGCAAACAGAGATAGAAATAGAGTACAAAATCATAGGCAGTCAAATGATACAAGAGGTAGTACAAATAGAATACAGCAGGATACAAAAGCAGTAGAGAAAAATAGAAATGTTACAAAGAAACAGACAGAGTTAGTGCAAAATAAGTCAAATACAGTGCAGAATAGTACAAATAAACAAAGTAAGCAGAAGTCAAATGTACATATTGAGAATGATAGTAGACAGACTCTAGAGAAGTCACAAAGAGAAGAACCTACAAAGGGTAAGAAAATACATGGTAAGAAAACACTGCATGAAAAGCAGTCAGTTCAGCCTGAAATTACACCTAAGCAGCTCAGACAGTCTGACTCGCAGCCTGCAGGAAAGCCTGTACCTCTTCCTGGTACGTCTCAAGAACCAGATGAGTCTGTGTCGAGACGTGAAAGAATGGAAGGTCAGGAAAGACAGGAGCCAGTCAATGGAAGAAAATTATTTCCTATGGAAGATATTGACAAGCTCCTTTCCTCCAGGCGAAGCAATGGAACTCTGTACTACAGGGTAAAATGGAAGCAGCCAGGTTCAGGATCCACCTGGGAGTTTGCTTCTTCCATTCCCGAAGTACTGATAAGAGAATTCCATGCTTCTCGGACAATGTCTGGTAAGAAAAGAAGGCGTCCCTTGAAGGGTAAACATAAGTTCTTTGATAAGGCTGAAAGTCAGATTGAACCCTCAGGTAAAGAGGCAGAAAACAATGGTAAGCTGGATGGTAATACACAGGATGCTGAGAAACAGCAAAACAATGAAAACAAACAGCAGGTAAACTATCGTCTGCATCACCTTGCAATGTAAAGGAAGAAACAGGGAAAGAAAATATATGTAAAAATCCAAAACTTGTAGGAGTTAAACTCATTAAAGGCAGGTCATACTACATGTTACAATATGGGAATCAGGAACCTGAATTACAACCTGTCAATATGGCCCATATACATGCTCGAGATTTCATTAGCAACCTGATTGAAATGTATAGAAAAGACATTATGGAGTGTAAAATCGAGTCTCTTAAAGAGAGAAATCAACCACGCCCATTTGACCCACTCAAATCCATTTTGTGTGATATTATTCATGAGGTACGAGCAGCTCCGGATGGAGCTTGGCAATTTCTTTTGACATACAGAAGTCTTGATTTGGCACCTGAGTGGTCTCCCTTTGATTATGTGCCCCCTGGAAGTATGTTTAGATTAATAGAATCACTTAAGGAAGATTATTACAGAGCACTTGGAAAAAGAATAAGGTACTAAGGCTATACAATGGTGCAAACTGAAATTCCAGAACTTAAAAAGTCACAGTATATACAGAATTAAAATTTCAATGCAGTTGCCATCTTTCAGTACCGGTAAATTTCAGTCTCAAATCATGTTAAGACACAGAATTTTGTCTTTATACATTTACAGACCTGTTAAGGTGTAAAGATGTTTATAGTGCTAGAGCATAATTGTGAGGTACCACACATTATGTCACCCCTGCCTTAACATTATTTGACATGATGCAAGTTAAAATGATCATGATACTAATCTTGTTGTTCAAGTTGCAGACCTGATGATTCAATGGAGTGGAGCCATAGACCAGTTCAGCCATGCAAATGTATGACTCTACCCACTACCCACAGTCCACTACCAAGGACCAGTCAATGAGGACAGCTGAACAGATCCATCTTCAATCCACAATGTTATAAGGACAATGTTACAAGCTTCGTGAATTAATAAAGTGATAATCATACAGAAATACAATGAACTGAGATGCAGACGACTCATTCATATCATTTTTTTTTTCAGTAAGCTCGAGCTTGTAAATAGTATATTGCATGGTTAACGATCTTGTACATATTCTGGTGTTGTAAATATGAAAAATGAGAAAAAGGAAAAAAAAAAAAAAAAGAAGAAGAAGAAGAAGAAGAAGAGGAGGAGGAAGAAGAAGAATAAAAATTTACAGCAAAGAAAGCAATAAAAATACATGCTTATTAGTTTGGGGACAAACTAAATTGACCGTGGGGGAAAATGTCACCAGTCAAAATTTTAGGGCATTTACATTTCAGAAAAATAAGTGAATAAATAAGTGAGAAAGGGTATCTCGATGTGGGATGAAAGTTGAATGAATGGTTTTATTTTTTTAGGTCAAAGTAAGAGAGAATGGGTGAATGAGAAAATCATAATTTCAAAAAAAAAAAAGTTAATTTTTCATTTTAGTTTAAATTGCATAATTTCATATTTTCCCAGGATTTTGTTCATCAAGCTTAATCTTTGTAAAATTGGTCTAGAGGCATTGTTTTGACAAACAAACAAGTTAAGCACCATGGCTTGAGAAGTGTTTTAGCACCTATGAGCCAACAAAGGTAGTTTGAAACGCTTGAGCTGGGAGGTCATCAAGCAAAACAATAAGATTAATCAACTAAGGTAACACAAGTCACTCTTTGGGTTTCAAACTGGAACTTGGTAGACAACTTAATTGAAAAGTGATCAAATTATTGAAACAGTTGTCACTCTGAGATAGGTAACTTTTATTGTTCACAGGAAATTGCAATCTTTAAATAATTGTTTTGTTTTCCCAGGTGAAATTGTCTATAATCTTCAGAAAAAACTTTTAACACCCCTTTTGGGTCTGACTTTTGATTGGTCAAACTGATACTTCTAAAATATGAAACTATTGGTTGGATAATAGAAGCCTGTTCATTGGCTAATTTGAGATGGGGCTGATAAGCCCACACAAGCAGTTATAAGAGACAAGTTTTGGAAACTGAGAGACAGATACAATACAGAGAATACATAGTGAACGAAATTGAACTGTTAACTTGGTTTTGCATCGTAGACCCTGCACAGACTGTTTGACTCAAAGTTCTGTGTAGAGACTTACAAATCTTTGTTAAAACTTAGTAACGGACTTGTGTAAGAAGTGATTTGCAATATAAGGAAAATAGGAAAATTAAATAGCTAAGTAAGGGAGATAACTTTAGGAAATTTACAAGACATTTGATTTGAGTGAATTGATGAACACTAAATTTTGGGAAAATTATATGCTGGTCGACATTACAGCTGTAACAAATTGTGTTAGGAACTTGACATTTCAGGACTCGTTTAGGACTTGACATTTCATGTGAATTCAAAGGAAAATTGTGGAAAGTGAATAGTGACAGTTAGGACATTCTAGTGAAAAATAGGACATTGAAATATACAAAATAGTCAGCATCAATCGCGTTATTTGGAACCTTTGACTAAATTTACAGAAATTATTTAAATATACAAATTTGGGAAAGTGAACTGTGTGTTGTGTTGAACTCTCTAATCTACATCACATCAGACTTTGTGTCTGGTGTGATTATATGTCACCCAGGGTATTTGGGTTCGGAAACCCCTGGTCTTGTATGCTACCGTCTAGAGCTTAATTCCCCACTTTGCCAAGCGAGTGTGCTTATACAAGGCCTGGGGCAAAGAAGAGGCAGGGACCCACAACTAGCACCCCTGCCACAAAATACCATCCCTGACCAAAACCCTGGTTGGCGACAAATATATCACCGGGTTAGGTATAAGTAATTGAATGGCCTTGCATCCAAAGTAAAATCATCCTAAGCCCTGCTGTTCATAATACATTAACCCCTTTCAGGCGGGAAACCCCTAAAGGGGTACCTTGGCAAACCGTGCAGGCCAAGATCAGATGCTGCAGAATACTCCATCGTATCAGGGCCTGCACTGTTTGCTAACAGGATTTCCCCAGCATCAGCCATAATTTTCAAATATTTGACTCCCCTTTAGATGTGATATAGTCTTCTTGTACAATTGGTAGACAAATTTTGTTGACGATAAGAATTTGCTCTTGCATCCATTTGTCAATCCATTAACAAAAACCATACATTTGTCAATCGGATCCATTAAAATCCAAATGTTTGAGCCCGTACAGACCCAACTTAACCTAACTTGTCACAAGTTCTAGATCTGTACCAAAACCATGGACGTTCTCAAAATTCAGACTTTTTAACCATATATGTCCTAGTTTTAGTACAAAACGGCCTATTCTCATAAATTAGCTGAGATAATTTACTTATTGTGTAGTACATTGAAGGGTGGATTGACTTGTCAACAAATTGAAAGCATTCCAAAAATTTTTGTTGGTGTTTTAAAAAGATAAATCCATTGTTATCAGAGTGTTAAACCTCACAGTTTCACCACTTTATGTTGTATAATGTTAACCCATTGCATGTGGGAAACCCCAAAAGCGGAACCTTGGCAAACAGTGCAGGCCCAGATCAGACGCCGCAGAATGCGGGGTCTGATCAGGGCCTACACTGTTTGCTAATAGAATTTTTTCTTCAGAAATAGAATAAAAAAATAGGCTTAATCCACCCCTTAAATGACAAATGTACTTTTTCAACATATAGCAATGGAAGAGTTCACTAGTATACAATGGGTTAACAGGCAGTCTTAGTGGATGACAAATGTTTGCTGTTAACCCATATTCAACATAATAGACTCTACCAACAAGGCCCAAGCCCATCAGGGGGGCTTGGAGAAATAGAGTGGGCTGCATGGTGCTTCCATGCAAAGCTGAAACTGACCATACATGAGCACTCAATGAACTGCTTAGAGGGGTCTAAGCCTGCACAGGCAAAGTGGTGCAATACAATAAACACTATTGGTTTGTTTTGGGTGGCAGGGCAAATCAGATGGTATTACATCTCAATGTCAGGTAAAAGTTCCACAAATTGGAAGCAATGTCTCCTAAATGATCTGAATAGTGTTGACCGGGACATAAAACCTCACTTCAAACAAACCAACTACTTACTGGGATACTTCAAAGCGGCATATGCGTTATAGTGGCAAAATATTAGGGAACAAATTACTGTCATTATAATGTGGGTTCACTGTACTTGGAACATTCATAGAACTCCTTTTCTTGGCTGAAAAAAATAATAATAGCCATACCCATTTTCAGCCAATCAGGTTACATGATATAATGTTTTCGTTATAATTCACAACAGTGTAGATCCTGATCAGATGGCTTCTTCATAAGCCATCTGAGCTGGATCTATATACTGTTTGCAATTAATTAGGCAAGGGGTTGTTGTGAACAGCAGGAGAAGGTTAAATTAGAAAATGTTTGAACTTTTTGCAAGCCACTCGTTTGCAAGTTTCCCGTCTTAATTACTGTAAAAATGCCCAGACTTAAAAAGTGCAGATGGAATGGCAAACAGTGTAGAGCCTGTACATGATCAGACTGAGCAATCTCATCAGGGTCTGCACTGTTTGCTTAAGCCTATCCGTCCCAAAACTTAGGATCATTACGGTATGCTAAAAGGATAGGTGAGTCTGTAGCTGTCAACAGTTGAGGATGCTGGGATGGTTGGGTGAATGTATCTTATGTCACTGGGGCATTCAACTTATAATAAGCTAAATACAGTTGGACAAGCTAGGCTAGGCCTACTGTCCTTGCAGCAGGTAGATGGGGAAATGTTTATATTTCTTCTGTTTCTTTACTCGCATTCTTGTTACTCTCTTCTGTCCCTCTCTTACTTCTCCTCTACTTTCTCTTCTTTACTCGCCCCTGCCCAACGGGGCTTGGAGAAATAGATTGGGCTGCATGATGCTTCCACACAGAGCTGAATCTGACCACACACAATTACTGGTAATCCACTTAGAAGGACTAAGCCTGCCCAGGCAAAGCGGTGTGAGTCAGATCGTCTAATACATTTAAGCCGTCAGGTTTCATTGGGACGCAGGGCTTGAGATGTAATTTCACCTCAATGTTGGGTAAAAGTCCCACAAAATTGGAAGCAACTTCTCCAAAATGACCTAAAAAGTGTTGACAGGGACGTTAAACCCCAATTCAAACAAACAAAGAAATACTGTCTCTTCTACCTCTTTTTGGACGCAACAGCAAGTGACCCACAAGGGTTGATGTGACATTAGTTGGTTGTTTGATTTACGGTTTAACGTCCTCGTCAACACTGTAAAGGTCATTTTGGAGACGTTGCTTCCAATTTTGTGGGACTTTTACCCGACATTGAGATGAAATGACATCTCAAGCCCTGTTGCCCAATGAAACCAATAGGGTTTATAAGCATGGACGGTCCGCCTCGCACCGCGGTTCCTGGATAGGCTTAGATCCTCTAAGCGGTTTACCAGTAGCTAGTGTGCGGGCCGGATTCAGCTCTGCGTGGAAGCATCATGCAGCCCATATATTTCTTCAAGCCCCTATGGGCGGGGGCCGACATGTGACATTAAACCCCAACATAATCAGTGGGATATGTTCCTGAGTTGAGGATTTGAACAAGTAATAATGTATGATACTACTAGTATGATAAAAGGATCTTCAAAAACTTAAATTTGTCAGATTTAATCTTTTTCACCCACTCATAACCCATTAATGTTGAATTCAAAACCTTCCACTATATAGCATGAAATACATCCATATTCAATTAAATAAGTGTATTTTTATTTCTTCATTAACTCTTATCCTGCTGTTCTAGACAACCCATACCTTTGCAAACAGTGTAGATCCTGATCAGATGGCTTCTTCAGAAGCCATCTGATCTGGATCTACACTGTTTGTCATGCAGTTTGTGAATCGGACAAATATATATTATATCAAGTAATTTGATTGGTTGATATTCAGCAATGGGTGTGGTTTAATTAATTTATGCAGCAGGATAAGGGTTAAGTTTAACAAAAACCCTGTAAGCAACCAGTAAAGACTCGGGTTCTCCTGCTTCTTAATTGTTTGCCACTGTACTTTTTATGGGACGACAGAGGTGTTAGGCATATATGGGTCAATGCAGTACAGTAATTATCCCAAGTTTTTGGACTGATAGGCCTAAGCAAACAGTGCAGACCCAGATCAGACTGCTCCTGAAGGAGCAGTCTGATCAGGGTCTACACTGTTTGCCAGTCCATCTGCAACTTTTGAACTCCTTGCTACACCATGAAACAACTTTGTTAAAATTTTAGGAGAATTACAGCAAGTCCTGACAAAGGGCCTGAATTTTTAGGATTTTTATGGAATTTACAACATATGCATTTGTGCATCCATCCTTGACACCCCTATATTGAATTGTACATCACTCATTTGTAACCATAGCCAACTTGAGATGGGGGAGCACATGGGTAGGTGGAGCTGGGATTTATTTCTTCTCCATGAAGAACCTGGATATACACCCCGCCTACACCTGTGGGGAAATTTGTTCATTTAATTAAAAAAGGACTTCAGCTTTACTCCTGGCAAGTAGAAGCCTCCGTGGTGTGGTGGTTATACTACTCACCTTGTAAACAAGGGGTAGCAGGATCGATCCTAGGCTTCTCCAAACTTTCGGATGAGTCTTTAAACGGAGGACCCGTCGCTGTATGACCTTAGCTGTTGGTGAGATGTAAAACTTAAACACACACACTCCTGGCAAGTAAAGATCTGACAGACAGTCAGACAGACAGACAGAAAGAAAAGGAAAGATTATAGTAAATAATAATTTTTACCGGCCCCGATAGCTCAGTTGGTAGATTGTCCGCTCCGGGGAACAGGAGGTCATGGGTTCGATCCCGGGCCGCGACATACCAAAGTCGTTAAGAATGGTACTAGCTGCTCCTCGCTTGGCACTCAGATTTACGGGGTAGAGCTAGGACTGGTCGACTCAGTGTCTGGATAATGTGACTGGGTGTGGTATCATGTAATGTGTCTGGGACATGATACTTCAGTGAGGCAGCACTATAAAAGTGAGCATTGAGCTCCCTGTCGCAACCAGACACCGTCGTGATATGACTGAAAAATTGTTGAAAGCGACGTTAAACCCGAATTCACACACACACACACACACAAATGATAATTTTGGTCTCATTCTTTTGTGGTGCAGATAATTCTGATGATGTTGGCGTAAAAAATGGTCATTGAGCCCCATCATGATTACCACACTATACCAGATCCCCCAGGCCCAGGGGGGCTTCATTTCATTAAAGTACATGTAACTACTCCAACACATGAGAGTTCTGCATTCCAGATGTTCATATTTTGCATTTAGATGATGTTATTTATGTTTTTGTAATTCATCGGAATGCCTTGCATGCACAGTTATGAAAAAAACAAATCTATACATGGGTGCATGTATATGTCTAACTTGTTGGACTAAGAGTTACCTGATAGGCTGTTCTGCAAATCAGTACCTTTTGTTACAGATTTCAAACCACAATCCCCTCCTCCCCCTCCGTATCAAATTGGTTTGGATGATATATTGATCAGCCTGTCATAAACAAATAATTTAATTCTTCCCTTGGAGGATAGCTCACATTGCTTGCTGATTTCTTGTTTTGTTGATACGTATGTTGTAGGTACTTGTTAGAACTGAACTGCCTCATTGAGGCGATTCAACAAGGACCCTCAACATCTGTTTCTCAGGTTTGGCGAGATCCACTCCCCAGTGATGGGGAATTTGTAAAACATTTGTGCAGACCCTGTGATATTATTTCTTTGGTCATGCAAAATGAGTGAAATTCAGATTTTAACTAAAAAAAAAAAATGGAGGCAACTACCTGCAACATTAACCCATTGCAGGCAGGATCGAAACCCTGGTAAACAGTGCAGATCCACTCTGATTGATCAGACACCGCAGAATGCGGCGTCTGATCAGGGCCTGCACTGTTTGCTGACAGAATTTTCTGTCGAAAATAGAATAAAACAAAAAATAGGCCTACCACCCCTAATATAACAAAGGGATTTGTCCAACATATAGCAAAGGAAGAGTCCACTAGTAGAAATAAGAAAATTTATCCCTTAACCCTTGTCCTGCGGAGCCCGGATATGCCTAATCTTTGAAACAATGTAGATCCAGATCAGATGGCTTCATTGTTTGCCATCCAGTTTATGAATTTGTTGCAATAATTTGCATCAAGTAATCTGATTGGTTGATAATCGGTAGTGGGTGTGGCATATATGAATATTCAGCAGGTCAAGGGTTAATTATCCTCAGTACTTCATCTTGTTATTGAAATGTTGTATTTCTTATGTTTTAGGACTGCCACCGGGCTGGGAACAGGCATTGACAGTTGAGGGAGCCATATACTTCATAGAGTAAGTATATGTTGTCATAGTAACAGTTGAATTCTCTGATCAGCCGGGTCTTGACCAACTGTAATCCAGTATTAGTTTGACGGATGCCCCTTGGTGATGCAAGAAAATTCTACTTCTAAGACCATCTAAAATTAAGACTAAATCTAATTTTAACCCTTGTCCTGCTGAGCCGGATATGCCTTATCTTTGAAACAATGTAGATCCAGATCAGATGGCTTCTGAAGAAGCCATCTGATCAGGATCTTCATTGTTTGCCATCCAGTTTATGAATTTGTTGCAATAATTTGCATCAAGTAATCTGATTGGCTGATAATCAGTAGTGGGTGTGACATATTTAAATATTCAGCAGGACAGGGTTAACAGCTTATTGACAAGGTTTCAGTTATTCTTTCTTTTGAATTTTCTACACACATTGTCTCCTAATTAAAGACCACCTTCAGGACTGCTCAAAGACCACTTTCGAACAGTCCGAAAGGTGGTCTTAATTCAGGAATGTTCACTATATTGTCTATCCTGTAAAAAAATGAAATAGTCAGAGGTATCCATTCACCTTAACCTTTGTCCTGCTGAATATTTAAATATGCCACACCCACCACTGCTTACCAACCAATCAGCTTTCTTAATGCAAATCAGTGCAACAAATTCATAAACTGAATGGCAAACAATGAAGATCCTGATCAGATGGCTTCTGAAGAAGCCATCTGATCTGGATCTACATTGTTTGAAAGATAAGACATATCCGGGTTCAGCAGGACAAGGGTTAACCTTTAGCATGCTCAGTTTTATTCAATACTTGCCCTTTGGAAGGGGTACCCTTATTTTGGCAGCCATAATTTCCTTAAACCTTAAATCTGCTCATATTTTGACACATTATCTGCCATTTCTACCAGAAGTATTATGGGTCACATGACTTCCAAACATGGCAGTCACGTGATCTTACCGGGAACCGTTTAAGACACTTAAAACAAACAACAAAAAAAAAAAAAAACACAAGACAATAGCGCTCAGTGTGTGCTTTGAAGGATAAAAATTATAGCTACATATTTATCACCAGTAGTTGTTTAGATTGATTGGGTCTAGTATGCACAAAATTGTGATAGAACAGGTAAGGGCGATCTGTTGAAAACTGGTATATGTACTTGAGAATTTTTTTATTTTTAACGCAAAATCTAACAGCGGGTAATGTTGGCTGCGTAATGTTGGTAAAAACCTGTGCCCTTGTAAGGAAGAAGGATCCCTCCTGCATCGGACAACCTCATCGGATGGAGTGTACTTGCTTTCTCATGAGCGTAATAAACTGCTCAATTTGGGTCACCCGTTTGGGTGACTAAACTCGCCTCCAGCACGCTGAAGGTAAAATTGGAAATCAAGGTACACTTTCTTAAGCTCAGTTCAGCTGTCTCATTTCTTGTAGCTCTTTATTGTCTAAATGTAAATTATTTATTCAACATGGACATGTTTCTAAGCAGATTACACTTAAGAGTCTTTGAAGGTTCTTATAAAATAAACATGGAATCTCATATATTGCCATGTTACATGGATTTTCCTGGTCTTATACACCAGACTCAGTTAAGTTCTTCAGCAAGTTGGATGTATATATATACAGACATTTCCCATATTTGAAATAGTTATGGATTGCAAATTAAGGCAGATTTCAGGAAATAGAAAAGTTGTATTGATAAGCCTTATAACAAAGGTAATATACAGTTAGTTACAGGCCCCTTGCCACTGGGGCACAGGAGAAATATTGGACTGCACGGTGCTTCCACGCAGAGCTTGTTCCATTGTGAGCGCACATCATATACTGGTAAACAGCTTGGAGGATCTAAGCCTGCCCAGGCAAAGTGGTGCGAGTCAGACTGTCCTGGTATAATGCATATGTAAACACTATTGGTTCATTTGGCGGCAGGGCTTAAGATGTCATTTCATCTCAATGTCGGGTAAAAGTCCCACAACATTTGAAGCAACATCTCCAAAATGACCTAAATAGTGTTGACGGTGATGTTAAACCTGAAATCAAACCAACAAAACAGTTACACCACAACCTCATTTAAGCCACACCCATTTCTGTCTATCAATCAATCAAATTACTTGATGTAATTTATTGCTACAGATTCATAAACTGAATGCCAAACAGTGTAGATCCTGATCAGATGGCTTCTTCTGGATCTATACTGTTTGCAAAGATAGGGGTTGTCGTGAACAGCAAGATAAGGGTTAATGGAGTCCAAATTAGTTAAACAACCATGTTATGTCCTAAAAAATGTGATTATACAGAAATATATACATGTATGTCAACATCATTATACTCTTCATGTAAGCTGCCTAGTTCTGCAATGGTAGGCCAGGTGATCTTTCTTCAGGTAATCTGGTTTTTGCTGACCTGATTAACGGATGTCTCGAAATACTAACTTAAATATTGTTAGGGCCACAGAACCAAAGCTAAAAAAGAAACATCACGTGAACAAGTCCGTGAAATAAAGACCCCCCTAAACCCCACTCCATATAGAGAAAACTGGGGTTTACGGGGATATACTTTATCTGCCTTATATTTGCTCCAAAACATAGATTTTGGGTACTCATTAGAACCGCCTCGTTGAGGCGGTTCTAACGAGCACCCACAATCTATCTTGAAAACAGAAATAAGAAAGATGTTATCATTTTTACCTAAAATTGTCATCTCTGACACCATGTGGGACGCCATTATTTCACATGGGCATGTTTTCCTAATGAGAAAAAAATATATATAATTCAGGCTGTTAGTTACCAGTGAAAGAATATGCAGTGTATGGTCTGAGCCTGCCCAGGAAAAGTGAAGTTATGTATACTGACTGGCTCAATAAATAGGGGGTTGACAGGGCTGTTCAGCTCAAAAACAAACAAGCAACAAAATTTATAATATTTTTATAGAAACATGAGCATATGTGTGTCTGTCAAGGTAATAAAAAAACTTAAAGAGAACATCAGATAAAATGTTTTTTTTTTTCTCTGGACTTAAATGGAAAAATTGTGTTGAAACATGATATTTAAACAAGAATTTTTGGCTCTTGTTTTAAAATTTTGTGGGTGTGTCTAGTAGTTAAAACATCATTTTTGGGCCAATTTTAACATTCCATCAGCTCTTAGTCCATTATAGACAGTGCATACTGTAATGATCCTAATTATTCAGACAAACAGGTCTAGGGAAACAGTGCAGACCCAGATCAGATCGCTCCTGAAGAAGCAGTCTGATCAGGGTACTACACTGTTTGGTATTTAGGCTGGATCATGAAAAAAATTGTTAAAATTTTAGGAGAATTACAGCAAGTCCTCAAGGTGTCTGAAATTTTAGGATTTTTACGGTCCCTCCAGATATGGGTGAGTAATGATGAGGATTAAAGGATAATTTTTCTAATTTCTGCATACAACCAGCAGTTAAGCAATAAGACTTCACACCGTTGCACGATTGATGCTGTTTGCAATGAAAATCAAAGCCGTGCCCAAAGCTTTGTCACACCATTTTGTGCTTCTGAACAGGTCTTAGAGATTACTGACAACGTGGGTGGAACGATTGTGTAGCTAGTCCTCCTCAGTTAGTTTGCCAAAACTGTCAAACAACTGACGTAATGTTAACTCTTGTCCTGCTGAATATTCATATATGCCACACCCACTACCGATTATCAACCAATCAGATTACTTGATGCAAATTATTACAACAAATTCACAGTCTGAATGACAAGCAATGTAGATCCTGATCAGATGGCTTCTTCAGAAGCCATCTGATCTGGATCTACAGTGTTTCAAAGAAAAGGCATATCCGGGCTCAGCAGGACAAGGGTTAATAACTTGTGCAAATCTGAAGAAGGTGGGATTGCTGTGGTATTTTGTTTGCTTTGAGGTTTAACATCCCCGTCAACACTGTAAAGGTCATTTTGGAGACATTGCTTCCAATTTTGTGGGACTTTTACCCGACGTTGAGATGAAATTACATCTCAAGCCCTGCCGCCCAATGAAACCGATATGGTTTATAAGCATGGACGGGCCGACTTGAACCGCTTTGCCTCGGCAGACTTAGAACCTCTAAGCGGTTTACCAGTACTCGTGTGAGGGTCCGTTTCAGCTCTGCGTGGAAACATCATGCAGCCCATCTATTTCTTCAAGCCCCGATGGGCGGGGGCCTAAGATTGCAGTGGTATAGATTTTTTGACAGTCACTAAGCTCTGCCTTAACTTTCCCTATGAAGTTGAAAAAAATTATAGGTATTCAATATGCTAAATATGGGTACTTTGACAAACATGTCACTTGTGACACAAATTCTTGTTCGGTGTGGCATTGTGCACTTAAATGAACCAACGACAGATGTTGTATTGCTAAACTGCTAGTTGCATGGTTGTAAAAACCTGAGTTGTGGGTACTTGGTTGTTAGAATTATCTCAAGGTGATTGCCGGCTTCGGTAGCTCAGTCAGATGCCCATCTTACCAGTGATCAGGAGGACGCGACAACATTCTTTTGTAGAGATTGATTATGAAATCTTTTCTACGGTCATTCGCTCCCTTCCACTGATTCAAGAAGGGCAGTTGTCAGTTTCTGGCGAAAGAATGTGCACTGTACTGGATAACTGTTACGGATAAGCCTGCTCAGGAAAAATATTGATAGGTAAACTGACCGGCTCAAATATGACCTAAATAGTGTTGACTGAACTGTGAAACTCGAATACAAACAAACAAAATCTCAAGGTGATTCTAACAATTACCCACAACCAAGGTTTCTGAAGAAGATAAATTTAAAGATTAAGGAAAATTATCTCATATTTATCCTATTACCCCACACTGAAGCTTTTGTTCTGGACTTTTATGGCCCAGTCAACATTACTTAGGTCATATAGAGCTAGCTAGTTTTCCTCACCACATTTCTTGGGCAGGCTTAAACATAAACATTTAACCAGTAGACAGCCCTTCTTGAAGCAGCGGAAAGGAGTGAATGACCATAGAAAAGATTCTCTGATCAATGTCTACATGTACAAAAGAATGTTGCGACCCCAGCAGATTGCGACCCCAGCAGGTTGTGACCCCAACAGGTATTGAACCTGTGACCTCCTGATCACTAGTCAGACTTGCATCGTACTGAGCTACCGAGGCTTAGCTGAAGCTATGAAGATGGATGTTCGTTTCAAAAGTTACCGTCTTGACAGATACCTGACTAAATGTTTTGTGTTTGACTGTTATTTGAGTATCTAGTACAACAGGTTTTAAAACAGTTTAGATACAAAAAACTTACTGTAATTATTCAAATAAAAAATAAAATGGGTCACTTTTACGCATACTGTTACCGTATACTCTTTTGAACATATCTGCAGTATAAAAAAAAAAAAAAAATGAAATGGCATTTATACCAGTGAAATGGGCTTCTGTACTAACCCTTATCCTGCTGTTCACGACAACGCCTATCTTTGCAAACAGTGTAGATCCAGATAAAGAAGCCATCTGATCAGGATCTTCACTGTGTCAATTTGTAGGAATAAATTACATCAAGTAGTCTGATTGGTTCAAAGTCAAAAATGGGAGGGGCTGACTTTATGATGCAGCAGGATAATTAGGGCGTACACTGAGGATTATTATGGTTTACCATATTTACCCTAAATACTCAGACACCTCATTGCCTTATATAGAGGATCTTACATGAGTATTATTAGTTTAATGAATTCAATAATACATGAGCACAAATGCAAGATTCTATTTATCATATGACATTTAAAATGCATTTTATTCATGATTGTTTACAAAATGTCAATTTTTCCACCGTTAGTAAACGCGGCGTAGTTAAGGACCTCGTACATGTAACGTTACGGGACGTATCTGGCTAATTTGCATATTTAATCCACTAGTGGATTATCGAAAATATTACATAACGTTATTACACTCTCAGACGCGACGTCATATGATAAATAGAGGATCTTACACGAGTGGTCATTTCATATGAAATTTATGAAACGAGCCTTTGGCGAGTTTCATAAATTTCATATGAAATGACCACTCGTGTAAGATTCTGTTTATCATATGACCACTTTAAATTGGATTTATCGCTTTTAAATTTTGACATTTTCTTCATCTAAAATGCATGGTTGACATGGACGTCGTCATGACGTTACTTAATCCCGCCAAAGTGTTATTACACGTGTGGTCATATGATTTTTATTACACGACTTTATCCACTGCTTATCAACAACGTCATATGATAAATGTCCTTTCTAAAATTTTAAAATTTTAACATGTTCAAATTACTACCCGATGTTTTGTCTAAAAATAGCTGGATGAGTGGCAAACAGTGAAGACCTCGATGACATGCCACGTTCTGCAGCGTCTCATCTGGGTCTACACTTTGCTGTTATTGCCCGTCTGCTAGTCGTGCAGTTGTATCTTTATTTCAAACATATCATATTCGGACACCTCAACGGGACGTTAATTGTTTGTTCTATTTGAAGTTTAACATCCCCGTCAACACTGTAAAGGTCATTTTGGAGACGTTGCTTCCAATTTTGTGGGACTTTTACCCGACATTAAGATGAAATGACATCTCAAGCCCTGCCACCCAATGAAACCAATAGGGTTTTTAAGCATGGACGGGCCGACCCAAACCGCATTGCCTGGGCAGGCTTAGATCCTCTAAGCAGTTTACCAGTACTCGTGGGCGGGTCGGTTTCAGCTTGGCATGGAAGCATCATGCAGCCCATCTATCAGCGGGACGTTAAACCTCAAATCAAACAAGTCAACTCCTTAACATACTTGTTCTAAAAGTTGAACAACCTGATGTTGTGTCTATAAATAGTTGAATGAGTGGCAAACATAGTGTAGATCCTGCATTCTGCAGTATCTCATCTGGGTCTACACTGTTTGCTCAGCCCTCTCTGTCCGAGTACAAAATATGTTAAATCAGCCAAAATGCTTAAAACGAAATTATGTTGTTATGAGGTAAAAAGTATACATGTCTCTGTTTTTTGACTTGGCACATATAGGTATACAGAAAATAAGAGCTTTTCATTTTGATACGCCCGTTTGAAAAATGGTGTCCGTCCATCCATTTGTCTGCCTGTCCATCTGTAAACTTTCTGTTTCTGGATAACTCCTCCTACAGTTTCCATCCAATCAAGCTGAAACTTCATACATAGTTAGACCATGATGTGGGGCAGCGCATATTGTTTCGAGGTTACGGTCCACCTAATAATAATAGAGTTATACCCCTTTGAAATTTTTTTGTAAACTTTTCTTTTCTGGATAACTCCTCCTACAGTTTACAGCCGATCAAGCTGAAACTTCATACATAGTTAGACCATGATGTGGGGCAGCGCATATTGTTTTGAGGTTTCAGTCCACCAAATAATTAGAGTTTCGTCCCATTGAAATGTTTTGTAAACTTTTTGTTTCCGGACAACTTCTCCTACAGTTTACATCCGATCAAGCTGAAACTTCATACATAGTTAGACCATGATGTGATGCAGCGCATATTGTTCATAGGTTTCAGTCCACCAAACAATAATAGAGTTATACCCCTTTGAAATTTTTTGTAATTTCGTTTCCGGATAACTCCTCCTACAGTTTACATCCAATCAAGCTGAAACTTCATGCATAGTTAGACGCTGATGTGGGGCAGCACATATTGTTTCAGGTTACGGTCCACCAAATTATAATAAAGTTATGCCCCCATGAAATTTTTTGTAAACTTTTCGTTTCGGGTAAATTCTCCTACAGTTTACATCTGATCAAGCTGAAACTTCATACATAGTTAAACCATGATGTAGAGCAGCCCGTATTATTTCGAGGATACGGTCCACCAAATAATAATAGTTATGTCCCTTTGAAATTTTTTGTAAACTTTTTGTTTCCGATTAAGCTGAAACTCAATATATAGTTAGATCATGATGTGGGGCAGCGCATATTGTTTCGAGGTTACTGTCCACAAAATAATAATAGAGTTATGCCCCTTTGAAAAATTCTGTAAACATTTTGTTCCGGATAAATCCTCCTACATTTTACATCCGATGATGCTGAAACTTTACATACAGTAAGACCATGCTATGGAACAGTGCATATTATTTTGAGGTTACGGTCCGCCAAATATTACCAGAGTTATATCCCTTTCACAGATTTTTCTAAACATTCCTTTCTGGATAACTCCTTTTATATTTTACACCTGATAAAGCTGAAACTTTACATATAGTAAGACCATGATGTGGAACAACGCATAATATTTTGAGGTTACATTCCGCCAAATATTACCAGAGTTATCACCCTTTCATAGATTTTTCTAAACATATTTTGTTTCCAGATTAAATGCCTCCTACATATAGTTAGACTATGATGTGGAGCAGCGCATATTATTTCAAAGTTGCAGTCCACCACTTATTGCCAGAGTTATGCCCATATTATTTTGAGGTTAAGGTCCACCAAATAATACCGACCATGAAAATTTATTGGAGGCAGGTGTTTGAGCCATTGAGGGTTATTAATAGTGCCTGGTAAGAATATATGGATCAGATGTTGTTCCTTGGTTACATTCCACAAACCCAAACTTGTACAACAGGCAGTATTATATGCTCCATCTTACTGATTGCCACAGGCATATAATGCCCCGCTTGCAGAGCTCTTGTTTTTAGCTCACCTGAGCCGAAGGCTCATGTGAGGTATTAGTATACCACGAGCCGGCGTCCGTCGTCCGTCGTCGTCGTCGTCCGTCGTCCACACTTTCAAAGAAGTATATCTCCGGAACCAGTGGGCCAATCTTGATCAAATTTCATGTGAAGCATTATCAGGTAGGGGGAAAGGCTGCATACTGTTTTCGGGCAGATCGGATTGGAACTCTGGTTGCCACGGCAACAAATAGCTCCCATAGACTTAACATAGGAAAAAGTTTGTCATCACTCTAGCTCCGTCAATTTTTTTCTGATCGACTTCATTCTTGCAGATAACGAGGACAGGCATGAAATCTCGATCAAGTTCGATTTTGGGCTGAATCGGATTATTCACTCAGGAGTTACTAGCCCTTGAGCGTTCTTAACATAGGAAAAAGCTTGTCATCACTCTAGCTCCGTTAATTTTTTTCTGATCGACTTCATTCTTGCAGATAACGAGGACAGGCATGAAATCTCGATCAAGTTCGATTTTGGGCTGAATCGGATTATTCACTCAGGAGTTACGTGCCCTTGAGCGTTGAAAAAATTGCCCATTGACTTAACATGGGGAGAATGTTGTCATCACCGTAGCTGCTTCAATTATTTTCAGATTGGCTTTATTCTTGCAGATAACCAGCACAGCCATGAAATCTCGGTCAAGTTCGATAACTGGCAGAATCGGATCATTCACTTAGGAGTTACCTGCCCTTGTGTGTTTTTGCATTAGGGTTAATGGGAATTTAAAAAATGTATATCTTAAAGACTACTTGGCCAACTTTGATCAAATTTCATGTGTCGCATTATTGGGCAAGTGGAAAGGCTTCATTAGGTTTTCAGGCAGATCTGAGTGGAACTCTGGTTGCCATGGCAACATCTAGCTCCCATAGACTTCACATAGGAAAAAGCTTGTCATCACTCTAGCTCCGTCAATTTTTTTCTGATCGACTTCATTCTTGCAGATAACCAGTACAGGCATAAAATCTCGGTCAAGTTCGATTTTGGGCAGAATCGGATTATTTGCCTTGGAGTTACCTGCCCTTGAGCATAAAAAAATACGTTGTGACCACGATAGCAACTTTATTTTTATTCAGATCAGCTTCAAACTTGTCGGCTTCATTCTTGCAGATAATAAGGACAGGCATAAAATCTCGGTTAAGTTCAATTTTGGGCAGAATCGGAATATTGACCTCGGAGTTACATGACCTTGAGCGACAAAAAATTTGCCCATAGACTTAACATAGGGAAAATGTTGTGACTACGATAGCGACTTGAATTTTTTTCAGATCAGCTTCAAACTTGCAGGTAACGAGGACAGACATAAAATCTCGGTTAAGTTCGATTTTGGGCAGAATCAGATTTTTTGCCTTTGAGTTACCTGCCCTTGAGCATGAAAAAATACGTTGTGACCACAATAGCAACTTTATTTTTATTCAGATCAGCTTCAAACTTGCAGGTAACGAGGACAGGCATAAAATCCCGGTTAAGTTCGATTTTGGGCCGAATCGGAATATTGACCTCGGAGTTACGTGACCTTGAGCGACAAAAAATTTGCCCATAGACTTAACATAGGGAAAATGTTGTGACTACGATAGCCACTTGATTTTTTTTTCAGATCAGCTTCAAACTTGCAGGTAATGAGGACAGACATAAAATCTCGGTTAAGTTAGATTTTGGGCCGAATCGGATTATTTGCCTTGGAGTTACCTGCCCTTGAGCATAAAAAAATACGTTGTGACCACGATAGCAACTTTATTTTTATTCAGATCAGCTTCAAACTTGCAGGTAACGTGGACAGGCATAAAATCTCAGTTAAGTTTGAATCGGAATATTGACCTCGGAGTTACATGACCTTGAGCGACAAAAAATTTGTCCATAGACTTAACATAGGGAAAATGTTGTGACTACGATAGCGACTTGAATTTTTTTCAGATCAGCTTCAAACTTGCAGGTAACGAGGACAGACATAAAATCTCGGTTAAGTTCGATTTTGGGCCGAATCGGATTATTTGCCTTGGAGTTACCTGCCCTTGAGCATAAAAAAATATGTTGTGACCACGATAGCAACTTTATTTTTATTCATATCAGCTTCAAACTTGCAGGTAATGAGGACAGGCATAAAATCTCGGTTAAGTTCGATTTTGGGCCGAATCGGAATATTGACCTCGGAGTTACGTGGCCTTGAGAGACAAAAAAATTTGCCCATAGACTTAACGTAGGGAAAATGTTGTGACAGAAATAGCGACTTGAATTTTTAGCTCACCTGAGCCAAAGGCTCCAGTGAGCTGATAGTATACCAAGGCTCAGGAGTCCGTCGTCTGTCGTCCGTCCATCCGTCGTCCACACTTTCAATGCAGCATATCTCAGAAGGCAGTCGACTAATCTTGTTTAAATTTTATGTGTAGCACCATTGGGCAAGGGGAAAGGCTGCATTAGGTTTTGGAGCTAGTCTGGTTCATTTGTTCCTTCATTCTTCTTTCTCTCCATATAGAGATAATAGACCAATGTTAAATTTTTAATCAAAGATTTCTCAGGAACTATAAAAGCTAGAAGCATCAAATTTGGTATTCAATAGAATAATGATGACTTATTTTGTGTAAGAGACATTGGGCTTTCTCAGCTTATTTGTTCATTTGTTCTTTCATTCTTCTTTCTCTCCATTTTGACCAATGTTTAATTTTCTTCAAAGATTTCTCAGGAACTATAGAAGCTAGAAGTCTCAAACTTGGAATGCAATGCAATAATGATGACTTATATCCTGTAAGGGTCAATGGGCTGGATTCTATTAGCAGATTTAGTAGTCAAGTCTGTGAATTGTTAAAACTTAAGTTCCTCAGGTGAGCGGTTTAGGCTCATTGAGCCTCTTGTTTTCTTCTGTGACTGTGCAGGAATGTTGAGCAAGCAAGTCTTTTGTATAGGCCTTCTTTCACTCAGGCCATTTTGTCCACCTTATATCGGCAGGCAGCCATTTCAGAAGTTAGGGGTACCAGATTGAGTCGATTTCAGAATTTTTAAATTGCTGAACTTTTTGGAAACAGTGAAGAGGCCCTGATGAGATGCCACATTCTGTGGTGTCTTATTTGGGCCTGCACTGTTAGCCAGTGACCCTGTTTTAGGTTTCCCATTTTAAAAAGGGTTAAAGTTTCATTCAGTTAGCGGGATTGGTAAACAGTAAGCCACAACAAGTTATCTCCCTTCCAAAAAGCTATCCACACCACTGAAATTCAACTGTGTCATCTGGGATACTCACTGTAGTGTTGTACTGGTTAGAATGAATGAAACAATTTTTGGCTCTTTATTTCTGGTTTATCATGAATCTGATGATTCCTAAGACTTGACCCTTTGTCTTTTCATTATATCAAGTAACCCAAGTCAGGCAGTTTGATTCAGACTTGGTGAACAGGAACAAACTGGTTCAATAAAGATCTGATAACAGTAATACTTCATTATTGATTCCAATTAAATATTGAAATAATTAAGTGTCCAATTAATTGATCATCATAATTTGAAGTGGGATTGTTGGATTTTAATAATTCTTGTGGTCAATAATTGTCCTAGTTTACTTATCCACTAGAATATACAGAACATGTATGACTCTTTCATTGCAAAATATTTTGAAGGGAAGTCAAATAATACAGGGAAGAGGTTTGTGAAATATTCTTTGTTTTTTCCAAAAAAAATGTTTGCAGTGTTGTAATTAATGTAAAATGTGACCACATCAGACAGCTGGCCATAAATGATCATTATATGGCACTATTTGACAACAGTAAAATTAACCCTTATCTTGCTGAATATTCATTTAAGCCACATCCATTTCTGTCTATCAACCAATCAAATGACTCGATGTTATTTATTGCTACATATTCATAAACTAAATGCCAAACAGTGCAGATCCTGATCAGATGGCTTCTTCAGAAGCCATCTGATCTGGATGTACACTGTTTGCAAAGACAGGGGTTGTCGTGAACAGCAAGATATGGGTTAAGTGTGACATTTAAAGGTTTGGAAATCCCAGCCAGTATCTTGTCCATCATTGTTTAATCATTTTATTCGGGAGACCCTGGGCATGGGCCTCTGTGGCCAAGTGGGTAAGATCGCTGACTCTTAATCATTGTAGGTCTCTTACTCCTGTTGTCCGAGCCTTGCTCGGGTCACATGTGAAATGCCATGTTCGAAAACGGAAGGTCATGTAGTTTTTCTTCGGGTACCCCAATTGTACTCCGGTTGTGTATAATTTCCAGTTCAGCAGGACAAGGGGGGTAAAAAAAATAAAAAAAAGGTGTCTGGGTAACTTTGAAGAAAGTCTTGGTCACCCAGATGGTTTATCATGTTCTCCATCTAAGTGTAACACTGATTTGCACCAGACAGAGCCCTAGGTCTTTTGTCCTGGGGTTGATATTGTCTGCACATTGTTTACACTAGATATCAATACAGGTTTCCTCTTCACATTGTACTAGGTTTACCCTAAAAGTACCTTCAGCATCCTAAACCCGGATATGCCAGTAATAAGAACTATCTCTATCACGAACAGATTTAACATAGCTGCAGATAGGGCACTTTTTTCATCAGAAAAGTACTGATATTTTTCTTATTTCTGCACGAAAACATATTTTATGAGTACTCATTGGAAGCACCTCACTGAGGCGCTTCTAATGAGTACCCACAAAGTATGTTTTTGTGCAGAAATAAAAAAAAAATATCATGTGGATATCCCCTCTAACCTGAGGCTAATCTCAAAGGCATTGAATTTATTGATGTTCAACTGTATTTCATCCGATGGCTTTATATCTTAGTACTTAACCATAACCTAGCCTCTGCCCATCGGGGCTTGGAGAAATATATTGGGCTGCATGGTGCTTCCTCGCAGAGCTTACCAAACTTGAGTATTGGTAAATCGCTTAGAAAGTTTAATCCTGCCCGGAAAAGTGGTGTGAGTTAGTCCATCTCTTAAACCTCAGTGGGTTTTTTGGGTGGTAGGGCTTGAGATGTCTTGGCAGACTCAATGTTGGGTAAAAGTGTAACAAAATCTGAAGCAACACCTGCTGAATGACCTAACAAGTGTTGATGGGAATGTAAAGTCTCAAAACAAACAAAACTCAACCTAAGAATCCCATCCAATTGTTAGAAAAAGCAGATAGTTTTAAGCTGAAAAGAAAGCGACTTTGGCCATATTTTTGATCATCTGTCATCCAAGGGGATGATCTGTCATCCAAGGAGACGATCTGTCATCCAAGGGGACGACTTAACAACTGCTTTTAGGATCTAATGCTGGATTTCATGCTGTTGGCTACAGTAATGGCAATGCAAGTGAACCGCTTTTAACACTGCTGTTGGGTTATAAAGCCGAAACCTTTGTTTGCCAAACAACTGTTTATATCCAAACAAAAATGTATAGATTGTATAGAAAAATGACCATTTATGGTCATTTTTCTATGTAAGCTATATATTTTTGGGATCCATCTTTAAAATTAATAGTACATGTGTTATAGAGGTTTACGTACATTAACAGATGTACTCTTGCAGGGATGCGCTGTCAGACCCCCATGCAACACCAGTTGTTAACGTTGTTCATACATACCAGTATCTGTCATCTTTGGTCAGCCCCCACCCATCAGGGCTTGAAGAAATAGATGGGCTGCATGATGCTTCCACGCAGAGCTGAAACCGACCTGCACACGAGTACTGGTAAAGCGCTTAGAGGATCTAAGCCTGCCCAGGCAATGCGGTATGAGTCAGCCCGTCCTTGCTTTTAAACCCTATTGGTTTCATTGGGCAGCAGGGCTTAAGATGTCATTTCATCTCAATGTCGGGTAAAAGTCCCACAAAACTGGAAGCAATGTCTCCAAAATGGCCAATACAGTGTTGACGGGAAGTTAAACCTCAAATCAGACAAACAAACAAAACCAGTATCTGTCATCTTTTGTAAACATTATGCCCCATTAAAGTCATGTGAACTTTTAAAACAAATACGGTATTTCATCTGGACACCTTGATGACAATATCAAGACTGGATCTCTGAAATTATTTTCATTTACAGTCTGATTCAAATGCAGTCACTTCAGTCTTTTTAAAACCAAACCCGTTCCCACGGTATTTTTTGGGTAGATTATGTGGTGTAAAAATCAGGGTAACAAAAAGTTTATCCCTTTTAACCCTTGTCCTGCTAATCCCGGATATGCCTTATCTTTGAAACAATGTAGATCCAGATCAGATGGCTTCTGACGAAGCCATCTGATCAGGATCTACATTGTTTGCCATTCAGATTGTGAATTTGTTGCAATAATTTGCATCAAGTAATCTGATTGGTTGATAATCGGTAGTGGGTGTGGCTTATATGAATATTCAGCAGAACAAGGGTTAAATTTGAGTTGAATAAAAGATGTGTAGTAATAATGTAACTGATGGAGTAGAGTTGAATAGAATGGATTGGAATAGAATAGCATAAGAGTGAGTTAGGAAGCGGAATATTGCTGGGAGGGCTACTTTCTAAAGAAAAGGATTTGCTCAAATAGACATGGGGTCCAGTTTTCAAACCTAACGATATCGTTAGTTAACATGGCAAAATATGCTAATATTTTTACTGAAAAAATGTGAGCAGCTTTTGCAAAAGAAAAAGCTGCTCTCAGTTTTTCATCAAAAATAACACTATATTAAATATGGTACTTGCTAGAACAGTTAACGATGTGACCATTAAAAAGCTCGTTAAGGTAACATTTATTAAACAATGCTTTGAACAACTGGCCCCTGGACATTACCTTAACAAGTCTAAGCAACCTTGTATAAGCCACACTTTATTTACACAAGAAAAGTGGGGTTTACAGTATTATTTCCTTTGTTCTTGCTCTAATTCATAGATTGTGGGTACTCATTAAAATTGTCTCAGGCACAATCAATGTACATTTTCATCACCAAATCAATCAGTCGATTAAGATGGTCAATGTTGGTTCACATGTGAGTCTTAAAAAATCACTGGCACATGACAAAATGTGCAACTGGCAAACACTCAGATCTGCCTGTGCATCTGCACAGTTTCATCAGAGTCTTCAGTATTTACATGAGCCTTCTTCAGCCTCTGACTCGCCAAAGAGCAAAAAGTGAATAGTCTAGCCAGACTAGCTTGATGCATAGATTGATTTGAGTCAAGTTGCTCGTTGCACAGCTAGGTCTACTTGTGGGTTTTCCAATACCCTTAACCCTTTTTGTACCAAATGGAATCTTCCACCTTATATATAGCAGGAGTCAATTTTAAAATTTAGGGGTGTCAGTTTGTGTTTTCTTCAAAATTTATTTGGAAAATGCCTGAACTTTCTGCAAACTGGAGGCCCTCATCAGACGCCGCATTCTGCGGCGTCTGATCTGGGCCTGCACTGTTTGCCAAGTATCCCTTTAGGGGTTTCCGGTACTAAATGGGTTAATTGTCCTCTGCTTTGTCCGTGGGTAATATTTTAAAAGTGATTGTTGCAAACAGTGTAGACCCAGATCAGACTGCTCCTCTAGGAGCAGTCTGATCTGGGTCCACACTGTTTGCCTGTATGCAGAAATTTATTTTAAAAGTTTGCAAGAAGCTTCGGCAGACAACATAAACAGACAACATTTTCAGATGCCAATTTTCTTCGAATCTTAAGGGTTAATATATAACCTCTGGGGCATTGGCATTTTCAAAAGGAATCCACAAAAGTTAAAGATTTTCAATGTATATTAAAATATATCCTTTAAGAATTCATATTTTTTCCAACAAAAGGTTGCAATTTTCTATTTCTGTTTTGGAATGTAAATTGCAAATTTGTGAAAGTACTCAATAGTTAATTATGTGAATATTAACCTGTAGTGTCTCATAAATGGGGCATTGGTAAACAGCATATACATTTAGCTGTAGGTCAAGGCATCTGATCTGATTGTTTTTGAAGTACAGGAATTTTTTGTAAAACTTACAGCTACTAAAACAAACCAGATATCCCTCAAATGGGAAATGGATCTGTTCAACATTTAAATGGAAGATTCCATTTGTCATGAATGGGTTGAATGACCGTATTTGCTATTGTAAGCTCTTGTATTTATTGACTACCCCTATATCTTTTCATGAGTGATAATGGGGTTTAATTGAAATCATAAATATTTGATTAAAGTGAAGTACACTCCTCCAGGAATTTTTGTCCCATAAATATACACTTAAATTAGGGCAATTGAGTAATGTAAAATCATTAACAATTCTCTCCAATACTGTCAGAAGTCGATCCATATGAGATATTATAAGAAAATGTTAGTTTGGGTAATTTTAATCTAAACATGCTAAATGAAATTAATTTTAACAACAGTTTATTAACCCATTTTGTACCGGAAACCCCAAAAAGGGTAGTTGGCAAACAGTGAGGACCCAGATCAGATGGCGCAGAATGCGGCGTCTGATCAGGGTCTACACTGTTTGCAAAATTTTCAGCCAATTTCCAAACCCCTAAATTTCGAAATGGACTCCTGCTATATATAAGGAGGAAGATCCCATGCATGTATATAAAATAATACATGTACATGTTCTCTGGTGCACTTGGGAACTGATGGGAGTCGGATTTGATAAAGTCTGAAATCTGACATCATCACATAAATAATCATTTTGCATCGCTTGCTTTTTTCATGGAAATATGGATCATGAAATGTTTTTTTTTTATGGTTCAAGAAGGGCATTGGCCAGTTTCTGGTGAAGGAAAATCACAGACACACAGTGCTCTGTACTGGTGATTGTTTGTTTGATTGGATGTTGAACATCCTCATCAACACTATATAGGTCATTTTGGAGACTTTGCTTCCAATTTTGTGGGACTTTTACCCGACATTGAGATGAAATGACATCTCAAGCCCTGTCGCCCAATGAAAGCAATAGGGTTTATAAGCATGGACGGACGGACCGACTCGCACTGCTTTGCCTGGGCAGGCTTAGTTTACCAGTACTTGTGAGCGGTCGGATTCAGCTCTGCGTTGAAGCATCATGCAGCCCATTTATTTCTTCAAGCCCCAATGGGCGGGGGTCGTCTGTACTGGTGAAGCCTGCCCACGAAGTGTTGTTAGCTAATCATGTCTTACCGTACTCGCCCTATTTACCACACATGCTCCCAAACTATTTTTGGAAAGAAAATGCACAATTAATAAAGCTTACAGTCTTTACAGTAACCTCCCCATGATTTCATATTGAGTTTTGGTGCATGACCCAGACAAACAGCCTTAGTCTGTCACTGATATGTAATATGTTGACCTGAATATTGTTTAGCTGAGAGGTAACATCTTATCATTTAACTTCTTGATCTCTTGAATCAAATTACATGTCAGATTTACCTACATAATGTACAAGCTGTCAATGACAGATCATGTAGCAGCTGTATATTGACATGACAGAAGATACATCTAGGTCCAGGCTGGTTCCCACTTTGTTTTAGCCTTTAACCCTTGTCCTGCTGAATATTCATATATGCCACACCCACTACCGATTATCAACCAATCAGATTACTTGATGCAAATTATTGCAACAAATTCACAATCTGAATGGCAAACAATGTAGATCCTGATCAGATGGCTTCGTCAGAAGCCATCTGATCTGGATCTTCATTGTTTGGAAAATAAGGCATATCTGGGCTCAGCAGGACAAGGGTTAACATGCTATGCAGAACTAATGCAGATCACATCAATACTTTTTAGCTCACCAGAGATGCAAAGATCAGAGAACTCTGACTGGACTATGTTCAAAACTTAATTGCTTTTGTAATTTTGCCTACAGTAGAGTTTGTGTCTCTTCAACTTCTAAAGTTTTCAAGGTCATGATTTGAATTTTAGGCTGTGCATGGGCATAAAGGTCAGACTTATGAATCTCTATTTGTGGAAAAGTTATATGCCCTTGTTTAACTTACACTTGGAAATTTTGCCTTATATCCATGACATGGTACAAAACTTGGACACTAGTATAGATATAGGCTGGGCATACATGTATATGCATATAGAACACAGAACTCTCACTGGACTGTTAATGGAAGAAACACTTTAAATGATTCTTGATTAACTAAGAATTTTGTCTTATAATCCATTGTCATTCTACAATTTTTCAGTGTCATGTCTATAATAAGGAATTATATAGGCTAGGCATGGGCATACAGGTCAGATAACTTCCCTTTAGAGATTGTCTGGTTTTCCTTGTTTTCCTGTGAAATTCAGGCTTGACATTTCATGTAAATTGTCCAGTAGTAGACAATTCAAATTTAATTTAACCCTTTTTGTACCAAATGGAATCTTCCTCCTTATATAAAGCTTGAGTCCATTTCAAAATGTAGGGTGTTGGGTTGTGTTTTCTTCAAAAACTATTCAGAAAATAGCTGAACTTTTTGCAAAAAGTGTAGGTCATGATCATACACCACGTTCTGCGGCATCTGATCTGGGCCTGCACTGTTTGCCAGGGTGCCTGTTTTGGAGTTTCCGGTACAAAATGGGTTAAATACTTAAGTATTTTAAGCCCCCGCCCATAGGGGCTTGAAGAAATATATGGGCTGCATGATGCTTCCACGCAGAGCTGAATCCAGCCCGCACACTAGTACTGGTAAACCGCTTAGAGGATCTATGCCTGCCCAGGAACCGTGGTGCGAGGCGGACCGTCCATGCTAATAAACCCTATTGGTTTCAATGGGCGACAGGGCTTGAGATTTCATTTCATCTCAATGTCGGGTAAAAGTCCCAAAATTGGAAGCAACGTCTCCAAAATGACCTTTACAGTGTTGACGGGGACGTTAAACCTCAAATCAAACAAAAACAAAACTAATGTATTTTAGTTCGATTGTGATGAAAGATTCACTCTTATTTGGATCGCTCTTGAACACTCATTCCAGATGTTATCGGGCACGTGAGAGCGTGAGGCAGTGACTTTTACACCACTGCTACCCATTTACAACTGGTAGGAGTGGGGCAGTGGAAATGCATGTCTTGCCCAAGGACACACCTCACCTCCGGTGGCAGAATTTGAACCCACAACCTTTGGATCATAAGTCGAATGTGCTAACCATTGAGCTGTTGAGGCCACCAAAGCTATTGAGGCAGCTGATAGACTTAGACTTGATATTGTTACGAGATGGAATAGGAAACCTCTCTGGTGCTTATGCACATCTAAATTATTTTAGTAGATATATGGTAGGGCGGTGCGAGTGAAATATTTTAGGTGAAATATGGTACGCAAACTATGCGGCTCCATGAACAAGTCATGCACATATCATACGATGTATGCATGAGTGGTTTATAGAGAGCTGTTTTTACAATACAGGGGGCCGCTAAAAGGCCGAGTCCTATAGAATTTGCCTAAAAATCGCCAACCGCCAAATTGTGCCATATATGATTTTTATTCCCGTCACGTGTTGTGTGGGTGTTCGTTTTGACAGGAGTCATGTCATTGATTATAGGGTCGTTTCATCAATTTTTCCTATGGGAAATATACTATTTGAAGGCAAATCCATTATCTACTCGATTTTGCTATCTGGCTTTGTTTGTGGCCGGTATCTCCACTTCCCCACGAACAAAGCAAGGTAATACGAGTAGGCATGATTTTCCGGTAGTATTCATAGATATATAAACCCTGAAAAAAGCGGACCCTTTAGCAGCAGGTCAAGTTGTAAAGAGTAAACACAACATTGTGACGGGGAAATAGAAAGTATATTGAAAGGTATGTTAAATCTATGTTTAGTATTATTTTTGTATGAACATGCTTGTAGGTTTTGGAGGGGTTTACTTCTAGTATACCCCAACTTTCTGAAGCCTATTCTGAATTCACTATTGAGGCCTGTAGTGATTAGGCTACTAGCTTTGCCAGCTAGACGTCGCAGGATCGATCCCAGGCTTCTCCAGTAGTAGAATGAGTCTTTCTAAGTGAGGTCCTGTCTCATGCTGACCCTAGATGTTGGTGAGACGTAAAGTTTGGACACCCGCTCATTCTAGATTCATTTAGGCTTTTAGACCCCTTTTGTAGAATGTAATTAATAAACGCCGGGTCACTTGTTTGATCCATGACTTGTGACTAGCTGTGGTTAGAAAACCGTGGTGCCGTCCCAATATGATATTAGGTGTAGAGGGGACGTAAACTTAAGACGGGTTTAACCATATCTTCATCATCAGGGCAAACTCTTACAAGAGCCTGTTGGGTTATCCGTGATGATGAACCGTAATGAATTTTATTTCACAAGCATGTTCACGTTGATTAGAAATAATTTTGTTCAAGAAGAATTAAGAGTTCATTTTGTAATGATGCCGTTTTTGTCTGATGACTCAATTTGTGCATGTATGTACATATAAAGAACGTGATGATGCTAAGTGGGAGTATTTGGTCGCCACACGTCATAGCGGCCTGAGCGGTGGGGACGACGTCAGCTGCGTCGTCGGCGTCGCGAGGACGGTTGTGACGGGGTGCCTACCAAATAGAGAGAATTTACGGCAAACAGTGTTGGCCCATATGAGACACTAACAAATGTGTGGATTATAGATGAAAATCTTCTGTTGTAGTTTCTATCTGTTATTAATGTATTGAATTTGTGAATAGCTATATTTGTGAGCCGTGTTGCGGAGAAGGATATGAAATAGAGATTGTTATGTTTCCTGTAATTGGCGACTGACCAGGTAGCGCAAAGGCGTGGTCTGTTCAATTGCCTCTTACTTGTGATAATGTAGTGAGCACAAATTTGATGAGTATTATGCTCAGTAGTAGTGAGCATTAATTGATTTCTGTAGTGCTCAGTAAGGAAACATGAACTTTGAGTATTATTGTGTCAAGCGCTGGGTGCTGATAATTTGATGCACAGTCAAGTTGAGTTCTGCTGTACGGTTATTTGTCGCATGCACTAATCAGCCTGTATGTCTGGTCGGCGCATGCGCAATAACGGTATATCCATAAACATATTCTTACTTCTCCGGGAGGGGGATCATGATATAGCATGTATGTTTTGTGACTCGTTTCTAGTCCCGTTATCGTAATTTGCAGGCATAACAATGTGTGACCTGCTGCTCCCTGCTTCATAGCAGCAGGTACTGGTACGACGCTAGGCGTTAGGGTCCAGCAAGGGCGGACAGACCGCCGTAATCAGCGCCTACCAGGATAGAAGCAGATTCTTCTAAATCTTGTTCGTTGTAAACAAATGTGATCATGGAAGAGGTCAACTTACCTTATTTGGACGATCACTAAACGTCTGATCAGCAAACGTGATCGCTAATCTTAGGATTATCAAATATGTTGATAGACTAGTTTTACTAGTTCGCGAGAGGAAGTGTCACGCGAGTGGGGGATTCACCCTAAGTTATAAACTGGCCAGTCGCGTCTTGTGTTGATTTTTTTTTTTTGTTGTTTTTCTTGTTTTTGTTGTTTGCTTCTGTAGGTATTCACGTCACCCGTTCCGAGCACAGAACAGTGTTTTGCCTTCGGAGCGGACGTCGTGAGTTGGCTACAGAAGCAACAATTTGTGATGTTTTGTGTTAGTAAGTGTTGTATGTAGATACTGTAAATAATTCATGTCATTCATTTAACATCTTTCTTGTGCCTTACCCCACAGCTGCCCGTACACCTGTCAGAGATCACGCTCGGTTGTCTTGTCAGCATGGGGGTTTGCGGGACGCCGTAAACCCACATGTAACATTTGGTGTCAGAAGTGGGATTTTGATCTCTGGCTGGTGTTCCCGGCTGTGGAACAGCACATTGATACTCTGAATCATCAATTTAAAAAAAAAAAAATAATGCATTGACAGCCACATTTAGAAATTAACTTTAATCTTCCCTCCTGCGTTGATGAAGTGCGAAACCCATGTATTCAACTGAATGGATACTGACAAGTCGATAATTTCTGAGCAGGAAGGCAAGGCAAACCCCACTTTTTCTTGGTAACGAAAAACTTAAGTAGACCCCACTTAATTGTGTTACCTGACATTCTACTAAGTTAAACTAGAGTTACTAATTGATCTTACCCACACATGGTTCTGACGTAGTGACGTTAACAATTTACTGACGTTGACATAACGTTAGCGTTAATATTTACGCTGTGGCTTGAGGTTAGGTATGACGTAATAGAAACATTAATGGTGACTTGTTATGATCGGAGTTTTGTAATGTGATGAAACTTCGGATTGTAGCATTTTACTGTAAACGTCGTCAGTTTATGACGTCATATTAGACTACCAGTACGCAACGTCATACTGTGCTGAAAGCATTTGACATTTCAAATCGCGTGTGCTTTAAATAACTAACGTTTTAGTTAGATTAACGCGTATAACACATATCTTAACGTTTTAGTTAAGCCCATTCAATCATCACTGATCATAACTGATCAGTTTATAGTGGTTTTGATAGTAACGTGAGATTTACGTTATCAATAATGGAGCGTTTAATGCAAATGGGAAAGGACTTAGGTTATGAGGGGAAGGAGTTACAAGGTTTTGTTAAGGAGCAGCAAGATATTGAGCGGGCAGAAAGGCAAGAGCAAAGGGATTTAGAAAGGTTAAGGTCTGAGGAAAAGGAAAAGGAAAGGGTACATGAACTAGCTAAGTTAGAGGAAAAGGAAAAGGAAAGGGCACATGAACTAGCTAAGTTAGAAGAAAAGGAAAAGGAAAGGGCACATGAACTAGCTATGTTGAATGTTAATAAGGAACTTGAAATGGCACGCATTAAGACTGAAAGGGAGGCAAAAGAGATTAGTGAGGCCCATTTAGAAAAAATAAAACATGGGTTTGAGCTACAGCACCAAGAATTAAGGAATCAGTTAGAAATGCAGAGAGCGAAGCTCGAGCTAGAATTTGAAAAGCAAAAAGCTGAGAAGGTGGCGCATGCCCGGGATCCTAAGTTACCTTATTTTGAAGAGGGTAAAGATAAAATGGATAGTTATTTATCTAGGTTTGAGAAATATGCTACGGCTAATAAATGGGATAAGAGTGTTTGGGCCGCGTATTTAAGTGCATTGCTCAAAGGGCGCGCACTTGATGTATATGACCGGTTGTCAAATGATGATGCGGCGGATTATGAAAAGTTAAAGGACGCTTTATTAAAGAATTTTGACATGACAGAGCGCGGATTTAGGAAACAGTTCCGTTATAGTAGGCCCGAGAAATCAGAAACGTTCATACAGTTCAGTAGTAGACTGAGAAGTTATTTAGAAAAATGGCTTAATATGGCAAAGATAGAAAAATCTTTTCCGGCTGTCTGTGATTTCATGGCAAGGGATCAGTTCCTGGAGTCATGTAATAGAGAACTGTATGTACATCTGAAGCCAAAGCAGTTTGGTAATTTAGATGAAATGGCTAGGGAGGCAGATTTGTTTGCAGAAGCGCGCGGGGGCGTATATAGTTGCATTAATAAGGGGCAACGCGATAATAGAGGCGCAGCGCAGGGTAAACAGGACAAAGTTGACTCGAACAAACCGAGTGGTAGACCGGATATCAAGTGTAGCATATGTGGTAAGGGGCATTTAACAATTAAATGTTTTAAGAACCCCGACAGGAAACAATTGTATAGCGCAGAGGTAGGAGCAACTGGAGTGGGGGATAGCGGTGTTAAAGAAAATTTTAACACGCGCGTAGAGACTCAAGGTTCTCAGGTTAAGAATGAGAATACGCAGAATGTAGGTCGTGGTTATACACGTGGTCGTGGTAATTTTAGAGGGTCTTTTCGCGGACGCGGTAAGAATAATAGCACACCACGTGGCGCAGCACACCAAGTTAGTTTTTGTCAAACGGAAGTAACTAGGAAAGGTGATGAGATTGGAAGTATTTTTGAAAATAAGGTTGGTGATCCTTTGATTTCGGATAGGGAGGAGTGTAGTAAGGAAACTAGGGAAGGTGTCTGTTACTTCTTAAAGGCAAGGTTACCGACGGCACAAGGATTGGTTAATAATAAAAAGGTGGTTGTATTAAGAGATACTGGGTGTACAGGCTGTGTCGTGCGGAGAAGTTTGGTTTCGGATAGTCAGTTAATAGGAAAGGAATCAAATGTTACGTTGATTGATGAATCCACACAAAGGTATCCTTTGGCAATGATTGACATTGATTGTCCTTTTTTCACTGGGAAAACTGAAGCTTTGTGTATGGATGATACGTTGTACGATTTGGTTATCGGTAACATTGATGGATCAAAACTTCCTGATATGTCTCATTTCTCAGCTGCGGCTGTAACTAGGTCTCAAACTAGGCAGGATGAGAAGCCTTACAGAAAACTTAAGGTTCCCGATCAGATCATTAACGATGACAAGGAGGCTTTCAAGCAAGCTCAGGTTGATGATCCAACTTTGGAAAACATCAGGAAAAGGGTTGTATCTCGGAACAAGACTGTGAGTCGTGGTTTAAACCGAGGTGAAACTAGGTTTATTGAGAAAAAAGGTTTGGCATATAGGGAGTTCACCAAGGGTAACAAAGTCTCTTTCCAACTTGTGGTCCCTCAAAGTTTCCGAGGAAAGGTGTTGAAACTGGCTCATGAAACGCTTATGTCTGGACATATGGGTATTAGGAAGACATTGGATAGAGTTGTAACTGAGTTTTACTGGCCCGGTATTTGCGGTGATGTCGCTAGATTTTGTAAATCTTGTGATATTTGTCAAAGAACTATTCAGAAAGGTCGGGTCACTAAAGTACCTCTAGGAAAAATGCCATTGATTGATACGCCATTTAAGAGGGTGGCAGTGGACATAGTTGGTCCAATTGAGCCTCGATCTGATAGGAAATCTCGGTATATTTTAACCATGATAGATTATGCGACAAGGTATCCAGAGGCGATAGCTTTACCGAGTATTGAGACGGAACGTGTCGCGGAAGCGCTTATTGAAATGTTTAGTAGGGTTGGCATTCCTGATGAAATGTTGACTGATTGTGGATCACAGTTTACTGCTGAGGTAATGAAGGAAGTCAGCAGACTTCTTTCTCTTCAACAGTTAACGTGTAGTCCGAGACACCCAATTTGCAACGGACTGATAGAGCGTTTCCACGCTACGTTAAAGCAGATGTTACGTCGCATGTGTGCTGAACGTCCAAAAGATTGGGATAAATATCTTCCAGCCTTATTATTTGCGGTAAGGGAAGTCCCACAAGAGTCTTTAGGATACTCCCCTTTTGAGTTGTTATATGGACGTAACGTCAGAGGTCCAATGGCAATATTAAGAGAATTATGGGCTGAGGAGGTACGCGATGAGCAAGTTCTTTCGACGTATCAATACGTTATTGAGCTTAGGGAACGGTTAGAGCAGACATGCAAATTAGCGCATGATAATTTAAAGAAGGTTCAGATTAAGCAGAAAGCTTATTATGATAAAGGCGCGAGGTCGCGTAAATTTGACGTCGGCGATGAAGTGCTGTTGTTACTACCGACAGACAGTAATAAATTATTGCTTCAATGGAAAGGTCCTTATGAAGTGGTTGAGGTAGTGAACAAAATGGATTATAAGATCGACGTCAATGGAAATGTTAACACATATCACGCTAATATACTGAAGCAATATGTTGAGCGTCAGACTGTGACGTCTCATTGTCTGATCTCTGAACCTATTATGTCGACAGACAGTCATGACAGAAATGACGTCGACGAGTCTTCATTTGAAGACAGCAGTTTTGAAACTGCAGAGCAACCGGAAAGTGACGGCGACGTTAGCGTCCCACACACACTAACGTCAGAGGAGAGTGAGGAGACAGAAGGGCTGAGAGAACAGCGCCTTGCAGGACTGACATGTCAGACAGACCAAATTATATGTACAACATTTATGTCAGAACCTGTGAAATCAATCAAATCTGTTAAGCCAGAAAGGCCACCTCCAGTGAGATTAAAACGATATCCGTTTGCTAACAAACAACAGAATGTCAGGGGAACAGGAAAATTCTGGGGCAAACCACCATAGCTTAAAAGCAATTTTACTTAAGAAAATTTGGGGGCAGACTACCTTAGTAGGTAATTCTTCGCACGGTTGTTGTGTAAATAGCTGTCTTGTTTAGATAGGTTCATCCTATTCCATCTCTATACACAAAGAAAAAACATTTCTGATTGTTTTTTCTCCAAAAGGGGAAACCTTTGTTACGAGATGGAATAGGAAACCTCTCTGGTGCTTATGCACATCTAAATTATTTTAGTAGATATATGGTAGGGCGGTGCGAGTGAAATATTTTAGGTGAAATATGGTACGCAAACTATGCGGCTCCATGAACAAGTCATGCACATATCATACGATGTATGCATGAGTGGTTTATAGAGAGCTGTTTTTACAATACAGGGGGCCGCTAAAAGGCCGAGTCCTATAGAATTTGCCTAAAAATCGCCAACCGCCAAATTGTGCCATATATGATTTTTATTCCCGTCACGTGTTGTGTGGGTGTTCGTTTTGACAGGAGTCATGTCATTGATTATAGGGTCGTTTCATCAATTTTTCCTATGGGAAATATACTATTTGAAGGCAAATCCATTATCTACTCGATTTTGCTATCTGGCTTTGTTTGTGGCCGGTATCTCCACTTCCCCACGAACAAAGCAAGGTAATACGAGTAGGCATGATTTTCCGGTAGTATTCATAGATATATAAACCCTGAAAAAAGCGGACCCTTTAGCAGCAGGTCAAGTTGTAAAGAGTAAACACAACATTGTGACGGGGAAATAGAAAGTATATTGAAAGGTATGTTAAATCTATGTTTAGTATTATTTTTGTATGAACATGCTTGTAGGTTTTGGAGGGGTTTACTTCTAGTATACCCCAACTTTCTGAAGCCTATTCTGAATTCACTATTGAGGCCTGTAGTGATTAGGCTACTAGCTTTGCCAGCTAGACGTCGCAGGATCGATCCCAGGCTTCTCCAGTAGTAGAATGAGTCTTTCTAAGTGAGGTCCTGTCTCATGCTGACCCTAGATGTTGGTGAGACGTAAAGTTTGGACACCCGCTCATTCTAGATTCATTTAGGCTTTTAGACCCCTTTTGTAGAATGTAATTAATAAACGCCGGGTCACTTGTTTGATCCATGACTTGTGACTAGCTGTGGTTAGAAAACCGTGGTGCCGTCCCAATATGATATTAGGTGTAGAGGGGACGTAAACTTAAGACGGGTTTAACCATATCTTCATCATCAGGGCAAACTCTTACAAGAGCCTGTTGGGTTATCCGTGATGATGAACCGTAATGAATTTTATTTCACAAGCATGTTCACGTTGATTAGAAATAATTTTGTTCAAGAAGAATTAAGAGTTCATTTTGTAATGATGCCGTTTTTGTCTGATGACTCAATTTGTGCATGTATGTACATATAAAGAACGTGATGATGCTAAGTGGGAGTATTTGGTCGCCACACGTCATAGCGGCCTGAGCGGTGGGGACGACGTCAGCTGCGTCGTCGGCGTCGCGAGGACGGTTGTGACGGGGTGCCTACCAAATAGAGAGAATTTACGGCAAACAGTGTTGGCCCATATGAGACACTAACAAATGTGTGGATTATAGATGAAAATCTTCTGTTGTAGTTTCTATCTGTTATTAATGTATTGAATTTGTGAATAGCTATATTTGTGAGCCGTGTTGCGGAGAAGGATATGAAATAGAGATTGTTATGTTTCCTGTAATTGGCGACTGACCAGGTAGCGCAAAGGCGTGGTCTGTTCAATTGCCTCTTACTTGTGATAATGTAGTGAGCACAAATTTGATGAGTATTATGCTCAGTAGTAGTGAGCATTAATTGATTTCTGTAGTGCTCAGTAAGGAAACATGAACTTTGAGTATTATTGTGTCAAGCGCTGGGTGCTGATAATTTGATGCACAGTCAAGTTGAGTTCTGCTGTACGGTTATTTGTCGCATGCACTAATCAGCCTGTATGTCTGGTCGGCGCATGCGCAATAACGGTATATCCATAAACATATTCTTACTTCTCCGGGAGGGGGATCATGATATAGCATGTATGTTTTGTGACTCGTTTCTAGTCCCGTTATCGTAATTTGCAGGCATAACAATGTGTGACCTGCTGCTCCCTGCTTCATAGCAGCAGGTACTGGTACGACGCTAGGCGTTAGGGTCCAGCAAGGGCGGACAGACCGCCGTAATCAGCGCCTACCAGGATAGAAGCAGATTCTTCTAAATCTTGTTCGTTGTAAACAAATGTGATCATGGAAGAGGTCAACTTACCTTATTTGGACGATCACTAAACGTCTGATCAGCAAACGTGATCGCTAATCTTAGGATTATCAAATATGTTGATAGACTAGTTTTACTAGTTCGCGAGAGGAAGTGTCACGCGAGTGGGGGATTCACCCTAAGTTATAAACTGGCCAGTCGCGTCTTGTGTTGATTTTTTTTTTTTGTTGTTTTTCTTGTTTTTGTTGTTTGCTTCTGTAGGTATTCACGTCACCCGTTCCGAGCACAGAACAGTGTTTTGCCTTCGGAGCGGACGTCGTGAGTTGGCTACAGAAGCAACAATTTGTGATGTTTTGTGTTAGTAAGTGTTGTATGTAGATACTGTAAATAATTCATGTCATTCATTTAACATCTTTCTTGTGCCTTACCCCACAGCTGCCCGTACACCTGTCAGAGATCACGCTCGGTTGTCTTGTCAGCATGGGGGTTTGCGGGACGCCGTAAACCCACATGTAACAGATATTTCATTTCAGTTGTCAGCTATCAGACAGTTTGGTTCAACTGAGACTTGATGTCTTCTAGGAAGACCATTCACATGAAATGTCAAACTTCATTATAGCCCGCTTTGAAAAAGTGGGGGCTATATTGGATTTGCCTTGTCCTTATGTGATACCGTAATTCTGTAATTCCGTTATTCATGATAACTCAAGAACCGTTTGAGGTATTTTCATGAAACTTCACTAGAATGTAAAACACTATGAGACGATGTGCAGAGCACATGAACCATAACTCTGGATTGCCTACTTTTTGAGTTATTGCCCTTTGAACATTGAAAAATGGCAATTTTAACCTTGTCCGCTTCATAACTCAAAAACCGTTTGAGGTAATTTCATGAAACTTAACACAAATGTAAAGCACTCATCATCATCAACGGATTTTTGATTAACGTGCAGGTACAGGGGCAATGTCCACATAAGTGGGCCCCCTTCCAGGTAGCTGGCTTGCTGCACGCATGGCAGATCTTACACCAGATCTCCAGGCTTGTCTATCATGAGGATCGATAGCAGAGAGCTTCCATTCTCTGCAATCTCTTTCTGTTAGCTGCTTCCAGGTCATCTTGGGCCTTCCTGGCCCCCGCTTTCCACTTACCTGTATGTCACAGGCAGTCTTGATTGCACCGTTGGAGCGTTCCACATGTCCATAACAGCGATGGACGATGTGCAGACTGCATGAACCATAACTCTGGATTGCCTACTTTTGGAATTATTGTCCTTTGAACATTGAAAAATGGCACTTGGAATAAACACATTACAGTAATAATTCGTCTCCGTTCCATAATGTATATTAGATAATTGTACAATACCAATTTCAATCCTTTTTACCACCTTTAATTAGAGGCTGAAAGCTGAAACATTCTTTTTCTTGTATTTTTCTTTTCTGATAGCGCTATAGCGGGGCTATAGTCAGATCCTCTGACAGTTCTAGTTTCCTCTGAAAAATAATAACAAATTACAATGCCATCTGCTACAGTTTTGTGAATTCAGCACTTGAATAGTCAATGAAGATATATGTAATTGTGGTGGTTAATTCTGTGTTTCTGTTCTATGATATTTTTCTCTTTTCAGTCACAATAATAGACGAACAACATTTGAACATCCAGTAACTGGGAGGACGCCGAGCAGTGGCTCTCCTGTAAGGTGAGTTACCTACCCCTGATTGGGTTGTATTTCTCTTGGAACATGACAATCACTAATGTATTTAAGTTAAGCAATGGTGGATAGCGATATTGTAATGTGTATACTGAAGAAGAAAATTTTGGAGGTTATAATTTTGCTCAGAAGTACATGTATATTGGTTCAACATGTACTATTGAGGGATTCTTGTCTTATTTATAGCCCTTAACCCTTGTCCTGCTGAATATTCATATATGCTACACCCACTACCGATTATCAACCAATCAGATTACTTGATGCAAATTATTACAACAAATTCACAACCTGAATGACAAACAATGTAGATCCTGATCAGATGGCTTCTTCAGAAGCCATCTGATCTGGATCTACATTGTTTCAAAGAAAAGGCATATCCGGGTTCAGCAGGACAAGGGTTAAACTGAACATGATAACATTATATAACTACAGATAAAGCGCTTTTTTTCATTCGAAAAGTACTGATATTTTTCTTATTTCTGCCTGAAAACATCTGTTGTGGGTATTCATTAGAAGTGCCTCGTCAAGGCCTTCTAATGAGTGCCACAACATAGGTTTTTGTGCAGAAATAAGAAAAATAAGATGTGCATACCCCTGCTTAATTGGGACTATGCATTTACAGACATCATTTTCAAAATATTTTGTCTTGTTTACAATGAAATTAAGGCTCGACATTATGTATGAATTGTTTGCCGAGTAGAGGATTCACATGTATGTCAAACATCTCTTTCCATGAAAAATAATAATGTCCCCCACCATAGCCTGTTTGAAGCATTATATCTCCTGAACCTATGGATGGATTTTGACCAAACTTGCATAGACACATCACTAGGATAAGGGAAAACAGTCATTAGGTCATGATGACCTTGACCTCATTTTCAAGGTCACAGCGACCCAAAAATAGTCATTTTTGGGCCAAAAAGGGCTTGTCTGTACTCTGTCTCATTAATGAATTAATTAAATTTTATCAAACATTGTACAATATATCATTACAACAAACCGCAGATTTAATTAGATTTTGGTGACCTTGACCTCATTTCCAAGGTCACAGCAACCCAAAAAACAGTCATTTTTGGGCCAAAAATGGCTTGTCTGCACTCTATCTCATTAACAAATTGATTAATTTTAATCAAACTTGGTACAATATATCATTACAACAAACTGCAGACTTGTGTAGATTTTGGTGACCTTGATCTTATTTCCAAGGTCACAGCGACCCAAAACAGCCATTTTTGGGCCAAAAATGGCTTGTCTGCGCTGTCTCATTAACAAATTGATTAGTTTTAATCAAAGTTGGTACAATATATCATTACAACAAACTGCAGATTTGATTAGATTTTGGTGAGCTTGACCTCATTTCCAAGGTCACAGCGACCCCAAAACAGTCATTTTTGGGCCAAAAATGGCTTGTCGGCAATCTATCTCATTAACCAATTGATTAAATTTAGTCACACTGTTACAATATATTAATACAACATACCACAGATTTGATTAGATTTTGGTGACCTTGATCACATTTTCAAGGTCACAGCGACCCAAAAACTGTCATTTTTGGGCCAAGAATGGCTTGTCTGCACTCCATCTCATTAAGGAATCGATTAATTTTCATCAAATTTGGTACAATATACCATTACAACAGATTTGGTTAGAAATTGGTGACCTTGACCTCATTTTCAAGGTCACAGCAGCCCAAAAACAGTCCTTTTTGGGTCAAAAATGGCTTGTCTGCACTCATTTCATTAACGAATTGACCAAATTTCATCAGACTTGGTACAGTATGTCATTACAACAAACTGCAGATTTCGTTAGATTTTGGTGACCTTGACCTCATTTTCAAGGTCACGGTGACCCCAAAACAGTCATGGCTTGTCTGCACTCTGTCTCATTAACGAATTGATTGATGTTTGTCAAACTTGGTACACTATATCATTACAATAAACAGCAGATGTGGTTAGATTTTGGTTACCTTGACCTTTTTACAAAGTCACAGCACCTCAAAGACTGTCAATTTTGGGTGAAAAATGGCTTGTCTGCACTCTACCTCATTAATGAATCAATTAATTATAGTCAAACTTAGTACAATATATCAGTACAACATACCACAGACTTGATTAGATTTTGGTGACCTTGACCTTTTTTTCAAGGTCACAGGCCCCCCAAAACTGTCAATTGGGCCAAAAATGGCTTGTCTGCACTCTAAGGCCAAGGTCTCCGGAAACCTGTTCTTTTGGGGCCAAAAAATGGCTTGTCTGTAACCTATATCATTTAAGAATCTATGAATGTTGGTCAGAATCAGTACAATATTTAATTACTGTCTACCAAATTTGTCTGCTGATCTCAGCTTTTTAATGACTGTTGTTTTTTTAAGGTCACAGGCTCCCGAGAAAACTGTCAGTTTTTAGCCAAAAATGGCTTGTTTGCAGCTTACATTTTGGTGACTTTAACCTAGTTATTAAAGTCTAATGGGTGTTTCAAGATATATTTATGGTTGGGGGACATTGTTTTCCTCTGAAAACATTTCTAGTTTAAAAAATTAAAGGTCCATCTGTTATAAAAATTTACACGGCATTTAAGACATGAAGTGCTTTTTTTTCATGCATAAATTCTATGGAATATCAGAATAATAGACAGTTCTAGAACTTTATTTGTTGACCGGCTTAGCTTCCACATCATGTATACTCTGTAATTTTGAACTGTTATTGCTTAGTCTTATGACATTTAAAGGTGCATTATTGAGCTACTGGGTCTCAAATTTTTTTTCTGGTTTTTAACTTCAATGCATACTCCTTTGTCATGTGTACACTTTTGGAGCTAAATACAGCTTCAGAACTTTGTGAAAATGGTCGTTTTCATTCGTGTTTACCCTTCGATCTGCACATGTGTTCGGAATTTCTGTTCTAAAAATAAATCTGTCACTTTACACATTCATGGAGACAGTATCGTCTCTGAGTGTCGTTACTTATGGCATGGTATTCAGCGTCATATTTTTTCCGATTCAGGCATGGCCTAAGCAAACAAGGCCAAAAATGAACGTCGCATAACGTCATATATGGAGATTCTATTTTTGTCACGAACTAAAAATAGATCTAACTAGTGTTAGAAACCTAGTTAGGTAATCCCTCTCAAACTCGTTTACCTGTCATCATAATTGTTCCCATTTTTGCATAAAATGCATTCATTTGTATTGTTTTTAAGAAAAATACCGGCTATGTGTATTTCATTTTTGGAAGCACTTTTTCCGGATAGCTCAATAATGCACCTTTAAGTCATAACAAAGGAATAAAGTGCAGCTGAAAAAATCCCTGCCTCTGGTGAGATTTGATATCTGGTAGATGGGCTGAAACAACCAAGACAGAATTGACTTCCTGTCATAGTTGTCAGAGATTGACTATAAACCTAGAAGATAAGATAGATAATTGGAGGAGTAGCAATCCCCCCTCTTGATACCTCCCTGAGCATGTCGGAGGCGCCCTCATTTTGATGCTAACCCTTCTCTTGCTGAATATTCATTTAAGCTACACCCATTTCTGTCTATCAACCAATCAAATTACTTTTTGTAATTTATTGCTACAAATTCATAAACTGAATGTCAAACAGTGTAGATCCTGATCAGATGGCTTCTGATCTGGATCTACACTGTTTGCAAAGATAGGGGTTGTCGTGAACAGCAAGATAAGGGCTAATTTCTGCCCAAATTATGCCAAACATTTGGAGTCTCCCACATTATGAACTGAGAGTTCCCCTATATATTCTTTGTTAAAAATCTCCCTCATCAAAATAGCAATTCTCATACAGTAAAAAAATTATCATATATATGTTCAATGAAGTTATCATTTATGATGAGAGACGTCAATGAAGTTATCATTTATGATGAGAGACGTCAATGAAGTTATCATTTATGATGAGAGACGAGAAGTCATTATTGGCAAATTATAGTCTGATCCCAGATGAGCATATTATAACAAAGGAATAAAAATCAGCTGAAAAATATTGCCTTCAGTGGGATTTCAACCCAGGCTGATCTGATGAAATAATCCAAGGCTGTATGTAACCTCTCTGACACGATTGTACAATCTTCCAAGGTAGATAGGGTAGGGTAGATAGGGTAGGACTTGCAGGCAAAAACATTTAGCAGCTACAATGTATATGATTAGTACATTTTTTGTGGTTTTAGGTCCCCACAAAGCCCAGACATCAAGCCAGGTAGCAACAGAAAAAGTATCAAGTCAAAGTAAGTCTTAGTTGTAACAGTGGTCTCATCATGTTATCTAAGTTTATGTAATTGATCCCACTCTATGTAAAAAGTAGGGTTTAAATATTACGTTGCATTATTTTTAATCCTCAAGGCTATTAGCTAGGTTCAGAAGCAGATCACATAATTTTGAACAAAAATCACTGAAAATCATACTTGGCATTCCATGTGTCCCCCGTCCATCAGAGCTTGGAGAAAAAGATTGGGTTGCTTGGTGCTTAAGTGCAGAGCTGAAACTGACCAAACTTGGGAACTGTTAAACAGCTTTAAAAGTTTAACCCTTATCTTGCTGTTCACGACAACCCCTATATTTGCAAACAGTGTAGATCCAGATCAGATGGCTTCTCCATCTGATCAGGATCTACACTGTTTGGCATTCAGTTTATGAATTTGTAGCAATAAATTACATCAAGTAATATGATTGATTCAAAGTCAGAAACGGGTGTGGCTAAACTGAATATTCAGCAAGAAAAGGGTTAATTAAGTCTGTCCAAGAAAAGTGGTGCAAGTCTGACCGTTCCTTAAACCCTAGCAGTTTTTAGCTCACCTGAACACAAGGTGCTCATTCTGAGCTTGTGATCAGGGAATGTCCATAGTGCATTGTCTGCGTCCGTCCTCAACAGTTTGCTTCAAATGTCAACTTCTTCTAAATCCTTACCCCAATTTGATTCAAACTTCACAGGATTATTGCCTAGGTAATTCCCTACCAAAATATCTAAAATTGTTCTGCTCCGATGAAGAAGATGGTCACCAAGGCTAAAAATAGAAAAGTCTTCAAATGACAACTCCTCCTTTACCCATTGGCCAATTTCAGTCAAACTTCATAGGAATGATGCTTAGGTGACTCTCTACCAAAAGGAATTAAAATGGTTTTATTTTGATGAGTAAATTGGTCCCCAGAGCTAAAAATCGAAAAATAATTTGCTTTAGATGCTTACTTTTCCTAAACTTCAGATGAATGTTGCCTGGGTGGCTCCCTACAAAAATAGCTAGAATCATCCCATGAAGAAGATGGCCACCAGAGCTAAACTGTTATAAAAATCTTCAAACAGCAACTCCTCCTGTACCCTTGGGCCAATACCATTCAAGCTTCATAGGAATGTTGCTTAGGTGACCCTCTGCCAAACAAGCTAAAATGGTTTTGATGAGACCTATTTTGCTGAAAGCAGCTAGTGTGGCCCAGAAAATCTTGTACATCCCAAGAATTTCGCGTCTGTGCTGTGGCTCTTGCTTCCAAAGGATTACCCCTTTTTTCAGAACATTGTTCTGATGAACAAGATGGCCACCAGAGCTAAAAATAGAATGATTCTGATGAGTACACACAACATACCTTTAATTTATAGAAGATTGTAAAGATATTTCTTAATAATCCTGATTGTTCCTCCTGACCTGTTGCTATGAGCAACCGTCAGTGGCTCAAACTATCCCTACCTGAATCTCGAACAAAATGTCATGGTCCCAAAGGTGTTTGAGTCTTTGAATTATAACTATAGAATCAGTTAATTAAATGATTACATTTCTGTTTCAGAAATATCAAAGCTCCATCAGCATCCAGGGGAGAGAACTCTAAGGTGATCATGAGAGGATGGCTGCAGAAACAGGTGAGAGGAAAAGAAGCTATTTTTGGGCATAAAAAGTCCTGAACGCAGTTGTTCAGAGCCTCGTTAACTTAATCCTTAAGACGCAGAGAAAAACTACATCTGAAAATGTTGTCTGCTTATATAATTATGCCGTATGCTGAAGTGTTTTGCAAACTTTTTAAAAATATTTTTGCATACAGGCAAACAGTGTGGGCCCAGATCAGACTGCTCCTACAGGAGCAGTCTGACAGGCAAACAGTGTGGGCCCAGATCAGACTGCTCCTACAGGAACAGTCTGATCTGGGTCCACACTGTTTGCAAAAGATTACTTTTAAGGTAACCAGCAGACGACAATTGTCATGATTGGCATTTTACATACGGGCAAACAGTGTGGGCCCAGATCAGACTGCTCCTGTAGGAGCAGTCTGATCGCGGTCCACGCTGTTTGCAAAAGATTACTTTTAAGGTAACCGGCAGACGACAATTGACATGATTGGCATTTTATGGGTTACCTGGCTTGTTATTGGTCAAAATGCTGACTGTTTTTGCAAGTACAATATTTGATACAGGTCTTTGTTTGCTGCAAAAATGTGAGTAGCTGTTGCAAATGCAAAAGCTACCTAATGTTGTTTTTCAGCAAAAATAATAGTTAACTTGCCATATTGAATTTTAATAGCTAATGATATCATAAGCTTTGAATAACTGACCCCTGGCCTGAGTCTGATCACTGGAAACCATATTCTTGCACATCAGATAAGGAAATCCATAGCTTTTGTCTGGGATAGAAATTCTTTTCACCCTGGTGTTCTTACCCAGGGTAAGGGTAAAAAATCAAGGATTCTCATATGTTTGATATGCCCTCATTGAATAAGACCTCATATGCGCCGCCGTTAATGTTGAGGTCACAGCACGATAGGTGACGTCACTAAAGATCACATCATTGTCATCACAATACAAAATACGGGGAACGTTGTAACCAAAGTGACTGCATTATTAAAAATCCATGCTCTGAAATGAAAGGCATGCAAGAAAAAGAATCTGACATGGGTGTGAAGGGTGGATAGAAAGTCTGTCCCTTGGGATCACAGTCCGGTATCACTCGGCAAGCCTTGTGATGCCGGACTGAGGCCCTCGGAACGGATTTTTCTATCCACCCCTCACACCCATGTCAGACCCTTATATTCTCTGACTAGAGAAGATTAACAGGTTCAGCCCTCAGTTTCTGAAATGGACTCTTTTTGACTTTTGAATTTGGAGACAAAGGGTGGAAGTAGGGGGTTAAATCAATAATCAATATTGGGATGGCAAACAATGTTATTGTAGATCCTGATGGTATAGGCAGGAAGATACCATTCAGGTGCAAATGGGTTAACCCATTGTATACTAGTGGACTCTTCCATTGCTATATGTTGGACAAGTGCATTTGTCATATAAGGGGTGGAAGGCCTATATTTTTTGATGGAAAATTCTGTTAGCAAACAGTGCAAGCCCTGATCAGATGCCGCATTCTGCGACATCTGATCTGGGCTTGTACTGTTTGCCAAGGTACCCCTTTAGGGGTTTCCCGCATGCAATGGGTTAAAAACAGTTTTAAACTCAGTGAGGTTTCATTTAACTGAATATTTTAATTACAGGAAAGTGGTGGGTTGCGGCTATGGAAAAGAAAATGGTGTGTATTAGCTGACTTTGGACTGTTTTTCTACAAAGATGACAGTGAACAGACTACCATTGGCTCCATATTACTGCCCAGCTATGAAATCAATCCCTGCTCTCAGACTGATGTTAATAAGAAATACGCTTTCAAAGCAGAACATGAGAATATGAAAACTTACTATTTTGCTGCTGATAATCAGGTTGCTATGGATCAGTGGGTTGATGCCTTGAGGATGGCATCACGCGTACAAAGAGCACCTGGGTAAGTTTTGTTTTAGTATGCATTTAGCAGAACATGTTGCATAGGCATGTTAAGATACTGAAGTTGCATTCGAACAATTTATTATTGACTTGAAGATGGCTTGTTTAGTACAGAGAGCATCACCTGGTTAAATCTTACATGTACAGTAGAACTTCGATGGCTCGAACACCGAAGGCTCGTTTACCATGGATGTGTCGAACCCATTCTTGAGCCCCTAGCGAAATCCTGTACATAACAAATAGTGGGGGATAATAAAGGAGATTTTAGTGCAAATGTATGCTGTGTGTACTCATTAGAATCGCCTCGATGAGGCGATTCTAATGAGTACACACAGCATACATTTTCATTATAGAACACCGAAAAAATGTCTAAAAGTATCTCGTTATGCCTCCTGACAGTAACCTCATTGGCTCGAACTACCCCTGTCTCGAACAGATTTTCGAGGTCCCAAAGGTGTTCGAGCCATTGAAGTTCGACTATACCATGTTTGCAAAATAAGGGCACCGTCAGGCATGAAACTTTTTTCAGATCTTTGGATGATTTCAGATTTTTTTTGGTTTCCAAATGTGTTTCATAAACTTTCTAATTTTGTCTGAAACTTATAAGAATGACATTTTCAGAAAGTGTTTGGGGGAGAGTTTCAGATTTTTATACCCCCACAAATGAAATTTGGGGGGGTATATAGGAGTGAGCTTGTCAGTCTGTGGGTCAGTCTGTCGGTCGGTCTGTTGACTTGGTTTCCAGCTCAAAAAGCGCTTCACCGATTTTTATAATTTTTGGTACACTGATGTAACATCATAAAATACAGGTCAAGTTCGATTTCCACTACAATTCGTCAATTTTCGACATAGTTATGGCCCCTTTCAAGTGAAAAAATTGCAAAATGCTGCTGTTGTACTATCAAGGCAGTTTTTGTGGGGGTATTCATCACCTTTAGTGATAGTTTCTAGTTACATCAGCATCCGGTCTCCTGCCTGCTTAGTGCCCTGAGATATAAAAACAAGCCTGAGAAATTCCTTCTATTTAGCATACAGCTAGGTACTACCAAACGGGACGTCTCTGTAATTGTTACACATTCTTAACCAATGGTTATGCATTCTTTCATTCTGTAGGCGTGCAGTAATGACTTTTAAGGTAACCAGCAGACAATAAAGCAGACAACAATTGTTGTGATTGGTGTCTTAAGGATTAAAGCGCCAACGAGACATAGCAAATGTTACTTTCAAATATTTTGTTGTATTTTTTAGAAAAAATAAACCTTGACATTTCTGAATGGCAGACAATACAAATGAAATGACAAACTAGAAGTGAAGGCAATGATCAGGAATTAATACAATTAACCCACAGCTCCCATCAGAGACACCAAAGGGAAAGAAGCACAAACATGAAACAACTAGACCCTAATGGAAACATCAATAGCGGAAAGCCAAAAGGACAGTTCCCACAGTATGGCCAATTGGCTATCCAAAACAAAATAATGTAAGCGACACAAACACTCAAAGACAAACCATAACTAAAATAAACTGCGACAGAAGAACCGCCTTGGAACGGTCAGTGAAACGAACTCCAACCGGGGGACCAAATTCAACCCCACATGGCCAAAATCCTCGCCCTTACTTCCATCGCAAGCCTGATTTATTTCTGAAGATGAAAAATAATAAAAATAAATTGGAATGTTGACTGTTCTGCAGCTTTCCCTTGTGCTTTTAGAGTTAACTTCAACTGCTGCTCATGACAAGCAGACGACATACCTGGAGCAGACGAAAATTTGATTTCTTATAATATTTTTCAGTGAAAATAAGGCTTGACATTGTATGTGAATCGTCTGCTTGGCAGACGATTCACATATAATGTCAAGCCTTATTTTCACTGAAAAATACACTTTAAAAATGTCTGCTAGTCATGATTAGCCTCTAAGTTGAAGGGTTAATTTTGGGATGGATTCGTTTCATCATTTAGTATCTACTTGCTGTTTTCTGTTCTGTAGGGGTTCTTCTATGGATCTACCGAAGCTGGTTCCCAAGTCCCCAATAATGACATGGAATGAAGACCTGGAGACTCCGGATGCAACCCCTAGAGATGGTCCCCAGTTCCCTTTTAATGATCCGAATGTATCTAGGGACAGTTATAGAGACCGGTCACCTTTACAACAAAGACAGAATTCTCAGAATATGAGGAGTCCTTATGAACAAGATGGGCATGGTGATCAACAGCAAAGATATCCAAATGATAGATTAGATCAAGGTCAGATGGATATGTCAAGAGATTCAAGGTTGAATCATCCAGGGAATTTTGATGATAGGGGTTCTTTAAGGGATTCTCAGAGAGGATCACATGGTTATAACCCCAGTGGAGATTATGGGACTCTAGCATATGATTCACAGTCATATCCTCAAGGTCAAGGTCAAGTGAACATGCCGCCAAACAGAATGCAAGGGCGGCCTCCTGATGATATTGCTAATCGTTCAATGGACAATAGATATCCTAGTGATAGACTAAATCAGAGTAGGATTTCTCAAAGGTCATTAGGTCAAGGTCGTCCAGGTCTTCCAGATGATCAAAGGTCAGGGACATCAATAGGTCAGTCATCAACAGCTTCATATCCCAGACCAATGAGAGATCAATACTCAACAAGTAGTTTACCTAGAGGCCATAAGCCAGGGTTAAATGATACAAGGGGAGCCCCCTCCTCTAGTTCACTGAGAGGTCAAGGTCAGGTCCCTCAGAATTATAATTCCTTGCCAAGGGAACCAAGACACCATGATGCTGTGTCAAGGTCAGGTCGTCAAGGCTACAGTAGGGAAGCACCTACAAGTCAGTCACCTCCCGGGAGATTTGGTGGGAGGAGAGACGATAAAAACCCCTACATGGTGATGTCATCTCCACAGTCATCAATGGATGAAACAAGGTAAGCAACTGCAACGAAAGATATTGTTTTAATTATTCAATAGCTACAAATGAAGAGAAGTAGCAGGGATGTTTTGGGGATAAATTTCTTATGTCTGCTCTAAACCCTATCTCTTATTCCTACTCTAATCTATATCTTATCTTGAAAAGATAATTCTAACAAGAACCCATAACGTACTTTTCTTTTCCAAATATAATGGGTACTCCCACAGAGGCAGTTCTAAGGAGTAACCACAGTCTATGTTTTTGAGAGAAATTATGGAAAATAATGAATATGGCGTGAACCCCACTTATCTCTTTATAAAGTGAAGTTAAGTGGTGTTCATTTCATCAAGTTGCAAATATCAACATGATGTTACTTAGAACTGTGGTAATCATGACAAGTGTATTTATGAAGAAGCTTAGTTCATTTGAGTAAGAATTGTTAAATAAACGTCATAAAGAAAACAATTTTTCATATGCCCAATGATTTGTCTGTGTTCAGCTTTATAGAAGAATGTATGAAGAAATGAAAGCATTTATAAAAGGAAATTTATGGTACTAAGCGATTGCAATTGCTAAACTACAGGTACTTGGAAGTTTGATCCTTCAGAAGCTTTGGAAATGACTAAAAATAAAAAGACTCAGAAGCCATTATGAAATGACTAATTGAAACTTTTGATTTTGAGCATAATAAATTTATTGTGTGCACCTGTGTCAAGGCCTATTATATGTTGCAGCTAGGCAAAATTCCAGGTATGCATTATTTTAATACAGGTCTAATTTTTATAATTGTATGAAGGCAGATTTTGATTGGCTAAGGATGTCTGCTATCATGTGACACTGTTGTAGCAATTTATACGAGTTTACTATCACATCCACTTCATGCTATTTGTTTGTTTGTTTGATTTGAGGTTTAATGTCCCGGTCAACACTGTATAGGTCATTTTGGAGAGATGAAATGACATCTCAAGCCCTGTCTCCCAATGAAACCGATTGAGTTTATAAGCAGGGATGGTCCGACTCGCACCGCTTTGCCTGGGCAGGCTTAGATCCTCGAAGCCATTCACCAGTACTCGTGTGCGGTTGGTTTCAGCTCAGACAGTTCTAATGAATTCCCACAACAATGGGTTACATTGAGAAACAAGGACAATTATCCTTCAGTTATCACCAAATATCAACCTAATTTGTTGCTAATAGTTGCTATACCTAGGGCTGGCTAATCGGAGCTGAAAAGATAATCGATTATCAGTCATGTCATTGCGATCGATAATCGATTAGTAATCGTTAAGATTTTTGTCATTATTTTACCTGTCTGGCTTTCTGTCTGAGCATGACTATTACCATATGTTGCCCTTTACCATATGTATATTTGAACAGACAGGCCTGAGCAAACTTTGTGGAATTTATCGATCAATTAATCGATTATACGATTAATCGTGGCAGCCTTAGCTATACCGTATTATTTCTTTTTTCCTAGTCGACCCTTATCATCTTCCCGACACAGTAACAGACCGTTACCACAGCAACCACAGGAACCACCGCGTCCAGCTGGGAGTCAGGCCGGGGACTATGCCAGTCTTACTAGATATAGAGATAGACCAAGAAGTAGGCAGATTTTATATACAACAGAGAAACAAACATAGTCTCAGATAAGGAGGAGTGTTGAAGATTATTTTGGGATATATTATAAGGATCAACCATGGTTTTTCATGCATTAACATTCGCCGGGTCCCGAGGAAACTGTTTGAACATGAGGCCGCCAGGCCGAATGTTCAAATATCTTCCGAGGGATCCGGCAAATGTTAATGCATGAAATAACCATGGATGATCGTTGTTCTTGCATAACCTACGATTCCGACAGCAAATTTTGACGAAAACGCCCAAAATCTCCATATAAACTCCATCTATACTCTTGAAATGCGACCGGTGAACCAACATTGCGGCCATTTCAGAATGTTGTTTACAATGACGTTGTTACGCAGTAACCATCTGACGTCATCATAGAACCCTAAAACGCCATGTTCAGGGCGATAACGTTACGCCGCTCAAAGTAACATAAACAAAGCAAGGCCCGTCTTGTGATATCAAAAGCTCAAAATCCATGTTCAAACGGCACGCGAATTTCATGATTTGAACATGGTTTTTGCTGTTTGAGCACGGCTTTTGGTCCATTTGACAATGGCTTCAAATAGCCATGCGCATAGGTATTTATGCAAGAATTTCTTTTAATCCATCAAAACCATACATTGTGGGCACCATAATGATCCTAAGTATTGGAACAGGCAGACAGAACTAAGCAAACAGTGCAGACCCAGATCAGACTGCTCCTGAAGGAACAGTCTGATCAGGGTCTACACTGTTTGCCATTCTGTCTCCACTTTTGGACTCCTTGCTGGAGTACGAAACATCTGTTTAAATTTTAAGATAATTAAAGCAAGTCCTAATTAAAGCAAGTCCTCAAGGTTTCTGAATTTTGAAGATTTTTACGGTCCTTGCCCTTTTTTGTGGTGAGAACATGTTTTTAACTCCGATCTTGCTGAATATTCATCTAAGCCACACCCAGTTCTGTCTATCAACCAATCAACTTGCTTGATGTAATTTATTGCTACAAATTCATAAACTGAATGCCAAACAGTGTAGATCCTGAGCCATCTGATCTGGATCTACACTGTTTGCAAAGATAGGGGTTGTCATGAACAGCATGATAAGGATTAACAAGAAAAGTATCCTTTGATTATCCTCGTAACTACTTGTTACTACTTGTCTGGAACTATGGACATTGTTACTACTTGTCTGGAACTATGGACATTGTTACTACTTGTCTGGAACTATGGACATTGTTACTACTTGTCTGGAACTATGGACATTGTTACTACTTGTCTGGAACTATGGACATTGTTACTACTTGTCTGGAACTATGGACATTGTTACTACTTGTCTGGAACTATGGACATTGTTACTACTTGTCTGGAACTATGGACATTGTTACTACTTGTCTGGAACTATGGACAAATATTTATGATTATAATAATGGGATATTTTTTTTTCAATCCAAGATAAATAGAGGCTCTCAAATGTGTAGCCCTGGTAGTCATATAAATTTCATATAAAATTTTTTTCCGAGTGTGATATTCTGTTTTATTGTATGGCAAGTTTTAAGTGCCAATGTTGAACAGAAACCTAACAGTATTGTCAACAACCATCATGATGATGTCATTGATGATGTCATCATATTTGGTGATGTAATACATGTACTTCACCACAACCTCTTCATCATCATCATCATCATCAACGGATTTTTGATTAACGTGCAGGTACAGGGGCAACGTCCACATAAGTGGGCCCTCTTCCAGGTAGCTGGCTTGCTGCACGCATGGCAGATCTTACACCAGATCTCCAGGCCTGTCTTGATAACACTGTTCTTGGGGTTCAAAGGAGAAACCGTGTCAGCTATACAAACATGTTATATCAAAACAAAAATGTATAGAAGTGGATATAGATAGATTTATGGTCATTTTTATGCCCCCGCATAATGGTGGAAATTGCATATAGTGTTACCCCTGTTTGTCTGTCCATTTGCATCCACATCCACATCCATGCCTGGGATGGCATAAGCAACTTGCATTTAAGTCATCTTATTTGTGCTACGATGAAGGGGTATCCTTAGGGCAGATGTCTAGTTACTAAACCCTGTTGACTACAATGGTCATGTTCAGTGTTAAGGATGGGAGAGCACTTCAGAGATGTAGTGTTGAATAGGCTAATGCCATTAATCTTGTAAAGGAAAGGAACAAATTAGCGTAAGTATGGGGCCAGAAATTATTTCACTTTGAAGTGTTATCTTTTTTGTTTGATTTGGGGTTTAATCTCCCCATCAACACTGTATAGGTCATTCTGGAGACATTGCTTCCAATTTTGTGGGACTTTTACCCAATATTGAGATGAAATGACATCTCAAGCCCTGTCTCTCATGAAACCAATAGGGTTTATAAGCATGGATGGTCCGACTTGCATCGCTTTGCCTGGGCAGGCTTAGATCCTTTAAGTAGGTTACCAGTACTCGTGTGCAGTTGGTTTCAGCTCTGCATGAAAGCATCATGCTGCCCATCTATATCTTCAAGCCCCGATGGGTACGTGGGGGCCAGCCGTCTGTGTTCACATATATGTCCGCCTCTGTGTCTGAGATGGCATTAGCAACTCGCATTTAAGTTAATTATTTGATAAAACCCTGTTGACTACAATGGTCATGCTGCTCAGTGCCAAGGATGAAAGAGTCCACTTCAGAGATGTAGGGTTGAATGGGCTAATGCCATTAATCCTATAATGGAAAGGAACAAAGGAACATAAGTATGGGGACAGCAATTATTTCACTTTGTAGTGCACCAGTTGCTCAGTTATCTGTGACCTTGAACATGTGATTATTTTTGTTTCAGCCCAGAACCAGCAACAACAACAGTCTGATCTACACTCACCCACCTCACAACATAGTAACTCATCACTACAACGACAGAAACCTGACCTATATGTTGATATTCCTCATACCTATGTTAATGTTTATGATGGCACCCAAGTCAGAGGTGGGTCAAATGTTACAATTTACTCATTTTTGTCGCACCTGCTTTAGCAGGAAGACATAGGCGTGCAAGTTTCCGTCCGTCCGTCCGTCCTTTCGTCCGTCCGTCCATCCGTCCGTCCGTCCGTCAACATTTTACACTGGATGTCTTGTCATCGCAACTCCTCCTACACTTTTAGACCGATCATTTGGAAACTTTGCATGTGCTTTCGCCATGGTATGAGGATGCGCATGTGGTTTGGACTTAATCTTCAAATCAATTTTTGTCACTTTTTCCATATTGTGAACTTAGTCATTTTTAGGTATGCGATACGTACCTCTTGTCATCGCAACTCCTCCTACACTTTCATATCGATTATTTTCAAACTTTGCGTGTGTTTTTGCCATGGTATGAGGATGCGCATGTGGTTTGGACTTTATCGTCGGATCATTTTTTGTCACTTTTTCCACATTGTGAACTTAGTCATTTTTAACCTTCAATTGATATATGATAGGTACCTCTTGTCATCGCAACTCCTCTTGCAGTTTTATACCGATAATTTTGAAACTTTGCGTGTTCTTTTGCCATGGTATGAGGATGCGCATGTGGTTTGGACTTTATCGTCAGATCATTTTTTTTCACTTTTTGCACATTGTGAACTTAGTCGTTTTTAACCTTCAATTGATATATGATAGGTACCTCTTGTCATCGCAACTCCTCTTGCAGTTTTATACCGATCAGTTTGAAACTTTGCGTGTGCTTTCGCCATGGTATGAGGTTGTGCATGTGGTTTCGACATAATTCTCAGAATTTTTTTTTTTCACTTTTTGCACATTGTGAACTTAGCCAATTTTAAGCTTCAGTTGATATACAATAGGTACCTCTTGTCATCGCAACTTCTCTTACAGTTTTATATTGATCATTTTAAAACTTTGTGTTTGTTTTTGCTATGGTATGAGGATGTGCATGTGGTTTTGACTTTATCTTGGGATCAATTTTTATCACTTTTTCCACATTGTGAACTTAGTCTGTTTTTACCTCACATATATAGGCTATGGATTCTTCTCAAAGCCCTATATTCATTTTTTCTGCCTTAAATAAACTTATATTTTTTTGTGTGGGGCAGGTGGGGAGCAGGTGCGACATCAACTTCACCGAAGTTGAATTTCTGGTGTAGTTTAAGGGGAATGGGAACGCCTGGCAGATTTTTCCGCCATTTTTCAAAGGGAGACAACTTTCGGGACTTCCTGTTCGCCTTTCTATAAGCCCTGTCCAACGGAAAAAGGGGTCAACTCTTAAAGGAAAGAATTTGCTCCTCAGGAGCAAATTCTTTCCTTTAAAAGTTGACCCCTATTGACATGGGAGACATAAATACTTTTGCAAGAGTTGCCTCCCCTGAAGGTGTTCCCATTCCCCTTAACAGCTTAAATTAACCTTAAGATTCAATCCCAACATTTGTTTTCTGCTTGTTTCTTTAAGATTCATTGTTTGCGAACAGTGTGTATCCAGATCAGACACCTTGTGTAGGAGCAGTCTGATCAGGGTTCACAGTCCACACTAGAAGCCTCCGTGGTGCAGTGGTTACGCTACTTGCCTTGTAAACCAGGGATCGCAGGATCGATCCCTGGCTTCTCCAGACTTTCGGATGAGTCTTTAAATCGAGGTCCCGTCTCCGTTTGACCTTAGCTGTTGGTGGGACGTAAAACTAAAACTCACTCACAGTCCACACTGTTTGTCTGTATGCAAAAATATATATTTGAAAAGTTTGCAAGAAACACAGCAGATGACACAGGCAGCATTTTCAAATGTAGTTAAGGGTTAACCCTTTTTGTACCAAATGGAATCTTCCTCCTTATATATAACAGTAGTCCATTCCACAATTAAGGGGTGTCTGGTTGTGTTTTCTTCAAAATTTACTTGGAAAATGGCACAATTTTTTTGCAAACAGTGTAGGCCCTGATCAGACGCTGCGTTCTGCAGCGTCTGATCAGGGCCTACACTGTTTGCCAATTACCCGTTTTGGGGTTTTTGGTACAAAATGGGTTAAAAATTTAAATTAGGGCCTGGATTGTGTTGCTCACTTGTCATTGCAATGACCCATGTTCAATTCCCATCATTAGCATTTGGTATGGTACTAGTCACTTGTCCAGTGATGGTTCTTTCCTTTGGGTACTCTGGTCAGCAATATGTTGATATATTCCCTGAGCTTTCTGTACTGTCAAATTGAAGTAAATATGGACCAACCTGTATAAAGCAAGTGCATTGAATAATTAGAATGTTCCTGCAGAAGACAGGTACTTGTCAATACAGGTAAGTTTTAATGCATTTGCCTTTGTTGAGAACTGAATGCATGCTTGCTTAAGGCATGTTGCTTGCTTAATAGAGGTGGTCACTATGACAGGTTTTACTGTATACTTTCAGATGAACCCCCTGAGCTTCCATCAAGACCACCGCTACCAGTTGAGATGCGCCACCTGATTGTTGAAGATATCGCCCAGAATAAGACGCCAAATACCCAGAGTGAAATGCTTGTTGCTGAGAGGAATCTAGAACTACGAATGCAGCAGCCATCCTACTTTGACTACCCGACACCAAGGCAGCCTGTGGTAACTGTTAATTCATTAACTCTTTTTCCAGTATATTTCTGTAAACTTCCGTGGAATATTTTCTTTTCAGTAACAAATAAAGTGAAAAATTGACGGCTTGAACACCTATGGCTTTTTTATGATGGCTCTTTCGAACCCATTCTTAAGTCCTTTGAAAAAAATCCATAACTGCAGATAAAAATATATTTAGGATAATTGCCTTATTTGATCTTGAAAACATATGTTGTGTGTACTCATTAGAATTGCCTCGAAGAGGTGATTCTAATGAGTACACACAACATACATTAGAATTGCCTGGATGAGGTGATTCTATTAAATCAATACACACAACATACATTTATTTTGAAGAAAATTGAAAAGTTGTCCATATTATGCCTCCTGACGTTGCTCTTAGATCAAGCCTCAGTGACTCAAACTAACTCCGTCTCAAAACAAATTTTCATGGTCCCAAAGGTATTTGAGCCATTGAAGTTAGACTGTACTGTGAAAATATAATAACTCAAACAGGTATGGCTCTTTTACTATGGTTAATTTGACCTTGTACTTGATTCAGTAGAGTGTGTGTGAATTCGGGTTTAACGTCGCTTTCAACAATTTTTCAGTCATATCACGACGGTGTCTGGTTGCGACAGGGAGCTCAATGCTCACTTTTATAGTGCTGCCTCACTGAAATATCATGTCCCAGACACATTACATGATACCACACCCAGTCACATTATCCTGACACTGGGTCGACCAGTCCTAGCTCTACCCCTTAAATCTGAGTGCCAAGCGAGGAGCAGCTAGTACCATTTTTAACGACTTTGGTATGTCGCAGCCCGGGATGGAACCCATGACCTCCCGTCCCCGGAGCAGACACTCTACCAACTGAGCTATCGGGGCCGGTTTGATTCAGTAGAGAATTCTTGTAATAGCTCTAGATATCCTTAACTTCAGGTTAATTTAGGCAGTTTTTTTTCTGATTCTGTCTTGCAAAGGAATGATGTGTGTTCTCATTAGAATCTCCTCATTGAGGGGATTCTAATGAGTATGTAGAACATTCCTTTTATTTATAGAATATCAAAGAGATATTCTTTAGTCATCCTCATTATGCCAGTATTTGCGAAATTGTTTCTACTGATGCAGGACAGCTGTCAGTCAGGCTGAAATCTTTTGCCAGAGAAAAAAAGTATCTGCAGGACTGAAGGCATATTTGTTGTCCGAATATAATTTTCTTTGCTAAAATCCACTGGACATTTGTCAGACAGACTAAAAGTTTTTGCAGGACAAAATGAAAAACAATAGCAGGCAGTCCATGCACTTTTCATGAATAGAGTCATGCCTCATTCCCTAGTGCTATGATTAATTCTCAGTAGTTTGAACTCTCATACAAACTAACATGGTTCTAGAGATATTCCAACTACGAAAGCTGGACTCTATTTTAAGACAAAATAGACAAAAATGGGCAAAGTGTCACAAACAGCTCAAACCCACCGGGCGCATTCAGTGATTAGATACACTTTACTAATTTTACACCATTTCTTGGGTCACCGTACACAGCTACAGGAAGACCTATTGCAGATCCTCAGTGTGTCTTGTTTGTTTGATTTGAGATTTAATGTCCCTGTCAACACTGTAAAGGTCATTTTGGAGACGCCGCTTCCAATTTTGTGCGACTGTTAGATGAAATGACATCTCAAGCCCTGCCGCCCAATGAAACCAATAGGGCTAATAAGCATGGACGGGCCGACTCGCACCGCTTTGCCTGGGCAGGCTTCGATCCTCTAAGCGGTTTACCAGTACTCGTGTGCAGGTCGGTTTTAGCCCTGCGTGGAAGCATCATGCAGCCCATATATTTCTTCAAGCCCCGATGGGCGGGGGCCAGACCTCCTCAGTGTTGTCAACATTAGGGTGTGGCAAAATTTATATGTTTTGCATTAGAGATTTTGATCTTTGGTTTGATGTCTGCTGGTTCCTTTAAAAGATATTGTTGTAAACATTGTGGACCCTGATCAGACTGCTCCAAGGAGCAGTCTGATCAGAGTCCACACTGTTTGCCTGAAGGCAAAAAATATGTTTGATGAAATTTTTTAAAGACGATGCAGCCAGTGACATAAACAGACAACATTTTCAGATGCATTTTCTTGGCATTTTAACCCTTGTCCTGCTGAGCCGAGATATGGTTTATCTTTCAAACAATGAAGATCCAGATCAGATGGCTTCTGAAGAAGCCATCTGATCAGGATCTACATTGTTTGCCATTCAGATTGTGAATTTGTTGCAATAATTTGCATCAAGTAATCTGATTGGTTGATAATCGGTAGTGGTTGTGGCATATATGAATATTCAGCAGGACATGGGTTAAAGGGTAATGCTGAAACAGAATGTTCTGTCGATGTATGTAACTGAAATTATTACAGAATATTAAAATCTGGTAAAAGGATGGCACTGAATGTAGAATTTTAAACATATCTGAAAATGCTGATTTCAATTATTCAAATATAGATAAATTTAAAAAAAAATCTGGTGATCCCTATCATTTTGAATTCTTGAGATTCTGCTGTATGATGTTTGAGGAGATTTTGGTGAGTATGTGTAACATACAAAAAAATTGCTAAATTTTTCCAAAATATGTGTTAACTGGAGCAAAGAGAAATGTTTTATGTCCCACCAACAGCTAAGTCTTATGGAGACAGGACCTGGGTTTTAATGTCTGGAGAAGCCCAGGATCAAAACTGCGACGCCTGGTTTATAAGGCGAGTAGCATAACCATTACACTACAGAGGCTTCTAGGAGCAATAATTCCCTTGGGAATCAGTAACAAGTTTGAACCACCTATGGTAACCAATATTGTTAATGTCACTGAAGTTTACGGGGTAGAGCTAGGACTGGTCGACCCAGTGTCAGGATAATGTGACTGGGTGTGGTATCATGTAATGTGTCTGGGACATGATACTTCAGTGAGGCAGCACTATAAAAGTGAGCATTGAGCTCCCTGTTGCAACCAGACACCGTCGTGATATGACTGAAAAATTGTTGAAAGCGACGTTAAACCCGAATTCACACACATTACTGGATGTTCATTTTTAAGATTTTGATGACCAATTATCAACTTCAGGCATAGCCTTACCTGCTCTACAGCTGCTAAAATGGGATTTTGTCATTTTATTACTTCAGGAGAGTCCAAGGTCGCAGAGGTCACAGGGTAGTCATGGTGATCCAAGGTCAAGGCAGCCAGAACCACCACCTAGGGGACAGCAGCTTAACAGGCCAGGTATATTAGAATGACCCCAATTTATTGAGGATTACCCAAACCCTTGAACATAATCAGAAAAGTAGGCTACATGTATGTAGAGAAAATAGGTAGAGAAATTATGAACCAGCATGAATGTATCTGTACTTCAATATAAATTGTTTTGGAGAAAAGCTGACCTAGATTATCCCCTTCGTCACAGAGATTCCTCACAAAAAATGCTGAAATATTTGATTTTGTTTTGAAAAGAATTACACCACAACCTCGTTATAACACTATTAATGGGGTCCAAAGCAAAAACCGTGTTAGTTAAACAACCGTGTTATATCCAAACAAAACTGTAAAGATTGTATAGAAAAATGACCATTTAATATAATCTATACATTTTTGGGATCCATCTAGAAACAGTGTAAAACCGTGTTATAATGAACAGTGTTATAATGAGGTTGTGGTGTTCCTGTAGTTTTCCAACAAATGTAAACACCTTTAGATTGGAGCAGTGTCATAAGAGAACAAAGGCAGTTCATACATCAGTGTTTGTGTCTGTTAAGTTTGTTAAGAGGCTTGAATGGATTCTTATGACAAGCATAGGACCCATAGAAACCTCAAGCACATGACAAATGTTCAGACCAGATCCCGGCTATGTGATCTGAGCTTTGACCATAGCTACCGATAAGATGGGGTATCCATATATTATGGATCTTATTTCTGCATGAAACAATACATTGTGGTACTCATTGGAAGCTTCTCGCTGAGGCACTTTTAATGAGTACTATGTTTCCATGTAGAAATAAGAAAAAATATCAGTACTTTTCTGACGAAAAAAGTGTCTTATTTTAAGCTATGGTTTTCTTTGATGTCATCATGCACCTGTTTTCTAGTGACACAGCTGATATTTAAGGTGAACGGATACACCATTAGGGGAGGCAACTCTTTCAAAATTATTTTTTCCTTCCTTTTAGAGCAGACCCCTTTTTCAGAGAGACTGATTTTATAAGAAAGAATTCAGGGAGCCCCAAAAGCACCCAATTCTTTCCTTTAAGAGTAGACCCCATTTTCGGAGACTGATTTTATTAGAAAGCATTCTGCGAGTCCCAATAGTTGTCTGCCTTGTAAAACTGACAGAAAATATGCCAAGTGTATTCAATCCCCTTAAGCACCCAGTTACTCAGACAAATATGTACATACTTCTCAGAAGTTTGATGTTGCACCAGTGTAAATGTTGAGCTTGTTGTGTGCAGTGAAAGGTGAAGGTCAGGGGCCAGTTGTTCAAAGCATCATTAGCTTAACGAGCTTGTTTGTGGTCAAATTGTTAACTGTTCTAGCAAGTACATGTATAATATCTAAAATTTTGGTAGTTTTGCTGAAGAAATGTGAGTAGCTGTTGCAAATGCAAAAGCTGCTCACATTTTTCCAGCAAAAATTTTAGCATACTTGCCATATTTAACGCTCAAAGTTTTAATAATATGTTAACTAACAACGTCATTAGTTTTGAACAACTGGTCCCAGATGTTGTGTTGAGATGTTTCTGTTGTTTGCTTTTTTTTGACAAGAATGTTTGTTGGTAATTTTTCCATCATAAAATAGCACAGTGACATCCCCATACTTGTGGTTAAAAATTAGGGTTTTCTGAAGTTTTTGGTTGATACAGCGATTTACAAAAAAATATCAAAAGTTTTGCTTTAAATTAAGCTACTTAAAAAGGTTTTAACAAACATGCTGACAGAATGATGTTGTAATGAGGTAATGCTGATTTCATAAAACTCTTATTTGCTTTGAGGGGGTATTATTGCTGTCAGATGGTGTTTGGCACTTTAGCCCTGATGGCATTTTCAAAGTGTTTTTTTTCTAATTTTTCTGAAAAATAAATAATAAAAAAAATATTGACATCTGCTCAAGAGAGCTAAGTGTAAGCTAAAAATCAGCTTTGAAGTCCATATTTAGCTACCCACCTGCTATAATAAATTGCAAAATCTGCCTTCAATGCTAATTAGCACACACTTGAAACCTTGAGCACAACACACTTGAAACCTTGAGCACACTGTCACTGGTCATGCACTGTTGTGAGCCACACCCAACTGCACATTGTCACGAGTCAATTTTAAAGTGAAAGGATACACCTTCAAGGGGGGGCAACTCTTGTAAAACTATGTTTCATTTGTCTCCCTGATCAGTTGGAGTCTACTTTGCAAGGAATGAACAAAGGGCTAAATGTTTTCCTTTGGAAATAGACCCATCGGGCCAGTTGTTCAAAACTTAGTGTCATTAGAAAATAAGTTATTAAAACTTTGATTATTTAATATTGCAAATAGGCTGATATTTTTGCTGAAAAAAAATGTGAGAAGCTTTTGCAATGCAAAAGCTACTCACATTTTTTCAGCAAAAATACCAGAGTATTGGATATTGTACATTATAGTGTATTTGTAATTTTGACCGTTAACAAGCTTGCGAGGCTTACAATATTTGGAACAACTGGGCCCTTGCCAGAAGGGCCCAATTTACACAGGGAAGTCAACAGGAAATCACTAGGCAGTGTTTTCCTGTCCCAGAAATGGGAACAAATGATGTGTAAGGTGAATCCATCACTGTTAAATCTGATGCTGAATATTTAACAGCTTGAGAAAACGGTTGTGGAGCAGTTGTGTGTTGATTGGTTTGTTGTCGTTGCTATGGTAGCGTGGCATGACAGCTTGTCACTGTGTGCTGTGTTTTCTTGTAGATTTAGGGCTTCCCAGTAGAGCAGGTCAACATGGAAACATGCCAGCTAGGAATGTGAATGGCAAGTTTGATGAGGATAGACATGATAATAATGTAGAAGGCAGTGACGATACACTCACTGATGAAAGTAAAGACAGATCAGGATTTTATAGTCTAGGCAGATATAATGAGAAAGTGCACAGTCTGAGTCGTCATCCTAGTGCCCCGGAGAGAAAGAACAGGTTTATGTCTGATATGGATGTGAGAACTCAAACTCTACCTTCTCGCCCAAGACCTGGAGACACGGGTGAGAAGGACTTTCGACTGCGAAGCTTGCCAGATCATGTTCAGTCCATGCCATCAATATTTCATGAACAACCACCTGCATCAACAATAACTAATCAAGATAAACAATCAAGTGCAGGGAGTTATATGAATCTCAGTCCTCCGAGCGTTGCCTCTGATTCTAAACTGATTGTTGGGGATGAAAGTGAGGATCCAAATCAGAGAAAATCAGCTTTCCGACCATTATCATCAGCTTCAAGGGGAAGTAACTCTTTACAGAGAATACCAAGTGTGGATAACTCTGTGAGTAGTTACCCTGTTCCAGGTCGACCAGAAGCTCAGTTAAAGCATGCAGGATACTTTGATCAAGACAGAATGGATCTAAGTAAATCAACTCCGACATCCCAGGTTCCCTCTCAGCAGTCATGGAAACCGACAGGTATAGTTGCAAATATTGCTTTGGTGATGGTAACATTTGCTTCACCTGAATAAGAAATTACAAGCAGTTTTTTTTTCTTACAAACTTAGTTTTTCTTACAGCCATCAGGATAACAAAACCATGTGATTCCTTCATATCACCAAAACTGATGTGTTTCTGATGAAAATTTGTGATATTTATCTCATTAATTTCTACTCCAAACATAGGTTGTGGGTGCTTGTTGGAACCGTCTCATTGAGGCGGTTCTAACGAGTACCCATAACCTATGTCTTCGAGCAGAAATTAGAAAAATAATGTATACCCCTTTAAACCCCAGTTTTCTTTATATAAAGTGGGGTTTTCATGGGTTTTCATTTCACACACTCATTAATGTGTTATATTATGAAATAGAAATTTTTCTACCCTGCTATCAGTGCAATCCTGAGTGGGGACTGATCTCACATGCCATAATGTAGGTTTTGTTTGGAGCTCTAGTTAATGATTGATTGTTTCAAGTTTAACGGCACATCAACCCTTGTGGGTCAGGAGCTCCAGATACAGAAGGAAAATGTGGATCATTGACCCATTCTCCCCAGAGTTTCTGCAGTGGACTATTCCAGCTTTGAGTTTGGACATGTCCATACTTGTAAATAGAGGATTTAGTCAGAAATTTGTACAGGATGACAACCTTTGTAGATCCTTATGAGATGGCTCATTATGAGCCATCTCATCAGGATCTACATTGGTTGCATAGCTGTCTCTACAGGGTATAATTGTCTTTCTTCCTTTTTAGCTCACCGTCATGTAGTGACGAGGTGAGCTTTTGGGATCACTTTTTGTCCGTCGTCCGTCGTGCGTCCGTCCATCCGTCCGTGCGTCCGTGCGTCCGTAAACAATTTCTTTAAACGACATCTCCTCCTAAACCACTGATCGGATTTTGACCAAACTTCACAGGAATGATCCTTAGGTGGTCCCCTTTCAAAGTTGTTCAAATGGTTCTGGTCCGTTGCACATCTAGGTCACAGGAGCCAAAAATAGATTTTTTTCACCAAAAACTTAAAAAATCTTCTTCTCTGAAACCACAAGGCCAAAGTCTTTGATATTTGGTATGAAGCTTCATCTAGTGGACCCCTACCAAGATTGTTCAAATTATAGTGCTGGGGCCAAAAATGCCCCCGCCCTTGGGCCCTTTGGTTTTACATAGGCTTATATAGGGAAAATCTTTAAAAATCTTCTTCTCTGAAACCACAAGGCCCAGGTCTTTGATATTTGGTATGAAGCTTCATCTAGTGGACCCCTACCAAGATTGTTCAAATTATAGTGCTGGGACCAAAAATGCCCCCGCCCCGGGGCCCTTTGGTTTTACATAGGCTTATATAGGGAAAATCTTTAAAAATCTTCTTCTCTGAAACCACAAGGCCTAGGACTTTGATATTTGGTATGAAGCTTCATCTAGTGGACCCCTACCAAGATTGTTCAAATTATAGTGCTGGGGCCAAAAATGCCCCCGCCCCGGAGCCCTTTGGTTTGACATAGGCTTATATAGGGAAAATCTTTAAAAATCTTCTTCTCTGAAACCACAAGGCACAGGACTTTGATATTTGGTATGAAGCTTCATCTAGTGGACCCCTACCAAGATTGTTCAAATTATAGTGCTGGCACAAAAAATGCCCCCGCCACGGGGCCCTTTGGTTTTACATGGGCTTATATAGGGAAAATCTTTAAAAATCTTCTTCTCTGAAACCACAAGGCCCAGGTCTTTGATATTTGGTATGAAGCTTCATCTAGTGGACCCCTACCAAGATTGTTCAAATCATAGTGCTGGGGCCATTAAAAATGCCCATGCCCCGGGGCCCTTTGGTTTTACATAGGCTTATATAGGGAAAATCTTTAAAAAATTTTCTTCTCTGAAACCTCAAGGCCCAGGACTTTGATATTTGTTATGAAGCTTCATCTAGTGGACCCCTACCAAGATTGTTCAAATTTTAGTGCTGGGACAAAAAATGCCCCCGCCACGGGGCCCTTTGGTTTTACATTGGCTTATATAGGGAAAATCTTTAAAAATCTTCTACTCTGAAGCCACAAGGCCCAGGTCTTTGATATTTGGTATGAAGCTTCATCTAGTGGACCCCTACCAAGATTGTTCAAATTGTAGTACTTGGGCCAAAAATGCCCCCGCCCCGGGGCCCTTTGGTTTAACATTGGCTTATATAGGGAAAATTTTTAGAAATCTTCTTCTCTGAAACCACAAGGCCCAGGTCTTTGATATTTGGTATGAAGCTTCATCTAGTGGACCCCTACCAAGATTGTTCAAATTATAGTGCTGGGGCCAAAAATGCCCCCGCCCCGGAGCCATTTGGCTTTACATAGGCTTATATAGGGAAAATCTTTAAAAATCTTCTTCTCTGAAACCACAAGGCCCAGGACTTTGATATTTGGTATGAAGCTTCATCTAGTGGACCCCTACCAAGATTGTTCAAATTATAGTGCTGGGACAAAAAATGCCCCTGCCACGGGGCCCTTTGGTTTTACATTGGCTTATATAGGCAAAATCTTTAAAAATCTTCTTCTCTGAAACCACAAGGCCCAGGTCTTTGATATTTGGTATGAAGCTTCATCTAGTGGACCCCTACCAAGATTGTTCAAATCATAATGCTGGGGCCAAAAATGCCCCCGCCCCGGGGCCCTTTGGTTTTACATAGGCTTATATAGGGAAAATCTTTAAAAATTTTCTTCTCTGAAACCACAAGGCCCAGGACTTTGATATTTGGTATGCAGTTTCATCTAGTGGACCCCTACCAAGATTGTTCAAATTTTAGTGCTGGGATAGAAAATGTCCCCGCCACGGGGCCCTTTGGTTTTACATTGGCTTATATTGGGAAAATCTTTAAAAATCTTCTTCTCTGAAACCACAAGGCCCAGGTCTTTGATATTTGGTATGAAGCTTCATCTAGTGGACCCCTACCAAGATTGTTCAAATTATAGTGCTGGGGCCAAAAATGCCCCTGCCCCGGGGCCCTTTGGTTTTACATAGGCTTATATAGGGAAAATCTTTAAAAATCTTCTTCTCTGAAATCACAAGGCCCTGGACTTTGATATTTGGTATGAAGCTTCATCTAGTGGATCCCTACCAAGATTGTTCTAATTATAGTGCTGGGACAAAAAATGCACCCGCCACGGGGCCCTTTGGTTTTACATTGGCTTATATAGGGAAAATCTTTAAAAATCTTCTTCTCTGAAACCACAAGGCCAAGGTCTTTGATATTTGGTATGAAGCGCCATCTAGTGGACCCCTACCAAGATTGTTCAAATTATAGTGCTGGGGCCAAAAACGCCCCCGCCCTGGGGCCCTTTGGTTTTACATAGGCTTATATAGGGAAAATCTTTAAAAATCTTCTTCTCTGAAACCACAAGCCCCAGGTCTTTGATATTTGGTATGAAGCTTCATCTAGTGGACTCCTACCAAGATTGTTCAAATTATAGTGCTGGGACAAAAAATGCCCCCGCCACGGGGCCCTTTGGTTTTACATTGGCTTATATAGGGAAAATCTTTAAAAATCTTCTTCTCTGAAACCACAAGGCCCAGGTCTTTGATATTTGGTATGAAGCTTCATCTAGTGGACCCCTACCAAGATTGTTCAAATTATAGTGCTGGGGCCAAAAATGCCCCCGCCCCGGGGCCCTTTGGTTTTACATAGGCTTATATAGGGAAAATCTTTAAAAATCTTCTTCTCTGAAACCGCTAGGCCCAGGTCTTTGATATTTGATGTGTAGCTTCATCTAGTGGACCTTTGCCAAGATTGTTCAAATTATAGCCTTTGTTGATGTTTGGTATGAAGCTTCACCTTTAGGACCTCCCTCAACATTATGCACATTAAAGCCTTGGGGCCAATAATGGCCCTCTCTGGGGCCCACTTGTTACACTATGGATCAGGTGAGCGATCCAGGGCCATCATGGCCCTCTTGTTACACTCAGTATTTATTAGAACCACCTTAAGTGTGTGTTGGGGGTGGGTATTGCCTACTGGCAACTACGGATGCAGTTGTGATGAATATCCACAATATATGTTTATCAGAGAAATAAGAAAAAATATGCCTTAATTATCCTCTGTACTCTTATCTTGAACTCTGTGCATCTCTGCTCTGATAAATCTCTTAGTCTATTGTGAGATTTAATGTTTATCCTGTCACCACCTACCCCCTCCACCTGTATGTTTACCAGCACCAGTCACTATTTAACCTTTTTGCAGCCATAGTCTGTCATATGTTCTTATATTTTATCTATTTAAATCTTCAAAATACAGAGAAAAACTCTAACACAGATGGCTCATTTAGCACGAGTCATTCAGACTTGCTCTTAAGTCCGTAGAGACAGAAACCCCTGTATTTTTGGATAATTTAGGGAGGTTTTTGCTGTTTCATCTTGAAAAGGTATGTTGTGCGTACAGATTAGAATCATCACAATGAAGCAATTTAACCCTTATCTTGCTGTTCACGACAACCCCTATCTTTGGAAACAGTGTAGATCCAGATCAGATGGCTTCTGAAGAAGCCATCTGATCAGGATCTACACTGTTTGACATTAAGTTTATGGCTTTGTATGAATAAATTACATCAAGTAATCTGATTGGTTCAAAGTCAGAAATTGGTGTGGCTAAACTGAATATTCAGCAAGAGAAGGGTTAATGAGCACATAAACATTCCTTTATTATAGCAGATTGAAAACAAAAGTGGGAACCATGTGTATGTGAAAGTTCAGCTGTTACTTTTCTATCTTTCTAGACGCTATGCCTGATCAGAGAATGATGAACGGGAGTGGGGGACCAGCCAGAGGGCGTGACAGAGGTCAGAGGGCACCAGCAATACACACAGTCAAGGAGGATCCGAATATGCCAGATTCTGATGTCATTGTAAGTATAATCATTTATCCAGGATGATTGAGCAAAAAAAAGTGATCTGTCATGGAAAAAGAGACCTTTTGTGTATCTGAAAGTGCTAACTTTTGAACTGAAAAAAAAGATACAGCTGGTATCATTCAGACATCATTTTGTTGCACACTAGACTGAATTTTTATGGTGATTGTTGATTGAACCATCTAATTTGCATAAAAGGCACATGCAAAAAATCAAAATAGTTTGCTTTCATGAGACTTGGTATTCTCTCACTTATACTTTTTCATTCTGCTTCTGAACACTGAAAATTGGGGAGGAGTGAAGCATATTGAAATATTCAGCCTGATGCGGGTTAACAAACATCACCAAATTATCCTATTTTTCTCCTTTCCATCTATAGACAAACATTTGATTTCCAGTACTGGCATGTGGTAGGGTAGCTATCCCTATTTCATGGCAAGCTACTTAAGTTTCTCCCAATATATTAGGTTTCCTTATATCCCTGTCTTCAAGCAGAGACTGAAGCCTGTGTGAGGTAAGCTACATGCCTCATAGACCAGAGGTCATCAGTTCATTCTGGGCTTCTTCAGATATTTATTTGGATGAGTCCATAAACCAAGGTTCAGTGTCACCATTTGACTTCAGTTGTTGGTGGGATATGTAAAACTCAGCCCCCCCCCCCCCCCCCCCCCCCACACACACACACACACACTCAAGAACACACATACATTTAAGTTCACATACCCTTCAGGTGTTATTGAAGTACAGCTTGTATGTTTAAATATGTAATTGGTGTTTTATTTTAGGAGACAGAATTACCACAAAGAGTGTTTCCTCTGAACGGGCCACGATTACGCATGAGTATATCAGCTGGGGATCTGCTCGGCAAAACTGTAAGTTTCAGTTTGTTCTTATGAACTGGGTGTTATTGTTACCTGGGCCCATTTTATATGGGAAACCTTAAATCGGGACTCTGATAAAAAGTGCAGGCTAAAACCAGATACCGCAGAATGCATCATCTGATGAGGGCCTTCAGATTTTGCAAAGACTTAGGGCATTTTTTAAATACATTACCAAAAGTAATTCATCCTGACACACAAAAATTGCAAAATGGACTCCTGTGTGTATAAGGCATATGATTTTATTCAGAGCAACATTGTGTAATAACCTTCACTTGAGTACTTTGTATGTTCAGTATCATACTCTTATCTTCTTTGCTTAAAAATGTGAGTAGCTTATATTTGTTTATAAAAAATATTTGTGAACTTGTTACATTACAGGATAAAAAACAACAACTAACATTTGGTGCCATGGATAGTCAATAGCTGACACTTTGGTAAAAGTTAATTAGAAAGAATTTAGTTTTAGTGTAAACACCATATAGGGTATCAATAAGGAGATTTTTATGACAGTTGTGAGATCATTTTCTGGTTTTTGTTTTAAATATTTTGGGTATAAAAGCAGTAACTCTTCACTGAGGCATATTTTATGAGTCATTTTTCGAAAGAAGTTGAAGCGGCATATTTGTCCTGTCCTTAGTTTGTAACCTGTTTTATCTCTCAGTCTGTCTGTCTGTCTGTCTGACTGGCTGTCTATTACAGTTGTTATTACCGTACAGAATGACTTAAACTAGAATCTTTAAATTTCATATATATTTTTTTTCATGGTTCAGTTACAGCCCCTTTTCCACTTTACTATTGTTCTGTATGGGACCTTGTCAACAAAATCTCTGAAGAACTGTTTGCATGATATTCAGTACACAGGTGTGGACCAATAAGTAGATGACCTGATAAAATAAAATAACCTTTTGGTAAAATATTGCAAATATTAGATAGAGTTATTCCCCTTTTTGGACTTAGACATTTTGCACATTGACCCTATGGGACCAAGAATTTTTGTAAGCAATTTTATGAACAATTACTAGATTTGGTGAAATTTCATCTGTATTAGCAGTTTCAGTTTTGTGCCCAGGTTGCCATCCAGGTCTGATATCATAGTTATAGGTTGCTACCCATAATTACTAAATTTGTTTCTACAGCATGATGAGCTGGTTCTACTGTTGATCCAGTTACGACGTGACAAAGCTGATTTGACAGAACAGAGAAATGAACTACGCAAAAGCATAGAACAAAGTCGACCAGCAGAGTTTCGATACAGAAAATTGTAAGTGTCAGTCAACATATGAAATCCAAACTGTATCTTCAACAGGTCTCCGTGGCCTAGTGGGTAAGAGCCTGACTCTTGTGGTTCAAGCCTTGCTTCGGTCACCTGAGACGCCAAGTTCTGCAACAGATAGGTGGGTTTTCTCCGGGTACTCCAGCTTTCACCAACCTCTGATTAACGATCAACTCAAAATAAGTGAAATAATCTTGAAAGTTCATAAAACAAACAAAAAAGACCTGTCTAACTTCACCTTTGGGACCATGAAAATTTGTTTGAGACAGGAGTAGTTTGAGCCACTGAGGGTTAATTATAAGTCCTTCTCAGGAGGCATAATGGTAGATAATGTGCAGTTACCTTTTCAGCCTTCTATAAAAATAAAATAAAGGTATGTTGTGTGTACTCATTAGAAATGCCTTAATGAGGATATTCATATGAGTGTACACAACACACTTTTGTGGATAATATACGAAAAATCTTGCACGCCCATCCATCGGAGCTTGGAGAAGTAGACTGCGCTGCGTGATTCTTTCATGAAGAACTGAAACCATGCATACTGGTAAACTGTTTCGAAGGTCTAAGCCTGCCCAGGCATAGTGGTGCTAGTCGATCTGTCCCTGCATAATAAACCCTAGTGGTTTGTTTGAGTGGTAGGACTTGAGATGTCATTTCATGTCGGTGTTGGGTAAAAGTCCCACTAAATAGGAAGCAGTGTTTCCCAAATGACCTGAATGTAGTGAAATTGCCCTATCAAGAATAGCTAAAATTAAGAGTAATTCTGCTGTAAAAAGCTTATTTAGTAGGCTGTAGTTATTCTTTCTTTGTGTTATTTGTTCAGAGAACACCTATGGGACTATTCGAAATTGGTCTTAAAGGTGGTCTTAACATATGAATTTTACTATATATGTATTGTTGACAGGGATGTAATACATGTTCCTCAACTCAAACAAGCAAATATAAAAAATGTCCCAGAATTATTCCTCATTGCAAATGTTTGGTGATTAGTGTGGTTAGACATTATAATAATTCCATTGAGCCATTATATATGAGAAACCCCTGGGGGGGGGTGGGGGTCAATGGCAAATGTGGCATCTTATCAGGGCCTTTACTGTTTGCAAAAAGTTCAACCATTTTCTAAATAAATTTCTAAAAATAACTGAACCTAACACCCCTAAATTTTGAAATGGACTCCTGCTGTATATAAGATGGAAGAAACCATCCAGTACAAAATGGGTTAAATGCTCAAGATGAGAGCACAGGCTGTTCATTTTCACGTTTTGTTATTTCAGACAAAATGAAGGTCAAGGTCGTATTGATCAAGATATGGAATCTGAACATCAGAGATATATGGATCTGAAGCATAGATGTGAAGAAATTGAGAAAAAGGTAGTGAAAACAAACACTTTTTAACCCTTCCCTTGCTGAATATTCATTTAAGCCACACCCATTTCTGTCTATCAGCCAATCAAATTACTTTATGTTATTTATTGCTACAAATTCATAAACTGAATGTCAAACAGTGTAGATCCTGATCAGATGGCCTGATCTGGATCTACACTGTTTCCAAAGATAGGGGTTGTTGTGAACAGCATGATAAGAGTTAATTGATGTTTATCTGTTTGGACCAGTTTATGTCACCCCTGTTTTAACATGGGGCAATAGTTATGTCTCCCCCGAAAAAATTTTTTTCGGAGAGACATATTGTTTTTCCCCCGGGCGTCTGTCTGTCTGTCCGTCTGTCCGTCTGTCTGTCTGTCCGTCTGTCCGTCTGTCCGTCTGTCCGTCTGTCTGTCTGTCACACATTCGTGTCCGCTCTGTAACTTGAAAACCGTTAGAGCTATCTTTACGAAACTTCATATAAATATTAATCAGCATTAGACGACGTGCAGTGCGCAAGAACCATAACTCTCGCATTTATACTTTTTGAATTATCTCCCTTGGAAGTTTGTTGGTATGTATATATGTATAGGCAAATCCTGTCCGGTCAATAACTTTCTTATTTTTTGATGGATTTTAAAATTACTCGGCAGAAATATTAACAACTATAAGACGATGTGTGGTGCGCATGAGGCAGGTCGGTACCTCAAAGGTCAAGGTCATACTTAGAGGTCAAAGGTCAAAAAAGGGGCCTTTTTTTCGTATTTGGTCAATAACTTTCTTATTTTGAGATGGATTTTAAAATTACTTGGCATAATTATTAACAACTATAAGACAATGTGTGGTGCGCATGAGGCAGGTCGGTTCCTCAAAGGTCACGGTCATACTTAGAGGTCAAAGGTCAAAAAAGGGACCTTTTTTTCGTATTTGGTCAATAACTTTCTAATTTTGTGATGGATTTTAAAATTACTTGGCATAATTATTAACAATCATGAGACGATGTGTGGTGCACATGAGGCAGGTCGGTACCTCAAAGGTCAAGGTCATACTTAGAGGTCAAAGGTCAAAAAGTGAGCCTTTTTTTCGTATTTGGTCAATAACTTTCTTATTTTGAGATGGATTTTGAAATCACATGGCAGAAATGTGAACCAATATAAGGCGATGTGTTGCGCGCATGACCCAGGTCGGTACCTCAAAGTTCAAGGTCATACTTAGAGGTCAAAGGTAAAAAAAGGGGCCTTTTTTGGGTTTTGTCAATAACTTGCCTATTTTTAAATAGAATTTGAAGTTACTTGGCAAACATGTTAACTATCATGGGACGATGTGTTGCATGCATGATTCAGTTTGGTACCTAAAATGTCAAGGTCATACATAGAGGTCAAAGGTAAAAAAGGGGCCTTTTTTCGTGTTTGGTCAATAACTTTCTTATTTTTAGATGGATTTTGAAATTGCTAGGCAGAAATGTTAACCACCATGAGATGATGTGTTGCACGCATGACCCAGTTTAATACCTGAAAGGTCAAGGTCATACATAGAGGTTAAAGGTAAAAAAAAGGGCCTTTTTTTTTGAAAAAGTTGGAGGGGCATATTGGTTCTGGTTCGTTCGTCCGTTCGTCCGTCAGTTACGCTTTTGATGCATAGCATAACTAAAGAACCGTGTATGCTAGGGTTTTGAAATTTCATATATGGATTCCTCATGGAAAATTAGCTTACACGTATTTTTTTTCTCGTCCGGATTATGCCCCCTTCAAGAGTTATTGTCCTTTGAATTTTTTTTTTTATACATTCTTGTCAGCAAGATATCTCAAAAACTATTGGAGCTAGAGCCTTGAAAGTTGGTGAATATATTGATGATGATGAGTAGATGAACTGATTAACTTTTGACAAAATTCCGAAAAAGACTTTGTGAGTTATGGCCCTTTGTCATTTTGGTAATTTGTGCCCATTGTAATGTATGCTAAAAGTGATGCATAGCATAACTTTAGAACCGTGTATGCTAGGGTTTTGAAATTTCATATATGGATTCCTCATGGAAGATTAGCTGACGCGTATTTTTTTTCTCGTCCGGAATATGCCCCTTTCAAGAGTTATTGCCCTTTGAAATTTTTTTAATAAAATCTTGTCAGCAAGATATCTCAAAAACTATTGGAGCTAGAGCCTTGGAAGTTGGTGAATAGATTGTTGGTGATTAGATTGTTGGTGATGAGTAGATGAACTGTTTAACTTCTGACAAAATTCCGAAAAATACTTAGTGAGTTATGGCCCTTTGTCATTTTGGTAATTTGTGCCCATTGTAATGTATGCTAAAAGTGATGCATAGCATAACTTTAGAACCGTGTATGCTATAGTTTTGAAATTTCATATATGCATTTCTGATGGAAAATAAGCTGACGCGTATTTTTTTCTCGTCCGGATTATGCCCCTTACAAGAGTTATTGCCCTTTGAAATTTTTTTTAATAACATCTTGTCAGCAAGATATCTCAAAAACTATTGGAGCTAGAGGCTTGAAAGTTGGTGAATATATTGGTGGTGATGAGTAGATGAACTGATCAACTTTTGACAAAATTCTGAAAAATACTTTGTGAGTTATGGCCCTTTGTCATTTTGGTAATTTGTGCCCATTGTAATGTATGCTAAAAGTGATGCATAGCATAACTTTAGAACCATGTATGCTAGGGTTTTGAAATTTCATATATGGATTCCTCATGAAAAATTAGCTGACGCGTATTTTTTTTCTCGTCCGGATTATGCCCCTTTCAAGAGTTATTGCCCTTTGAAATTTTTTTAATAAAATCTTGTCAGCAAAATATCTCAAACACTATTGGAGCTAGACCCTTGAAAGTTGTTGAGTATATTGACGGTGATGAGTATATGAACTGATTAACTTTTGACAAAATTCCGAAAAATACTTTGCGAGTTATGGCCCTTTGTCATTTTGGTAATTTGTGCCCATTGTAATGAATGCTAAAAGTGATGCATAGCAGAACTTTAGAACTGTGTATGCTATGGTTTTGAAATTTCATATATGCATTCCTAATGGAAAATAAGCTGACGCGTATTTTTTTTCTCATCCGGATTATGCCCCTTTCAAGAGTTATTGCCCTTTTGAATTTTTTTTAATAAAATCTTGTCAGCAAGATATCTCAAAAACTATTGGAGCTAGAGGCTTGAAAGTTGGACCATGAGTCATGTGCAAGACCTAGGTCCATACCTCCAATGTCAAGGTCATACCTGGAGGTCAAAGGTAAAAAAAAGGACAGTCAATAACTTCCTTATTCTTTGATGGATTATGAAATTACTTGGCAGAAATGTTAACCATCATGAGACGATGTGTTGTACCGCAAAGGTCAAGGCCATACTTAGAGGTCAAAGGTAAAAAAGTGCTTTTTTTTGTTTACGGCCAATAACTTTTTTATTTTTCTATGAACATTTTTAAAGTTACTATGCAGAAATGTTCATCTTCATTATATGATGTGTTGCACACAAGACCCAGCTCAATACCTCCAATGTCAAGGTTATACATAGCAGTCAAAAACGGGGGAGACATCTGTGTTTTTGTAGAAAAACAAATTCTAGTTCAGAGTTCAGTTTTCTATTTTTTCTTCCATTTTTTCATCCTCTGTCTACTTATAAATCGGTCAACATTTGTGTCAGTCCTAGCATCATGCCAAATGTTCAAGTTAATACAGGCAGGACTTAGCCTTCAGCCGAAATCTTGTTATTCTGAATATGCACCAAAATACTTCCAAACTTTCATTTTTATGCTATCAGTTTGGTTTTGTGGAGATATGAAACCCTGATATGAGATCTAAGCCCCTCAAAAAGAAGGATCTATTAAACCAAAGGAAAAATTTACTCTTCAGGACTCTTTAACAAGGGAGTCAGAACTATTTTGAAAGAATTATTGAAAAACCATAAACATTTTGACACCCTGAGGTCTTGCTGTAATTCTCCTAAATTATTAATAAATATGTTAAATGATCCTGCAAGGAGTCTAAAAGGTTCAGATGGAAGGGCACACAGTGAAGACCCTGATCAGACTGCTCCCGCAGGAGCAATCTTGCCGGAGCAGTGTGATCTGGATCTGCACTATTTGCTAAGGCCTATCTGTCCCAGTATTTAGGAACATTACAGTATCTCCTTGAAAGTGTATCCATTTGTTTTAAGAAAAGGGAATGACGTTTCATGTGTATAATGTAAATAACTACTTTTGTACCATTATGGAAAAGTAACAATATCATTCCTCTTTTCTTAAGAGGAAATTAAGAGGAAATTATTCCTCTTTTCATAAGAGGAATGGATACACCTTCAAGGGAGATCATTCTTACTTCATTAATAATTTTGGGTAAGTTGAGAGATGGAAATATTTTGTCAGAATTGCCTCCCTTGAAAATGGTTTGTAAAGCTTTGAAGGTTACAAAATTACTACTGTGAGTTTTAGTCCCACTGGGGTAACATGTGAGATGCCAAGTTCTACAATGGAAGGTCAGATTTTTTTCTCCGAGAGCTTTTGTTTTTGCTCACCACTGATTGCTGATCTGCTCAAAATAAGGGAAGTAATCTTTAAAGGGCTGTAGAACTAAAACAAAAAAAGGTGCAGCCACCCAGCATGGCTTGAAGAATAAGATTGGGCTGCATGGTGCTTCTCCGCAGAGCTGAAACCAACCAAACTTGAGTACAGGTTAACTGCTTAGAAGGTCTAAGCCTGCTCAGGAAAAGTGGTGGGAGTCCAGCTATCCAACCTAGCAGTTTTTTTGGGCGGTAGGGCTTGATATTTCATTCCATCTCAGTGTCAGGTAAAAGTCCCACAAAATCAGAAGCAATGTCTCAAAAATGACCTAAAGTGTTCACAGGGATGTAAAACCTCAACACACACACACAAAAAATAAAAATAATTGAGTAAAACTATATAGTTTAATGTTTCTTTCAGCTTGAAGTGTACAAGCCTATAGTAAACCTAGTATGTAACATGGTGACTATGGGCAGCCTGTATGGAGGTGATAATTTCATGTTAGCCACAGAATATAGGAAGGTAAGTATATCTCTGTCTAAGCTCTGGAACTGTACAGCCTATTTTTTTAGTCAACCATTACACAGTTGTTTGTAGCTAACAATGTAATTAATATACATATGACATTTAACCTTTAACCTGCTGAATATTCATATATGCCACACCCACTACCGATTATCAGCCAATCAGATTACTTGATGCAAATAATTGCAACAAATTCACAATCTGAATGGCAAACAATGTAGATCCTGATCAGATGGCTTCTTCAGAAGCCATCTGATCTGGATCTACATTGTTTCAAAGAGAAGGCTTATCCGGGATTAGCAGGACAAGGGTTAACCTTCAGCATGCTGAGATTTATTTAATACTCGTTCTTTAGAGGGGGTATCCTTATTTCAGCAGCCATAATTTCCTCATATCTGAACCGATTCTGCTCATACTTTAACATATTGTAGGCAAGACATCTTCCATCATTTCTACCGAATGTATTATGGGTCATGTTACTTCCAAATATGGTGGTCACATGATCTGACCGGGAACCGTTTAAGACAAAAAAAACAAAACTACAAGACCGTAGTGCTCAATGCGTGCTTTGCAGGATAGAAATGACAGCTTGTGTAGTTACCTATATTATGGCCACATACTTATCTACAGTAGTTGTTTAGATGGATTGGGTCTTGTATGCACAAAATTGTGATGAAACAGGAAACTGGGGCAGACCTGTTGAAAACTGCCATCTGAAAAAATCGTCAAATTGTCAAATTTTTAATGCCATTTCTGGGTGTAAAATCCAACAGCCAGTTACGTGGATAAAACCTTTACCCTTGTAAGAAAAATGCATAGAACCTCATCTGATGTAGTGTACTTGCTTTCTTATGAGCATGAGAAGTTACTCAATGGGCAAATAAATGAGCATACAGCACGCTGAAGGTTAATATGGCAAATATGCAAATATTTTTGTTGTAAAATTTGTACTTACTATTATTAATTGATTATCCTGTATTACACCAGATCAACCAATATTCAAAAATCATAAACCATGTTTTTAATTGCATCAATTAATAAAATTGTCATTAATCAAGTAATTTCGTATTGGCCAAGTTGCAGGTCCTCGGTCAGCTGTATTGGCCTCGGCCTTCGGACTCGTGCCAATACAGCAGACCTCGGACCTGTAATTGGACCAATACGAAATTATTTGATTAATAACATTATAGAATAGTTGATATTTTAACCACTAATGAGCTTGTGAAGCTAACATTGCTTTGAATAAATAGGCCAACAACCCAGTTGTTTTAAGCTAATGAAGTCGCTAGTTAACATTACAATAAAACGTTAACTCATCATTTTGGCCGAAAAGAAATAATACTTTTGCTGAAAAAATAGGAGTAGCTTTTGTATCACAGTTTTACAGCAAAGCTACATTGGTTTAGAATATGTGTGCGTGTTGGGACAGTTAATATTTGGGCAACTAATGAGTTTGTTTAGCTAACCATACTTTGAACAATGGGGCAGTCATATATACTGTATTATGATAAGTACAGCAACCTGAATGTTAGCCACAGAATATAGAAAGAAAAGCTGTGCATTGTAAGAGGGATGAACTACAAAACCTGAGCCCAGTTTTTCAATGGATTGTGAGCCATTGCAACGTCTATTCACATTTGTTTTCAGCAAATATAGTATAGTGACACACAGTGACAAGGTGAGCTTTTGTGATCACATTTTGTCCATCGTGTGTGCGTGTGTCCATAAACAATTTCAAATAAGTATATCTCTATTACCCCATGTCCAATCTTGATCAAATTTCATGTGAAGCATCATCAGGTAGGGGGAAAGACTGCATAAGGTTTTTGGGCTGATCAGATTGGAATTCTGGTTGCCATGGCAACATATAGCTGCCATAGACTTATAATGGGAAAAAATGAAAAAATCTTCTCTGAAACCACAGGGCCCAGAGCTACGATATATATCTTGTAACAATGTCAAGTGGTCACCTACATAAATCCTGCCAACCATGCCCCTGGGTTCCAAATTGGCCACATCCCGGGGCCCCTAAGCTCCCATAGACGAATAATGGAAGAAAAAGCTTAAAAAATCTTCTTCTCCGAAACCACAGGGCCCAGAGCTTAGATATTTAGCATGTAGCAACGGCATATGGTCACCTACCAATCATGCCCCTGAGGTCCAAACGGGCCACGCCCTCGGGGGCCCCTTAGCTCCCATAGACTCATAATGGAAAAAAGTTTCAAAAATCTTCTTTCTCTGAAACCACAGGGCCCAGAGCTTAGATATTTAGCATGTAGCAACAGCAAGTGGTCACTTACATAAATCCTGCCAATCATGCCCCTGGGGTCCAAATGGGCCATGCCCCGGGGCCCCTTAGCTCCCATAGTCTCATAATGGAAAAAGCTTCTAAATTCTTCTTCTCTGAAACCACAGGGCCCAGAGCTTAAATATTTAGCATTTAGCAACGGCAAGTGGTCACCTACATAAATCCTGCCAGTCATGCCCCTGGGGTCCAAACGGGCCACGCCCTGGGGCCCCTTAGCTCCCATAGACTCGTAATGGAAAAAAAGCTTAAAAAATCTTCTGCTCTGAAACCACAGGGCCCAGAGCTTAGATATTTAGCATATAGCAACGGCAAGTGGTCACCTACATAAATCCTGCCAATCATGTCCCTGGGGTCCAAACGGCCACGCCCTGGGGCCCCTTAGCTCCCATAGACTTATAATGGAAAAAAAAAAGCTTCAGAAATCTTCTTCTCTGAAACCCCAGGGCCCAGAGCTTAGATATACAGCATGTAGCAATGACAAGTGGTCACCTACTTAAAGCCAGCCAATCGTGCCCCTGGGTTCCAAATGGGCCACGAGCCAGGGACCCTAAGCTCCCATAGACTCATAATGGAAAAAAGCTTCAAAAATCTTCTTCTCTGAAACCGCAGGGCCCAGAGCTGAGATATTTAGCATGTAGTAACGGCAAGTGGTCACCTACATAAATCCTGCCAATCATGCCCCTGGGATCGAAATGGGCCATCCCCGGGGCCCCTTAGCCCCCATACACTCAGATTGGGAAAAAGCTTCAAAAATCTTCTTCTGAAATCACAGTGCCCAGACCTTAGATATTTAGCATGTAGCAACGGCAAGTGGTCACCTACATAAATCATACAATCTTGCCCCTGGTGTCCAAATGGGCCACACCCCGGGGCCCCTTAGCTCCCATAGACTCATAATGGAAAAAAGCTTAAAAAATCTTCTTCTCTGAAATCACAGGACCCAGACCTTAGATATTTAGCATGCAGCAACGGCAAGTGGTCACCTACATAAATCCTGCCAATCATGCCCCTTGGGTCTAAATGGGCCACGTCCTGGGCCCCTTAGCTCCCAAAGACTCAAAATGTAAAAAAGCTTCAAAAATCTTCTTCTCTGAAACCACAGGGCCCAGAGCTTAGATATTTAGCATGTAGCAACGGCAAGTGGTCACCTACATAAATCCTGCCAATCATGCCCCTGCGATCCAAATAGGCCACTCTCCGGGGCCCCTTAGTTCCCATAGACTCATTATGGAAAAAAGCTTAAAAAATCTTCTTGTCTGAAACCACAGAGATTAGATATTTAGTATGTAGCAACGGCAAGTGGTCATCTACATAAATCCTGCCAATCATGCCACTGGAGTCGGAATTGGCCATTCGCCAGGGCTTCTTTACTCCAATAGACTTATAATGAATTAACTTCAAAAAATCTTCTTTTCTGAAACCACAGGGCCCCGATTTTTGACTGATGTGAGGTTTAACATCCCCGTCAGCACTGTGTAGGTCATTTTGGAGACTTTGCTTCCAGACTTGTGGGACTTTTACCCACAGATGAAATGACATCTTAAGCTCTGCTGCCCAGTGAAACCAATAGGGTTTAAATGCATAGACGGTTCAACTGGCACCACTATTCCTGGGCAGGCTTAGAACCTCTAAGCTGTTTACCAGTACTCATCTGTGTTCGGTTCCAGTTCTGCGTGGAGCACCATGTAGCCCAATCTATTTCTTCAAGCTCCGATGGGCATTCTAAACTAATGATTTTCTGGTACACAGGTGAGCCCTACAGGGCCAGTTGGCCCTCTTGTTTTTGAACAGCTTGGCCCAGGTGTGTAATGTAGTAAGTTTATGAATACACTGGGGACATAGAGCTTTTTGTGTGCATTATATTTTCTTGATCAGATTTTCATTAAACTTGCATGTCTGTGATAATGTGGCATGCCTTCAAGTTGATATTTTGGTGATCTTCACTTACTGCACATTTCTTTACCCTCTCCATGCTGAGCCTGGATATATCCTTTTTGGAAGCAATATAGATCCATACAGCCTGATCAGGATCTATATTGTTAGAACCCATGGTGAAAAAATTGAAATCATGCAGCATAAATGGCTGAAAATTGGGGATGAGCATAGCATATTAGATATTCAACATGTTACTTTGATGTTATTGTTTGAATGTTATTTTGACTGTTATTATTGAGTTTGTATCCCAGTTCATAACAATATTACTGCAGTCCTGACCTACTTTCTTTTCAGCACCTGTTATCTCCTGAACAATACTCACCACCTAAAAAGATGTTAGAATTCTCAAGGAAACAACAAGAAGATACAATTGTTAAAGAGATAGAAGATGATGTGAAACAGTTAACACAAGACGAGGCAGATTTAGAAGTAAGTATACAATGTATATCTTATTTACCATATTAGCCGGTGCATGACAAAACCTACAATAATACAAGTGCCACCAGCAGAGACTCAAATCAACCTGTGCACCCATCCATTATTACAAGACCTTTTGCTTAATGTCTCTGCATAGATATTAGCCTCTAGTAGGTACATGCGATCAGCGAAGACTCTGATCAGACTGCACGAATGCGCAGGCTGATCTGAGTCTTCGCTGGTCACCCAAGCTTTCTTGTTGATTTTGTCATTTTCTGGCTCATATGTATTAGGACAGACAGGCCTGAGACAACAGTGTAGACCCAGATGAGATGCCAAAGCGGTCTTACAACTGGAAAGGAAAGAAGCATAGCTGAAAAAACAACAACAAAACTCTGCCTATGGTGGGATTTGAACTCTGGCTGCTCAGATGAAAGTCCAATGCTCTAACCACAGAGCCAAAGATTCGACTCTGATGCAATTGTCAGAGTGGTGATAAACCTGTAAGCTATGTGTAATCAACCAAGGTAGATAAGTGTAGGGAGGATTTGCGGTCAGTAACAGTGGCGTCTCATCAGGATCTACACTGTCACTTATCAAACTATTTTGTGTGACACAACCATGGGTAGTGAATTATACTTGTTCAAATTTTTTAACAAATATGGTAAGGAGTTGAGGTGTCCTAATACATAGGGTAAATACGGTAATTTTCTTGAGCAGAGTTAACATTTTGTCTGTTTTGCATGAAATGCTTATTACAATTACATCTAGGCCCCGCCCATCGGGGCTTGAAGAAATAGATGGCTGCATGATGCTTCGACACAGAGCTGAAACCGACCGCACACACATACTGGTAAACTGTTTAGAGGATCAAAGCCTGCCCAGGCAAAGTGGTGCAAGTCGGACCGTCCATGCTAATAAACCCTATTGGTTTCATTGGGTGGTAGGGCTTGAGAAGTCATTTCATCTCAATGTCGGGTAGAAAACGGGCCTCCGTGGCCTAGTGGATAAGAGCCCTGACTCTTAGTCATTAGGTCTCTCACCGCCGTAGGTTCGAGCCTCGCTTGGGCCACGTGTGAGACGCCAAGTTCTGCAACGGAAGGTCAGGTGGCTTTTCTCCGGGTACTCCGGTTTTCGCCCACCTCTGATTAACGATCGGCTCGATATGAGTGAAATAATCTTGAAAGGGCCGTCAAACCCAAACCAAAAAAAAAAAAATGTCGGGTAGAAGTCCCACAAAATTGGAAGCAACGTCTCCAAAATGACCTTTACAGTGTTGACGGGGACGTTAAACCTCAAATCAAACAAACAAACATTTGTTGATGACGAGTTATAGATTTATGTTTAATCATTCAGCTTCAGTTCCAATACATATATAATAAATTCTAAAACAACATGCAGATATAGGCAGTGGATATAAACTATGATTTATTCTGTAACAAATAACCCATTGTATACTAGTGGACTCTTCCATTACTATATGTCCATTTTGTCATACAAGGGGTGGTAGGCCTATGTTCTCGTTTTTATTCTTTGTTTGGTGGAAATTCTGTTAGCAAATAGTGCCGACCCTTATCAGATGCTGCATACTGCCACGTCTGATCTGGGCCTGCACTGTTTGCCAAGGTACCCCTTTTGGTGTTTCCCGCATGCAATGGGATAATTAACCCCAAAACACCAGTTTCATCCAGAAACTGTCTTGCATGAGCATATAATATAACTTTATTCTACATACGTACATGTTTTCTAAAAGTAATCTGCATTGTTTCAGGAGAAGCTAGATAGACTGTATGATCTGGACAGAATGATTCAGGAACAGTCTTTCCAAGTTACAAGTCTCAAAGAGGATAGGGTAAGTCATTTGTTTATCTTGTTCTCTAGGCATTAATGGGATTCAGTGAGAACTGTTGTTTAATTTTTTCTGTGTCTTATTGGTGTAAAAACAATTAACAGTTTCAATAATACAATGACAGAGTAAATGGACATTTATGAATTCCCATTAATGAATACATTATCCATTAAAAATCTTCATCAGAACACTGGTATTTTAAAATCATGGAAAAATGTAAAGAAGAAAAAGTAATAAATCATGATTATCTTGTGTCAGTGGGGCATCCAACTGATAAATGTTGTCCTTGCAGTGGGTAATGTAAAGCAGGAACATTGTAATTTTCTTCTGTTTCTACACTTACTTTCATTTTCCTCTTTCTCCTCTGTCCATCCTGTTCATCTCTTCTGCTATATTTTCTTTAGGCCGCCACCCACCGGGGCTTAGAGAAATAGTCTGGGCTACATGATGCTTCCACGCAGAGCTGAAACTGACTGCATATGAGCACTGGTAAACCGCTTAGAGGGTCTAAGCCTGCCCAGGAAATTTGTTGCGAGTTGGACCATTCCTACATATAAACCCTTTTGGTTTGTTTGCCAAACAGGTTGTGAGATTTCATTTCATCTCAATGTTGCGTGAAAGTCACACAAAATTGGAAATAACATCTCCAAAATGACCTACTGGGTCATTAATTCTCAATTTAAACAAATAAAACTATTTATTCTTTCTCTTTTCTCCCTTTTTCTTGGAGACAACATTAAATGACCCACAAGAGTTGAATGGGCAACCATGGCCTAGTGGGTAAGAGTGCTTACTTTAATCATTAGTTCTCTCACCATTGTGATTCGAGCCAAGTTCTGCAATGGAAGGTCAGGTGGTTTTTGCTCACCTCTGATTAACCATCGACTCAATATAAGTGAAATAATCTTGAAAGGGCGGTATAACTTAAAACAAAAATAAAAAAAAAAAACACAAGAGTTGAAGTGTGGTTAAACCTCAACACAATCAAGCAGTCTAAAACTTGTCACTTTTATGAATCTTTGCCTACTGTTCCTCTGTGATAATTATTTTACAATCCTGTCCCAGGAGTTACTGGAGAAGGCTCTAGGAGGGTTGTTGAAGCAGCAGGATGAGAACTGTACCAATGCCAGAGAGCTTGACAAACTCATACAACAACAACGAACAATAGAAAGGGAATTGTCAAGAGTATTACAGCAGTTAGCAGAGGCTTCTAAGGTAGGCATTCCTGATTCCGTGAAACTGGTGAAAATAACCTGATATTTATTATAGCAACAGAGAAACATATTTGTTCTGTTCATATTGCAGTTGGCATTTTAATTTTTATGAGAATGGCAAAGTTTGCTTTTAAACAGTTGGCATTTTAATTTTTATGAACAGGGCAAAGTTTGCTTTTTAACAGATGGCATTTTAATTTTTATGAACAGGGCAAAGTTTGCTTTTTAACAGATGGCATTTTAATTTTTATGAACAGGGCAAAGTTTGCTTTTTAACAGATGGCATTTTAATTTTTATGAGCATGGCAAAGTTTGCTTTTTAACAGTTGGCATTTTAATTTTTATGAGCATGGCAAAGTTTGCTTTTTAACAGATGGCATTTTAATTTTTATGAGCATGGCAAAGTTTGCTTTTTAACAGTTGGCATTTTAATTTTTTATGAACAGGGCAAAGTTTGCTTTTTAACAGTTGGCATTTTAATTTTTATGAGCATGGCAAAGTATGCTTTTTAACAGATCGCATTTTAATTTTTATGAACAGGGCAAAGTTTGCTTTTTAACAGTTGGCATTTTAATTTTTATGAACAGGGCAAAGTTTGCTTTTTAAGAGTTGGCATTTTAATTTTTATGAACAGGGCAAAGTTTGCTTTTTAACAGATGGCATTTTAATTTTTATGAGCATGGCAAAGTTTGCTTTTTAACAGTCGGCATTTTAATTTTTATGAACAGGGCAAAGTTTGCTTTTTAACAGTTGGCATTTTAATTTTTATGAGCATGGCAAAGTTTGCTTTTTAACAGATGGCATTTTAATTTTTATGAGCATGGCAAAGTTTGCTTTTTAACAGATGGCATTTTAATTTTTTATGAACAGGGCAAAGTTTGCTTTTTAACAGTTGGCATTTTAATTTTTATGAGCATGGCAAAGTTTGCTTTTTAACAGATGGCATTTTAATTTTTTATGAACAGGGCAAAGTTTGCTTTTTAACAGTTGGCATTTTAATTTTTATGAGCATGGCAAAGTTTGCTTTTTAACAGATGGCATTTTAATTTTTTATGAACAGGGCAAAGTTTGCTTTTTAACAGTTGGCATTTTAATTTTTATGAGCATGGCAAAGTTTGCTTTTTAACAATTGGCATTTTAATTTTTATGAGCATGGCAAAGTTTGCTTTTAACATTCATGTACAGGTAAATTTACTTTTGGCACTTGAGCATGCATCGATTTTCTGTATACATGACATTGGGATGGCAGTATGATAACACAGCCATGTGACATAGAGCATTCTTTCATATCTCCAAATAGAAGTGAAGGCAATGAGCAGTTGTTTTTTTTTTATAATGAAAATTTGAGATATTTTTCTTCTGTTTACCCCAAACAAAGGTTGTTTGGTACTGGTTAGAACTGCCTCATTGAGGCAGTTCTAACGCGTACCCACAGGCTATACTTGAAAGAGAAATAAGAAAATCATTGTATACCCCTGTGAACCCCAGATGGGGTTTAGGTGGTGTTCATTTCTCTAATTTGTTAACATGATGGTCATGACTCCACCACCACCACAACATTAACAAAACACGACAGCTTTCCTATTTCCCATAGTTGGCCAAATGGTTTTGTAACTAGAAAAGTACTTAAATATGTTCTATAAAAGGGTTATCCTTTCGAAGCAAGGAATACACCACAGAACTGAAATGTGTAGAGTGTGCCTGACTAGCTAGTTTCGGCCAATTAGGCCTCATCAGTGACCCTCAAATATTTTCAACTCTTGTCCTTGGACTACCTTATGAAAACAGTGAATATACAGATTAGATGACATCTGAAGAAGCCATCTGATCAGTCACTACACTGTTTGACATTCAGTTTCTTAAATTTCTTGGAATGAATTACATCAAGTAATCTGATTGGTTGAAATTCAGAAATAGGTGTTGATAAACTAATTTGTTCAGCAGGGCATGAGTTAATATATGACAGAATGCATGACACTATATTACAGTGAAATTCCACTATTAAGACCACCTAAAATTAAGACCAATTCTGCTTTGAAAAGCTTATTCGGAAGGTTGCATTTATTCTTTCTTTGTGTTTTCTGCATACACTTTCCACTGATCAGAGACCACGTTTGGGGCTGTTCAAAAGTGGTCTTAAAGACCACTTTTGAACAGTCCCAAAGGTGGTCTTTATATAGGTATTTTACTGTATATGGTTTAGAGAATTTGCCATATTGTATATTATATTAATGTCTTGACATCATCTCCACAGGAGTTGGAGGAAACTACAGCAGAATGTAACAGAGTGGAACACGAGGTGGCCTTGTTGAGGTCAAAGGTCCATGGTGATATGTCGAGAAGTAGGAGTGCCCCTTCCCTAGTAAGTGTTACCATAGCAACTATTTACCATTATTCCTTTCAGATTCAAAGAGTTGCACTGAAGTGACTTACTTTCCTTTATGTAGAGAGCTACTCTGTTAGCTCTCCTAGAACACATAGGAAAATTGTTGCCACAAACTGTAGTGAATGGATATGTGATTGTTGTTACCTTTTATTTTAAAAGAAAAATTAGAAAGAAAAATAGACACTGAATCATTTCTGTCTTTTTGTTTCAATACAATGTAATAATGGTCATTTCACATATCGCCTCCGTCCATCGGGGCTTGAAGAAATATATGGGCTGCATGATGCTTCCACGCAGAGCTGAATCCGGCCCGCACACTAGTAGTGGTAAACCGTTTAGAGGATCTAAGCCTGTCCAGGAACCCTGGTGCGAGGCAGACCGTCCAAGCTAATAAACCCTATTGGTTTCATTGGGCGACAGGGCTTGAGATGTCATTTCATCTCATTGTCGGGTAAAAGTCCCACAAAATTGGAAGCAACGTCTCCAAAATGACCTTTACAGTGTTGATGGGGACGTTAAACCTCAATTCAAACAAACAAATGGTCATTTCACTCATTTGAGTTTTAATGCATGCTAATAATGTTTTTTAATCTTTGCACAAGTAATAATGTTTATGTCATTTGAAAAAACAGAAGTAATTGTTATGCCTCTGCCATTTGAAAAATGGTGGACCATTTGAAAAATAGTGGAAAGGGCATATAGTGCTTCCCCTGTCTGACCATCCAACCATCTCCATCCACGTCCACTTCTGCATCTGCATCTGTGTCCAAGATGGTGTTAGCAATTTGCATGTAAGTTTTCGTAATTGCGCTACCAGGCAGGGGCATTTTGTAGTTGACATTTGGTCTAAAGCAAAGTTTAAGTGAACCCAAATGATAAATAAATTACCGTTACTACTTTTATTACTTACCATTTATTTATTTAGTGAAAAATTCTGGTTGGAGGAATAAAATTTAAACAAGAAAAAAATTGCACTCATTTGTCGTAATAATTTTCTATAATAATCTACCCATCATCAAGTTATCTTGGAGAGAACCATGGTTTATTTTGATGCCACTTTACGATCATGTGATCTCGTGTTAATCAGTGTATTTATTGAGTATGAATATATAGAGGAGCTTACATGAGTGTTCATGTATTATTGAATTTATTAAACGAGTTGAAGAAAAGGGATAAAATGCGAGGCTTTGCCGAGCATTTTATCCCTTTTCCTCAACAAGTTAAATAAATTCAATAATACAAGAGCACAAATGCAAGATTCTATTTATCGTATGACATTTAAAACATATGTTATTCACGATTGTTTACAAAAATGACAAACGCGACGTCGTTAAGGACGTCGTAAATGTAATGTTATGGGATGTATCTAGCTAATTTGCATATTTAATCCACTAGTGGATTATCGAAAATATTACATGACGTTATAACACTCTCAGACGTGATGTCATATGATTAATAGCATTATGTTGTTAACTACTAAATTTTTGTCTGTAAATGCACTGAGAATATAAACATTTAACCCTTAACCCTTTTTTGTACCAAATGGAATCTTCAACCATATATATGGCAGGAATCAATTTCGAAATTTAGGGGTTTCAGGTTGTGTTTTCTTCACAATTTATTCGAGAAATGGCTTAACTTTTTCCAAGCTGTGTAGGCCCTGATCAGACGCCACGTTCTGCGGCATCTGATCAGGGCCTGCACTGTTTGCCAAGGTACCCCTTCAGGGGTTTCTGGTACTGAATGGGTTTAGATGCCCAGAAAGCTGCATCTGAAAATGTCGTCTGTTCATGTCTGCAAAAAAGAATTTTAAAGTAACTAGCAGATAACTAAGCAGAGAACACTTGTTATGGTTGGCATTTTAACCCTTGACCTGCTGAATATTTAAATATGCCACACCCACCACTGATTATCAGCTAATCAGATAACTAGATGCAAATTATTGTAACAAATTCACAACCTGAATGACAAACAATGTAGAACCAGATCAGATGGCTTCTGAAGAAGCCATCTGATCTGGATCTACATTGTTTGAAAGAGAACCAGATCAAATGGCTTCTGAAGAAGCCATCTGATCTGGATCTACATTGTTTGAAAGATAAGGCATATCCGGGCTCAGCAGGATAAGGGTTAAATCCTAATTGTAATGATATTTTTCAGTCTAATGAATCGTTGCGAA
>OY757021.1:142453440-142474298 GCA_963580285.1 Lucinisca nassula
TCGTGTGCGGACGGTTTCAGCTCTGCGTGGCATCATCATACAGCCCATCCATTTCTTCAAGCCCCGGTGGGCGGGGGCGATATCTGTGCTTTTAAACATGTTAAAAGCATATTCATTTTCATTTATTCTTTCATGATGTTTTCTACACTCAGCGCAGCCAAGTAAAGGTCACATTTATTGCATCACATGAACAAGTCCGTGAAATGAACATCCTCCTGAACCCAACTTTATATAGAGAAAACTGTACGGAAGCCGATAGATGACACTTTACTTTAACTGGGGATTACGGGGCTATACATTATTTTGTCTATTTCTGCCCCAAACAAATAGGTTATGGGTACTGGTTAACGAGCATACACAATCTATGTGTGCATTAAAAATAAGACAAATATCGCGGATTTTCATTAGAAACGTAGCCATTTAGAGATATTGAAAACATGCACTATGCAGCACGGGTGGGTTGGTTATCGTAATGTTTGCTTGACTGATTTGAGGCTTGTCATTACGAAAACACGCCTTTACAAATACATTTTACCGCTGTGAAAATGAACATTTTAAGATGAAAAAATTGTGTTTTTTTAATTATTTCTGCTCAAAATATAGTTTGCGGGTACTCGTTATAACCGCCTCGACGAGGCGGTTCTAACGAGTACCCACAATTTATATTTGGGAGCAGAAATAAGAAAAATAAGGTTTACCTCTGTAAACCCCAGTTTTACTATATAAAAGTGGGGTTTAACCGGTTCCGATAGCTCAGTTGGTAGAGTGTCCCCTCCGGGGAACGGGAGGTCACGGGGTTCGATCCCGGGCCGCGACATACCAAAGTCGTTAAGAATGGTTCTAGCTGCTCCACGCTTGGCACTCAGATTTACGGGGTAGAGCTAGGACTGGTCGACCCTGTGTCAGGATATTGTGACTGTGGTGTGGTATCATGTAATGTCTCTGGGACATGATACTTCAGCGAGGCAGCACAATAAAAGTGAGCATTGAGCTCCCTGTCGCAACCAAACACCGTCGTGATATGGCTGAAAAATTGTTGAAAGCGACGTTAAACCCGAATTCACACACATAAAAGTGGGGTTCAAGGGGGTCAAAATTATATAGGCGTGTTTGTGTGATGATTGTGCTATGTAACTGTGATGTTACCTAGTAAAAGCGTTAGTCTGGACACAGTCCATCTGTTGGTGATTATTACCAATTATTCCCCTGTCTCACAAACCAATCAGACGACGTTGTCCCTGTTCCATTGAATATTACAGAAAACAGCGGCAAACCATTGGCACTTCTATACGTTACTCGAATCTGTTTACAATAAACAAACATAAAGTTTTCAATCATTATTGAAACTAAAGACAGACAAAAGCATGTCAGCGTTTTCATTACCAAAATATGAAACATTGATTCTTGCACACCAGGTAGAGACTGGCCATGGGATAGACATGCTTATCCTAACCAGGTTATCTTACCCAAGGATAGGAAAAAAATCGAGAATTTTCACGTGTTTGGTTTGCACTTGTTGAATGGAACGTAACGTACACAGTCGTTAAGATTGCACGGCCAGAGACGTCACAAATTAACGTTACGAAAACACTCCTATACAAATACGTATTAAATTTTACCACCGAAAAATGAAAATTTTTGAAAATTTTCAGATAAAAAATTTCGATATTTGTCTTATTTCTGCTCAAAACATAGATTGTGCATACTCGTTAGAACCGCCTCGACGAGGCGGTTCTAACGAGTACCCACAATCTATGTTTTTGAGCAGAAATAAGAAAAATAATGTATACCCATGCAAACCCCAGTTTTACTGTATAAAGTGGGGTTTAAGGGATCACTATTATATAGGCGTGTTTTTATGATGGTCATTGTGATCAAAATATGGCGGACGTCGACAGTCAAAGTGACTGTATTATAAAAAGCAAAAAACATTCACAGAATTGAAAGATATGCAAGGAAAAGAATCTTACATGGAAGTGAGGGCGAGATAGGAAAAAATGTCCCTTGATATCAGTGGCAGGCACAGAGCGGCGTATGTTCAGGGTCAAAACTGTTTACTAACGGAATTTTCCATCAAAAAAAAAATAATGTATAAAAAAGGGGAAAAAAGTAGACCGAACTTCTTAAATGACAATCGGGTTATAAAAGTTGGTAGCACTGCTGCATGATGCCCCCCCCCCTCCCCCCTCCACCACTACAATTACATCAAGCAAGTGCCTTATCACAGTCAAAAAGGAATTCAAAGTAAGGATGCATTACTCTTTCCCTTAAGAAAGTTGACATGAATACATGACTGAGATGTCTATTCATGGCTCCAATAGAAGGTCAACCAGAAATACAATTCTCACTGTCGGTTTTTGGTGGGGCCTGTGCCATTTAAAATGAAGGGCCTTGAAGGCAAGGTCTTCAAAATCTAATCAAATCTTTAGTCATTAAGGCCCCCCGCCCATAGGGGCTTGAAGAAATATACGGACTGCATGATGCTTCCCAGAAGAGCTGAATCCGGCCCGCACACTAGTACTGGTAAACCGCTTAGAGGATCTAAGCCTGCCAGGAACCGCGGTGCGAGGCGGACCGTCCATGCTAATAAACCCTATTGGTTTCATTGGGCGACAGGGCTTGAGATGTCATTTCATCTCAATGTCGGGTAAAAGTCCCACAAAATTGGAAGCAGCGTCTCCAAAATGACCTTTACAGTGTTGACGAGGACGTTAAACCTAAAGTCAAACAAATCAAAAGTCCATTGCAATGATATATTGTACAAAGTTACCACATTTCATTGATGTGTTCATGAGATTGGGTGCAGTCAAACATCTTTTGCCCAAAATTGACAGTTTTTGGGGGCCTGTGCCCTTGAAAATGAGGTGAAGGTCATCAATGCCTAATGGCTGTTTTTCCCGTCCTACTGATGTAACCATGCGGGTTTGGTCAGAACCAAACATTAGGTTCAGGAGATATAGTGCTTCAAACAGACTACATGTTAGAAATGGCTATGTTCAATGTTCAAGGGGCGATAACTCCAAAAATAGGAAAACTATTTCAAATGGTATCAGAGTTATGGAGCGAATACGAACCTGATAGCAACAGCTATATTCAAAGTTCAGATGGCAACAACTCCAAACGTAGGAATTTCAAATTTACGGTTCATACGTTCTACACGTCGTGTCATAGTTCTCTACATACATGTATCTGTGAAGTTTCGTGAAAATATCTCATACGGTATCAGAGTTCTGGAGCGTACACGAAACTATGAGGCGCGGGCGGACGGACGAACGGATGGACGGACGGACACTAAATAATTCGGAGGGTATAACATAATACACCGCCATTGTTTTGAATGGCGGAACATAAAAATGAATGTACTCTCCATGGAAAGTGAGAAAATCGAGCAGAAAATATTAACCCATATATGACAATGGAATCTCTCACCAAATAAGTTTGGAGTGGTCCATTTCCAATTATAGGGCCGTCAGGTTTGTTTTGTTAGCGGTACATGTATGTTTTTCAAAAAATGTATGACCTTTCAGCAAACAGTGCAGTCACACTGCACTGTTTGCCAATGTCCCAAAAAAGGTCCGCTAGGCATATTTGGGTTAAGCTTAGGAGTGGTTCGGTTGTCTCTGAGTCGAGTCTGGGAAAATAATCCTGGACTGAGATATAGACAGCTTCGTTTAACCATTAAATTTCAGTTTTAAGCAAACAGTGTAAGCTTTGATCAGACGCCGCGTTTTGCGGGGTCAGATCTGGGACTACACTGTTTGCCAAATCCCACCGAAAATTCCCGTTCATAGATAACCCTGTGACGCAACACTCTGACCTCACCATGGCTGTTTTCTATAACTAACCGTTATTCCGACAAATCAGTGACAGGCATATGGACTTTAGCACTGGAGAGGCGTTATGCTTAGTACTTGGGTCGATAGACAAACAATCTAAACATAAATGAGCCTGTGTGTGTCTGTTCCAGTCAAATTCAATATTACTAGCAGTATTTGAACAGTTACGCCTACTTGTTCACAGTGAATGTCGAGGATAGGTTTGGTTGAGACTGTATTACATAGCATATGATATAAAATAAATGGTCCAGGATCTGAGGTAAACATGTTCATTTCCTGTGACAATGTGGAAATGATGGTCATATATGAACGGCCTTTTCAAACCATTTAATACTTTTCACCAAAACGTTAGATGCATCTAACATACAAGAGAGAGACAGAGAGAGAGAGAGAGAGAGAGAGAGAGAGAGAGAGAGAGAGAGAGAGAGAGAGAGAGAGAGAGAGAGAGAGAGAGAGAGAGAGAGAGAGAGAGAGAGAGAGAGAGAGAGAGAGAGAGAGATTAGTGAAATTTGTGAAATGTCACAGGATGATGAGGTCCAATGTTGCACTCTAGAGACTGAGGAGTTCTGAATGAACATGTTTTCTAGATGATACAGTCTAGGACATTATTTCAAAATGATAAGAAAAGTTCTATACAAATCTGCCAGATTTTATTATATAGTTCTGTACTTGAATAAAAATCGTTTCATTTTCACGAACTGTTTTTATCTTACATCCCAAATAAGACATCGCGCAATGTATAATTATTCAGGTTGTCAGGTAAGTAAATAGCTATGGCATCTGTGAACCTAGGCCAGATAAAAACAAGAGAGTCATGATGGTCCTGAATAGCTCAACTGATCAATATTGTACAAATGAAACGTTAGGTTATATGAGTTGGAGTGCAGGATTTGACCAATCTTGGTTGACGGTGACCCAAGGAACATTTCTGTGAAATTATTTCCAAATCAGTCCACTGGTGGTGTAGTGGATATGCTACTCGCCTTGTAAACCAAGGGTTGCAGGATCGATCCCGAACTTCTCCAGACTTTCAGTTGAGATTTTAAACCGAGGTCCCGTCTCTGTATGGCCTTAGCTGTTGGTGAGACGTAAAACTCAATCACTCACTCAGTCCACTGGTTAAGGTTTATTTTTTTTTAGCTCTGATGACCAACCTGTTCATCCGAGCGGAATGGTTTGAGGAATTTTGGTAGAGGGATATATATAGATAGTGGGGGTACGGCGACATATTCGTTGTCCGTCAGCACGGACAATGAATATATCACCAATTTGAGCATAATACATATATATTGCACATATATTCTGCAGTATTATCACTAACTCTGTTCGTTGAAACAATCGATTGATGATTACACTGTAATCGGTGATATATTTGTCTATATATCAATTACATGTAATCCATTTTGTTGAGACTTTTTATTGATGATTACGCGTAATCCATCCTACTCATCAGGACCCCATTTTCGTTTTATTCTGCAGTATTACCGCAGAACTAACACTCTATCCTATTCAATCTTGCAATTTCCTGCCTCCAAGGCTTTATTTTGTCTATATATCCATGCTTTTTTCTGACATTTTCTCCACCACATTTATCACAAATTTGATATTTCGCTGTAGTACCGTTACCACATTGTAGACATTGCACTACTTTACTTTTGTTATGTTTCATAATGTGATTATGAGCTTTACAATAGATAGAATTTTTTACTGATTTGTTTTTACATGGTTTATTTGAAAATATTTTTTTTAGTTAAAAGAAAAAGAAACATGAGTGCTGTACAGAGACTATTTCAATTACACAGCGAAGGAAGAATTAGTGATGAAGCTTTAGATAAAGCTCTTAAATCTTTAGAACAGAAGAGTGATGCACCACAACAAACTTCTACATTAGATAATCTGCGCAAAAGACGTAGAGATAAAAAGATAAGAAAACGACAGCAACAAAATGCTGTTAAAACAAGTGAAAAAATTAATGATGAAGATATAGATGATGATACTAAAGAAGAGAAAAATGCTCTGAAACTGGTTGATAAACCATTATGCAATTACTTCAAAGCGTATGAAATAGATGCTCATAAATATAAAGACCCAAATATTTTGTTTAATGATAAACAATCTATCATCTTAGACCAAATCAGGAAAGACATAAAAGAATACAATGGTATTAAATTTTCAATAGGATTATCTCTAAAATTCTTTAAAGATGAACTTGATGGCGAAAGAAAAGAAGTTAACGCTGCATCACACGGAGAACAATGTGCAGTTCTTAATGAAAATAATTTAGATGAACACTATAACAAACAAACAGCTTATTTACAAACATGGATTGAAAAATTCACAAATACCGCAACAGGTTTAGAAATTGACCACTGTATCAAACTCTATCTCAACATAGCAAAATATGAACCACTCAAAGGTTCTTCATATATTCCTCTTCCAAAAGTAATAGCAAACAAACAAGCAATAATTAATATGAAGAACAATGATAATAAATGTTTAGAATGGGCATTGAAATCTGCTCTATATCCAGCAAAAAACCACTTGAATAATGTATATAGTTATACAAAATGTCCTAATCTGAATATGGAAGGAATTGACTTTCCCACACCAATCTCACAAATACCAAAAGTTGAGAAACAAAACAATATAGCAATCAATGTTTATGGATATACAATCACAAAAAAGACAGAGAAACTTACTGTATTTCCATATCATATTTCAAATCAATCAAATGATAAAGAAAGAATTAACCTGCTTTTGATAACAGAAGTTGAAGAGGAAATTGATGATAATGAAGAAGGAACGTGTGAGACGCCAAGTTCTGCAACGGAAGGTCAGGTGGTTTTTCTCCGGGTACTCCGGTTTTCGCCCACCTCTGATTAACGATCGGCTCGATATGAGTGAAATAATCTTGAAAGGGCCGTAAAACCCAAACCAAAAAAAAAAAAAAAAAATGAAGAAGGAGAAATAGATGAAAATTATAATCCAGATGAAAAAACACCAAAGGAAACAAAATATCACTACTGTTTTATTAAAAACCTTAATAGATTACTTTACAATCAGAACAATAAACACAAAGATAAAACACATTTCTGTGATAGATGTCTTCACGGTTTTACAAGAGAAGACCTACTAATCAAACACAAAGAAGACTGTGAAGGCATAAATAAATCTCCAATGCGAATAGAAATGCCCTCAAACGGTACTATCAAGTTTAAAAACCATCAAAATCAAATGCCCGTTCCATATGTCATTTATGCTGACTTTGAAAGTATAATCAAACCTAAAACAGAACAAAAAGGAGATAAATCAGAAATAACAAGTGAACACGAAGCTTGTGGATTTGGTTATCAAGTTGTCAGATATGATGGTCAAGTTGAAAAACCTGTTATCTACAGAGGTAAAGATGTTGTTGAAGTATTTTTGAATCACTTAAAATGTGAGGTTAGCAATATCAATAACATCTTTGCTCACCCCAAACCATTAACAGAGCAAAACACTGAAGACTATGAAAATGCCACCAAATGTTGGATATGCGAACAAGAAATAGGAAATAACAAAAACAACCCAAAAGTAAAAGACCACTGTCATTTCACAGGAGAATATAGAGGACCAGCACACAAATCCTGTAATCTCAAACTTGCAATCAAACCAAATAAAACCAAAATTCCAGTTATCTTCCACAACTTAAAAGGTTATGATAGCCATCTAATAATGCAGAAAATACACAAAGCAAGTGGAAACATTACTTGTATTGCAAATAATTCAGAGAAATTCATCTCATTCAGTATTGGACAACTGAAATTCTTAGACAGTTTTCAATTTATGGCTTCCTCTCTTGAAAAGTTGGTAGATGGAGCAATTGGTGTAAAGACAGAATGTGAAAAATGTAAAGGTACAGAAGAAATAAACATCAATGAAAATTGGTTATTAACAGCAAAATGTAAAAAATGTCACAATACAAGATATAAAAAACTCAACAAATCAGACTTACCATTAACTGTAAAACATACAACTAACTCACATCTTCTTGCTCGTAAAGGTATCTATCCATATGAATACATTGATAGTTTTGATAGATTTGATGAAACACAACTACCACCCATAGACAAATTCTACAGCAGTCTTACAGATGAAAGTATCAAACAAAAAGACTATGAACACGCTCAAAAAGTATGGAAACAATTTAACTGTAAAACACTTGGTGATTATCATGATTTATATCTCAAAACAGATGTTCTCTTACTTGCAGATGTTTTTCAAAAGTTTAGAGAAACCTGTATGAATAACTATAAACTTGACCCTCTACATTACTACACTGCACCTGGTCTATCTTGGGATGCTCTTCTAAAATACACAGAAATAGAATTACAACTTCTATCAGATTTGGATATGCATCTTTTCATTGAAAAAGGAATGAGAGGTGGAATAAGTATGGTTTCTAAAAGACACGCAAAAGCAAACAATAAATATGTAGCAGATTATAATCCAAATGAAGAAGACAATTACATAATGTATTTAGATGAAAATAATTTATATGGTCATTCAATGAGCCAACCACTTCCATTTGGTGGTTTCAAATGGATAACTAATAAAGATTTAATAGATGGAAAACTTCCAAAATTACAAAAAGGTAGAGGAAGAATATATGAAGTAGATTTAGAATATCCCAAACATTTACATAAACTACATAACGACTATCCACTTGCACCTGAAAAATTAGCAATTAAAAAAGAATGGTTATCCGACTATCAAAATGAACTAATTGAAAATAGTATGTTAAAAACAGAAAAACTTGTCCCCAATCTAATGGATAAGAAGAAATATGTAGTACATTACAAAAACTTAAGACTATACAAACAACTTGGTATGAAAATAACAAAAATACACAGAATATTAGAATTTGATGAGAAACCTTGGATGGAACCTTACATACGTCTGAATACAGAATTACGTAAAAAAGCAAAGACTACATTTGAAAAAGATTTCTTTAAACTTATGAACAACTCAGTATTTGGCAAAACAATGGAAAACATACGTAAAAGAGTTGATATTAAATTAGTCAAAACAGATGGCAGTGAAAATGAAAAAATCCGCAAGATAATAGCCAAACCAAACTTCAATCGTAGAGTAAAGTTCTCTGATGAGTTATCTGCCATTCAAGTGAATAAAACAAGATTAACTCTAAATAAACCAATATATGTTGGCTTCTGTGTTTTAGATTTATCAAAACATCTTATGTATGATTGGTATTATAATACATTGAAAAAGAAGTATGGTAATAACTGCACCTTGTTATACACCGACACAGACAGTTTATTAGTAGATATCAAAACCAAAGATGCTTACAAAGATATGTCTGAAATGAAAGATGAATTTGATTTCTCTGATTATCCAAAAGAACATCCACTATACGATGAAACAAACAAGAAGGTCATAGGTAAGATGAAGGATGAATGTGCTGGTGTTCCAATATCAGAATATATTGGTCTTCGTCCTAAATTATATTCAGTATTAAGAGCAGATGAACAAGTCATCAAAAAAGCGAAAGGAACAAAAAAATATGTAATCAAAAAACAAATCAATTTTGAAAACTACAGAGATGCATTATTCAACAAAAAGAAATACACACACTCAATGAACATGCTACGCTCAATGCATCACAACATATATGGATTAAAAGTAAATAAGACTACACTTTCTCCTTTAGACACAAAAAGATACATAACTGACGATGGCATTACGACATACGCGTATGGGTATCAGCCGGAACAATAAGTAATTCCTCTTTGACAAACCCTCTCTTAGGTGCAGGAGATTTCAAATAATAAACTCTTATGCCTTGCGTTATAATGTGATAATCAATTTTATGTATATCAACAGACCATACTGGGTCAGTAGCCCTTCTCTTTCCACCACCTTCTAATTCTCCAGGTTGATACAAATATCTAACATTTGCATAAGGACAAATTTCAGCATCAACTTTTCTTGTTATAATTGGAGGAGGTTTTTTCGTCTCCTTATTTAATGCTTTAATAACATCAGATAATCTCTTAACCCATTCTCTGTTTCTTTTTTTAGTATCAATCTCTTTAGCATACTGATAACCAAACAATCTTTCTGCTAAGGTTCTATTAAATCTTTCTACTATTCCTTGGTCTCTATGTATCTCTTTTCTACCTCTTCTTATTTTGGTATTATGCTTTTCCATCAAAGTTGAAACGGAACTCATAAATTCTCTACCAGGATCAACTTGCAATAGTTTAGGATACTTCAAATGTCTTTTATAAATCTTCTCAAAAGCATTTGCAACTTCTTTACTATCTTTCGACGTCAAAGGTTCGGCTTCTTTATATCTTGTTCCAATATCAACCACTGTCAATGCATACTTGTATGTCTTCCTACCAATAGTATCGTGAGGTAAAAACAACAAATCAGCCTGATGAACTTCATTCTCTGCAGACACATCAAATTTTGGTCTTATTATTTTCTTAGGTGCAGGTAAATATATTTGCCATACTGCTTGTTTCTTTAAGAACTCTAATGCTTGTTTCTGACTAACCTTTGCTTCTTTTGCTAACTTACCAACAGCTGAGTGTCCTTTCCAGAAACCTTTTGGACTATAGTATATCTTCTCCATTTATTTTTATTTAAGAAAAAATATTTATATATAAAAAGATGTCAAAGAACGCACAAACGCAAAATATAGCACAATTGCTTGATGATGACTATACACCTACAAAAGAAGAGTTTGAAGAGCTGTTAAAGGAACAAAGTCAATTTGACACAAAGAAATGGACTGATTTAGAAATCAACAACATTTATACAATCACTGACTACAGAGAAATTAACACAGACAATGGTGTGAGTGTAATTTTAACTCTCAAAGACAATGGTGAAGTATGGAGTCCTGCACATCTCACAAAGAAGATAGAAGGTAAAGAACCACCATTTTATGTAAGACCACTTGGTTTGAAACCATGTAAGAATAATAAAAAAAATAAATATCATGCTTATGATTTAGTTTTTCCAAAGAAAGATTATGTCAAAAAATATTTTTTTTTTACCTACATCAACTTCCAAGCAACAAATCCTGTCAATGCCATACCACCGACAACAAATGCAATCTCTCTATTTTTCTGGTCTTCTGATGGAGTGTAAAAATCACTTAATGTAGGTTTTGGTGGTAATGGTGTGGATAAATTATCTGGCAATTGTTTTCCTGTAATATAATAATATTGTTTCATAGCAGTATCAGCATCACTGAACTCATTCAAAGCATGATGTTCCTTTTTTAACTGTTCATTAATAAAATCCAATCTTTCTGTTCTCTTCTCATTCCACGCAGTTGTTGCTGATTCTAATTGTTCCATCGCCTTATCATGCCTCTTTCTCTCTTCATCACTATTACTACCCATATGTGAAAATAAATAATTACTACCTGAAAAGGCTACGGCGTTTGTAATTGCTCCTCCAACCATTAATGCTACTGCACTTGCCATTTTTATATAATGGAAAAAAAAATATTAAAATTACTTCATAATATCTGCAGGAATAATACCTTGCTTAACAAGCATATCCTTTGTTGCCATTGCAAGTAATATATCAATGGACAACATACCAATATCTGTCATATTAAAATCTACTTTTGGTGCTGGTCTTTTCAATAGTTTTCTACCAAGTTCTGAATATCCAACAGTTAATACAGTTTCCACTCCAGCATGATATAACATGTTTGCAATTTGTTTTCCGTCTATTGAGGTTGTCATTTTTTAATGAGAATATTATTTTTTTTAAATTAATTAAATTCAAATGGGTCAATTTCTTTTTGTTGTATAATAGGTGCAGGTTGTTGCATCATAGGTTGTTGTGGTACAACTTGTTTAGACTTGTACATATACAATCCTATTCCAACAACTCCAATTGTTATACATAATGGTATATAATTTTTGTATATATTTATATTCTGTGAATTGTTTGTTTGCACATCATCATCATCTCTTGTTATAGATTTTAATTCCATGTTTTCTTTCTTTATAGTATCAGCCTCCTTTCTTCTTAATTCTGCATTTCTTTTTCTTGCTTCTGCACCTTTCTTACCAGCAGATACTCGTCTTGGGTCTTTTGTTTTAACAGTTTCATTAACTTCACTCATCTTTTCATTAACTTCACTCATTTTTTTCTAAGGAGATATTTTCTTTTTTATTAAAATCAATATGTCTTGCTGTTGTTAGCATTGCAGTTAAAGGAGCAAGATACATTCCATATCTATAGTACAATTCACAACACGAACTTGTCAAAGCGTGATTGATAAAAGGGTCTTCCTCTAAGTCTTGTATCAGTTTAGGTGGATTAACAACATTGAAATACTTTGATACACCCATCACGTATAAGCTAATGAAAGAATTACCCAATGTCTTAGTCATACTTGCTCCCAATCTTGCTTCATATCTGCAGTAAAGTTTGTTTATTTGTTCTGCTGTCATTGTATCAATGTCTGATAGTTGTAAGTCTTTACCAAGATACTGCTTACTACCACCACCAGCAACAATGGCTGATAATCGCTCACGTTTTGTTTCTTGTTCATTATTTTCTGTGCTTTCACATTCAATGTCTTGTAATAATTCTTCAGCATTCATTTTTATTTTATGTAATTTATTTTTTATTTTTAAAAAATAAAACATCGCATATCCGACTATTAATAAGATTGCAGTGTTTGTTATGATTATTGATAAGATTGCAGTGATTGATAATATTTCTAACAGCATTGTTTTTTAGTATTGCTATTTTACTTAAAACATTGCATAAGCATTACTTAAGATTTGCTACAGCATTGAATAAGCATTACTTAATCATTGCTAAAAAAAAAATCAATCAACCAACCAATAACCAGTAGGCTGGTCAGTCTTCAAAATTAACTTACGATGCTTCTTTTTTTTCAGTTCTTCTTTTATTCTCTGTCGTTCTTCCAAAGTAGGAATAACATCATTCTCTCTTAAACAATTTTCAAAACTATCTCTATCTTTTGTGTAGAACATGCATAGCCATTTTGTTTGTTCTCTTAAATCTTTTAACACAGAATTATATCTCTGCGAAATAACCCACACTGATTGTTCTGCATGCCTACCAGAAAATGCTAATTCTGATAACATATCTTTTTTCTTTGTTAGTTCTTTCGTTGCACTGCAATCATCAATAATGTAGAGAGTAGAATGACCAGCATATTTATTAAAGAACATTCTTAGTAGTTCTTGTAATTTCTCTTCATCATTAATAATAGGATTAACAATTGTTATATTTTTTGTTTTAGGCTTTCTAACATCACCAATCCACTCACGATTTTTATAAGCCTTGTTCCATTGAATGGTTGGGCAAAGTATAACAATATGTTTAAATACTTGACGATATTCCTCTTCCAAAAGGTCAAGGACAAACTCTGTTTTCCCGCATCCAGTTTGACCACATATAATAGCACAATGAGGATATTTTGGTAGTTCCATTTTTATTTGTAAAAAAAAATATTAATAACTGACTTCTTTAAATCTACCATCTTCAAAGTTGATTTGTGCATCTTGTATAACAAACAAATAAAGATTGATTGGTTCATCTGCTCCTGCTGCTTTCGTTATTTGTATTGTGATACCTTCTGATGCATTTTCAATTCTTCTTCCAGAACCATGAAGTGTATTATCATCAGTTGAACGTAAATCCAACCATAAAGCATACCTGTTCGTTAGATATTTCTCTATTGTTGTATCAGTAAAATATAAATCTTTAACAACCATACTTGTTTCTTTGTTTCTTTTTGAATTCAAAGCGAAGAATTTATTTATTTCGTCCCAGTGTTGGTGGGACTTCATTCCTTGACTATACAATTGATTCGGAATCCCTTCTATTGTCATTTCCACTTTTGTAATTTCTGGATTATAATATTCTTCTGTGCTGGCCCTTTCAGGATCTTCGAATAGCATAAGAATTCCTTTCATACTTCTTGCAGGAACATTTAGATTGATATTCCATAGTGTATCAGATTTGTTTTTAGTTATTTTTCTGTGTCTTAGTATTCTGTCATACAAAATAACCATTTTACCATCAACTTGCTGTCTTATTTGTCTTGCTAATTCAGTATCAGAAACAATATCAAATTCCAAACAAATATTTTTGATTGTATAAGATGAAGTTGCATCGCCTGATTTAATTACTTTATTATAATCATTGAATGTAAGTTCATATTCAAGTCTATCTCCTAATCCAGCTTGATAAAAAGGCATATGGGTTTCCAATAATTCAAAATCAAGTGGGATGCAAAACCTGTTTCCATATGCTTTTGCGATGGCTTGATCTTCTTTATCTGCTGTTGCGTTTCCTGCACCCACTCTATGTTTCAACATGTTCTCTTTGCCAACGCCTTGATATACCATATTTACACGTTCTGTAATAGTCTTCCATAAATCAATATAACAATGATAGATGTCACTATCGTCAATGGACATAACTTCATTTCCACTTATTCTAATTGTTGTTTTCTTAATTATTTCTCTTCCTATGTTTTGAAATATAGTTGCATTTGCATCTTTAGAGGTTAGTTCAATTTCAAATGCTAATCTGACTGTTCCGGGAACAATAACATCATTACCACTTAGATTAGGAAATCTCACTAACAATTGTTGATTTTGGTCAATAGTTGAAGGGTTATTTGTTATTACTACACTTTGGCGAATGCCACGTGGTTCTCTTATTTTTCTGTAAGGGTTTAGTTTATCTCCGTAAGCTGACATGTTTTTATTAAAAGATAAAAAATATTTTTAAATAATAAATAAATAATGGCTGAATATGAAAATCCTGAGTATGACAGGGAGGATTATGATGAAGAAGCAGAAACATCTTTTACAGATGAAGAGCAGTTTCAGAGAACATTAAATAGTCAGTTTGCTGGTTTGAATGATTTAACCGGTGATGATTGGAAAACTCTGCGTAATAGCATAGGTCAAAAAATGATAGATAGATTTTACGAAAGGAATGAAGAACCTAAACGTAAAATCAAAGGTTTGTCTCTCAAGAAAGATGATATAGGGAGACCAATGTTATATGTTAAAGATGAAGGTGGAAAGGATATTGCATTAACATATTATCGTTCCAATGCACCAGATGAAATAGCAACATTTTTATCATTTAATACTTTGCAAAGGAAATATGGTGTTGATTTTGTTAGGAATGTATTAGGTGTAGATGATTTTAAACCATCTGCTACAAGACTTAAAGAAGGTAGAACAGCATTCGCACAATTACTTCAAACGAGAACTCAAATAACACAAACAGAAGAAGAAATACCTTTACAAGATATATCATCACAAGAACAAACCCAAGAACTATTAAATACAACAGTTGATGTAGAAACTGCTGTGAAAACATTGGAGACATCATTTACTAATGAACAAGAAACACAAACAGATTGGACAAAAAGAGAGATTGATGGAATAGCAAATGCAATGACAACAGTCAAAGAAGAGATAGCAAATGAATTGGCAAAACTGAATGAAACAAATAAAGACTTAGCAAAAGAAAATACAAAATTAGAACAAGCCAAAGCAGACAATGATGAATTTCAAATAGAAAGGATAAGTAGTCGAATCAAAGAGTTAGAAAGTGAGAGAAGTGCAAGATTGGAAGTTATTAATGTTAATAAAGATAAACTACGTAGTCAGGTAAATAGAATCAAAGAGACTATAAACAAAGTATTAAAAGAAGACACTACATTGGGTGAAAGAATTAGAACATTATTCAGAGAACAAGGCATTACAATTGTTAGTATTTTAACCGCTTTTGGAATGATTATTGGAGTTATTGTTGAGGCTGTTATTCCTACTGGTGGTGGTACTACTTCAACCCCTCCTTCTCCACCAAAAGGTGGTGTTAAAGATTGGGTTAAGAAACAATTATCAAATCTTGGTAAATTACTTTCTACCCTTGCAGGAAAAGTAGCTACTGCATTACCAGGTGTTATTGGTTCTATTGTGTCTTGGTTGTTGTCTTCTGCGGGTAAAGTTGTTGGTTGGTTTGGAGAACATTTATGGGCATTAGTTGTATTGGTTGCTGGATTGTTATATGCATCTGCGAGAGAGTTTATAAGAAAAAAAAGAACTTAATAAATTTCATACATAATTAATAGTCCAATTACTATACTTCCTACTATTAATGCTGTTTTGTTGTCTTCATGTTGTATGGCTTCTTTTTTTTCTGGTAGAGATTGATGAGATTGTGGTAGAGATTTATTTGTTGGTGTGCCTTGTAGAGATTGTGGTAGAGATTTCTTTGTAGTAGATTGGTTAGCAAGTTTGTGATGATTAAACCAATCTGCTATTCTAGCATCGGAGGTACCAGCACCATCAACCCAACTTTTTGACAGATTGTGTTTCTTTGCATAATCAACTGCTTGTTGATGATAATCTGGTAGAGATTTCTTTGTTTGTGTGCCTTGTATAGTTGCAGGTTGTGTAGCAGATGCAACAGGTTTAACATTTACATCACTATTGAAACCAAGTGTTTGATTTTCTGTTGCAATTACAATTTTATTATTATATCCAGCGATAGTGCCAACTTGTAAAACCATATCACTGGGAGACATATATAATCCAATACCATAAACAAAATCTACTTTACTTCTTGCATATTTGAGTGTGTTTTGATATCTTTGTATTTGACTTGGTAAATCAACTGGACTATTAATAGCATCTTCAATGTTAGCAAGAAATTGTTTCTGAGCATCAAATCCTGTGCCTATTTTTAGAATTTCTACACGTGTTTGAGATTGTGCTGCTAATAGTGCCCATACAAACATTCTAATACTTTCGTTAATTCGTTCAATACCTGTTTTTGTTAATCCTTCTGATTTGTCTAATATAAACATTGTCCAGGCGTCACTTATATCTACTGTATGTGCTATTTTATCATTTGGATTAAAGAATGGTCCATCACTTCTATGATCTTGTCTATATTTTCCACTTGGTTTAAAATATTGTGTGTAACTCCCTAGACCACTGCATTTAGAACTACTTTCTAATTTTTGACGCCAATCTGTATTAGGTGAAACATTGAATTCATTGCATAACTTTTGATAGGTTGCTTTGTCGTATGGGTTTTTGTAATAACAGAATGATGCATCTGTTGGTAAAGGTGTTTGAAGTTCTTTCAAAATACGAGCAATACAATAATAAACATGAAATGTATATACTGTTTTAGTTAGTCCTGAAGTGTTTTGCAAATGATCTTGATAACTTACACCACATCCTGCAGTGGCACACCAGACAGCAAAATTTAATTGACATTGCCACCAGTCAAATGATGAATGAAGCCATGTATTCCACGGTTCATTGGTGTGTAATGTTGGATTTTGATAGTTTTGAAATAAGTCGGGAAACGTTACTGGAAAATGGTCATCTTTATTAACATAAATCGTTTGTTTTATAAGTTCAATATTCTTTTCGGTATATTTAGTATTGGGGTTATATGATGCATTGGGATTGTACTTGAATTCTTTAGGTATCATTTTTATTATTGATTATATATAAAAAATAAAAATGTATCATACAATTTCGAATATTGACAAGACAATAAACTTGCAACAATACATTGATAACAGAGATGGGAATAAACGTATTGGTTTGAAATCTATAACATATGGTGTTGGATGGTATAATGTTGTTGATGAATATTTGCAGAAGACTAAAGAGAGACCTCATAAGATTATAGATGGTTATTATAGTTTCCAACAAATAGCAGATTTATTTCAAAGTAATAATATTACATTATCTGTAAATGAAACAAATGGAATTGCTTCTTTAATTACACCGGATGAATTGAAGATAAGCAAGGGCTTAAAACAAATGTTGGGGTTTGGAAATAAGCGAAAGTTTGCTGTTAATGAAACTCATTATGGTGAGAGAGCTGTAGATTTTGCTGTTTATAAATCATTGTATGTTCATTTGGAACAGATTAATACTTCAAATAATTATTTAGATGGTATGCCGAGTACTGTGTTGGCTGTTGTTCCAGTGGAAAATAAAGAGTTTGGAGAGATAACAACAGTGAGATTTGAGCATCCAGAATATAAGTGTTTGGTGAATGATGCTATAGCAGAATTGAAATTAGAAATCAGGGATGAAAATAACAATAAGGTAATTAATCATCTACCAATTAATTGCGTTTTGGAAATTATATAATTATAATAAAAAAATGAGTATATTTGGTGCTAAGAGAAAACACGTAGATGCATTGGGGCTGAAACAAGAAATATTTAATATGAGAAGTCAAGCATTTACACAAATAAATACATTTAATGATAGACATACAGGACTTCAAGATAGATTTCGGGATATGTATGTCAATCATCGATTATTATATAATAAGGTTGATAATATGTCAGACAGAAAATTGATAAGCATTTGTGCGGAGAGTAAAGGTTCCTTACAGAAGAATGAAGTGTTTGGCTTTGGAAATGGTGGTAGAGAAGTAGGTATTGGATATGTGATGAACTTTCCTGGCCAGATAATAGGTGTTGGACTGTCGAGTAAAAGAACAAAAGGCGATGTGTCTGTGGCGATTGCAATTAATGGAAATCCACAAGCAGGATATGATATATCATTGAATAATATTTTAAGAAAACACGATAACTTTGCTACACCGTTAAAGGTTGAGGCTGGTGATGCAATTGATTTTGTTTGTCAGACTAATAATGCTACATGTGTTAATACTGTGGCTTCGATGATAATTGAATTATTTATTGAATAAAAAAAATATATGTTATCAAGAAAAAAATGAAACAACCTAATGCACCGCTATATCCAGAGTTGCCTATTGAAGATGGGCAAAATTATAGATTACAGAAGATATCTGAGATAGAGAAGACGTTAATTAATGAGAGAGATGTGAGAAAAGCATTATACAAAAAATACAAACGTGGAATAAATATTACTGATGGAGTTGATACTGGTTTGATATCAACAAGTGTTATTTTGGCAGGTGTTGGATTAACTGTTCCAATTATGTTGCCTTTAGAGATTGGTGCTGTTGTGTGTGGGAGTTTGGGTGTGTGTGTTAAACTAATTAGGCGTAAAATGACTTCAAAAGCACAGAAACATTATGAGATTAAAACTATTGCTGATAGTAAGTTGAATAGTATAAAGGATTTGATTTCTAAGGCTTTGACAGACGGACAGATATCTGAGAATGAATTTAAACTTGTGTTGGATGAGTTGGACAAATATAATAAACTCAAAGACAATATACATTCAAAACAAACAGGATTGAGTGAAAGTGAGAGAAAGAAACTTATTGAGGAAGGCAAGGCTCAAGCAAAGAATGAAATGAAAAAAAAGATAGAAAATGCTTGATTTTATTCAATAAAATTACAATAGTAAATGACCCACCACCGAAATATGAAAGTTAATATTTTTTTTTTTTTGCTTCACTTCCGACCTACAATGTTGAAATTTTATAAGAATGTGCATTTTGTATGTTGAAACATATGTACAAAGTTTGGTGGTAATTAGTTGAACCAATGTTATTTTACAACAATTCAAAGACTTGCAGGAAATTCCAAAATGATGCTAGAACTTTGAAATTTTGTGATAATATGTATATATGCAACCCAAATACATATGCAAAATTTGAGACTAATCGGTTGATGGGATTCCACTTTTAGGAAGACTCAAAGACTTTCAGAAATTCCAAAAGTTGTCATAGGAACTTGGAATTTTAATATGTTATACAACCATAGAGTATTTTTATATGTACAAAATCTGATGATGATTGGTTGATGGGATTCCACTTTTTCAGGTGTTCAAAGTTTGCCAGATATTCCAATTCTTCGTGTATCTTTCTGATATTTTGACATAATATATAGGATTACAAGAACGTTGTATGTGCAAAGTCTGGTGGTGATTGATGAATGGGATTCCACTATCAGGAGGAGTCAAAGACTTTTTAAAAAAGTAAAATTTAAAATTTCTTTATGAAACTTTATTGGAATGTTATTTGTAGTAATCTAAATAGTCTCGATGGGTCTGGTGGTGATTCTATTTTTAGATTCCACATTCAGGAGAAGTCAAAGACTTTCAGGAATAGTTGGAACCATATGGTACCATTGGTTCCTGAAAGTCTGCGACGGTTCCTGAAAGTCTGCGACGGTTCCAATATGACCCCCTATTGTCAAAGTTTATAAAGGAGGTAATAGACCTCATCATTTCTTGTTTAACTTGTTCCTCCATCTGCTTTAAGACTGTAAGACTCAGCTTTTCTGCTCTTGTCTGGTCTTGTTCAAGAGTGGTCTGAATTTGTGGTGGTCTTAAAAAATAGATATGCATATTATTACCCTTTTGTAACCAGTAAATGTTTATAGCGATACTTTATTGGTGATTATATCACTTGGCTGTGACTGACTACACACCAATGATAACAAAGATAAAACATTTTTCCTACGCCTCATGAAATAGTCCGTAGGTGACACGCAAACAGATAAGGGGTTTTGGACTTTAATGTCCACTATCAGTGTGGCGATAGGTATAGATAAATTGACATGTAATAGTCGGTTTATCTGTCTGTCTGCTCAAACTCATATAACTCAGGATAAAATATGAATGTGTCTTTCGGTGATTATATAAAGTCGTTAGAAACATTTATCGAAAATAAAGCAAACAGTGGTGAAAAGATTTCAAAAGAGGATTTTACAAATAGATCGATCTGTGATGTCTGAAATGTAATAAAGGTACTACAGCAAAATATCAAATCTGTGATAAGTGTGGTGGAAAGAATTTTAGAGAAAAACAGAGATATTTTAACTCTATAAAACCTTTTAAGCAGGAAATTGCAAGATTGAGTATGATAGAGTGTTGAGGATGATTCAGGTGTTATTGAGAGGGCGATAATTTAATTTTTTTATGCTCAAATTGGTGATATATTCATTGTCCGTGCTAACGGACAACGGATATGTCGCCGTACCCCCACTATCTATATATATGAGGGACA